>CM037784.1:53887357-53920340 GCA_021229015.1 Solen grandis | reverse complement strand
TGGTTGCTATGGGAAGAGAATTGTTAATTCTTATTATATATTTCAAATATATTTTTGTTTCGATTTAAACCAAATATTCTTTTATATCAACTGGGAGGCAACACTCTTTTACAACTTCTATTAGGTCCTTGAAAAATTCAAGTCTTCAACAGTGATCAATCTCCAAACCGTCGAGCCCGTGATCCATGAAAACCATTGAACTGCTAAATTTAGCGACTTCCATTCCTCTTCGTTCTCATATCCCGAATAGACCAGTACTTCAGACGAAGCACGTGCAAGCAAGTGGCACCTTTCTCACGTACTTACAATTGAGAGATTAGGAAAAAAGTTGCTTATTTGTTGCTTTATGAAAAATGTCATCACTACGTTTGGTTAAAATAATTATGTTGAAATAAAAAGTACTTACGATTGAAGTTCCGATGGCTTTATGAAAACTGAGCTCTATGACTTTGACGTCATGGGACCCCAACGTCATGTCCGTAACGTCTACGCGGATGCTGCTGTAACGTTCTAACGTGGACGCCGCGTGAGCAAGAAGTCCACCAGGGGGCCAGGCAGTGGGCTCCAAAATCACAGGCAGTATCGGTATGTCTGACATATATTGAAAGTTAAATCTATCTTTAGAGAAGAGAAAATAGTCGCTTCATTAAAATGATAAAGAATATAGCTTGTCCTCAAAATGTAAAACTTTGAAATTAACGAGGCTTTAATCCCAAGTGATCAAACGTTTTATTTTGGAGCCAATTTGTCGACCTTACTTATATCATGATAAACAAAGTATAATGATATATGGTCAAACCTGTTTTAAGCGGTCAGTCAAGGAAACAGATGAATGTGACCGCTTAACAGAGGTGACCACTTCATAAAAGTGTAAATATATACCATATATGCTACAGTTTAGTTATATCAAAATTGACCGCTAAATACAGGTTGACCGCTTGGTACAGGTGGCCGCTAATACAGGTTCCACTGTATGTATCTTGTACTCGATAATGTGCAAACGTCACGTGTTATTTGCCTCACGTTTATACAAAGAGTAAAAAGAAGACTTACTCTTCATCACTATAGTATCCACTTCCTGTGCCATTGTGTCGTCTGCCGACGCACGTGGAGACAAGCATAAAATGGCGACCTCACATGTTCTTAGGCTTACACACGACAGGTCGTTATCAAGTTCTTCGGAAAAGCATGTCGTCTGCACATCGTAGCCTTTGCTTTGAAGACTGTAAAAAGGCGGGATACAGCCTGTTTGAGCTCTATCTATTTCTAAGGCCATGGGAAACTTAGTTTTAAACAAAACTTTTCTACAGGACGACTTAAAAATCTTAGCAAAGAATAAGCATGATAAATATTTTCTTTTTATTCCACACTTGCATCATATTCACTTGCCTAAAGAAAATTTATAATTTGTCAACGAATTCAAAGTAAATAAAACCATTCTGAATATATATATATATACATGTATATGAAGTATTGTTTCTAATGGGCAGCAAATTTGTTCAATGTATTTTCAACTATTTAATTTCGAATCATGTTCAAATCCAATCAGTACCTTAGAGGTGACAGACATGCACACATTCGCACAAAGAAATCTAGTGTATTGCAGTTTTGACTGCTATCACGAAATAGACACGTTGCATGATACCACACTATCCTGATACCACCTCTGGATATACTCTTATGTGCTAAATGCCTAGCAGAAGGGAACTATTCCAGAGCCATTCTTAACGATTTGTTATGTCGCGGGCAGGTTCGAACTCCAGACTCCCTGGGCCAGATGCTGTATCCATTCTGACATCCATGTTTGTGTGCAAACGTCTTGCCCTGACAGCTTATGTAACTTACCCGCCCATAATTTCCTGTACTTTAATATTGTCGTCAGGACAATGGCAGATATAGACAGAATGGACAGACGACAGTTTCCCCTGTTTCCTAGCAACCACATTATTGTCAGTGGACTCATTCGTCTCACCTTAAAAGAAAAGATACCTTTTGTCAGGATTCTATTTGAAAAACAGACACTATTAATTCCAAAAACCTACACTGACAAATTTCTTCAGTTTAAGACTAGGTTTCTTTAAAATACATCACCACCACCACCAACAACAACAACAACAATGATGGTAACAAATACAATAAATACCCAACAACAAAAATTCTGATGATGATGATGATGACGATGTTGTTGTTGGTTTTGATGATGATGATGACGACAATGATGATGATGATAATCGTAATTAGTAATTGTTCCACGCTTTCCCCAACTTCTATGTAATGGGACGCAACTCAATATAAATATTTATTATTGTTTACTTTGAGTAACACTAGAGTGAGCTATGAGCTAACATGTATGCAAAGGTGTTTCCATGCATAAAGAAATGCTTTTCACTTTTAAATTCATTTTTTATTCTTTATTTAAAATAAGCATCTCGTGTTTTTGTTTTTCGTTCTAGAACCCGTCGGTTCTAATACACTGTGTGGCGTTTCCTGTGCAGTATGGATGACATCGGGAAATATCATTGAAACGGCGGCTTTCATCAACTCCTCTGAGAGACACAATCTTAAATGCACAACGGCACATCGAAAAAGAACGAAATCCATCCGAAATCTTCGTCCAGATTTTTTTTCTTTTCTTTTGTTTTTGCTTTGTACTTTGCCTAACATCAAACACTGGATACTCTTACACGAGGGGCCGCCGTGGCCGAGCGGTTACAGTCGTGGACTACAAATCTCTCAGCCCCTCACCGCTGTGGGTTCGAATCCCGGTAGGGACTTCGGATTTTTCATGTGAGGAAGCCTTCCAGCTGGCTTGCGGTAGGTCGGTGGTTCTACCCGGGTACCTCTGTGTACTCGGGGTCTTCCTCCACCTGTAATTAGCTCAATACAACAACAAAAACTCTTACACGGGTTTCAGTGGATAAATGTATTAAACGTGATCCGAAAACCCGAAATGATATGGATATCTACATTTATTTTACGATATTATTTACTTATAGATGCAAGTTCATATAAATTGATTTAAACTTCTTTCTATGTTTAATAAACAATCACATGGCGATTGCAGGAAAAAACACATGTAACTGATTTTTTGTTTTAAAATATCATAAGAATCTAATAAAAACATGACACAAAACATATGCTTACAAATGTAAACTAAAGAATAGCAAACCTGATATAATAACTTTGGGTAGTTTCAAGTTATAGTCCCATTCAAATAGCAGCGTACCCTGCACTTCAGCTAGCACCGGTGACGTCATTATCTGGCTTACATTTGACGTTCCTTCTACCCCAGCCATAGAAACTTTGTAGTGATGACCTTTTAAATGCATAGCAGAATCATTGAACTTGAAATCAATACCGCATTTGAACTAAAATAGCAATTTGATCAAGGAAGTTTCTCTTTAATATTATTGAATTATTAACAGTTTAGTAACAAGACAGCGCGCTCGACTATTCTGGGACTTTTTAGTTTAAGGATTAAATCAATAATTATAGCTGCTAAGAAAGATATATGAATCATAGTAAATGACTTTAGTAGTAAAAATTTTAGCCAGCATGAAAGCCCACCAAATTTTCAAAGACAAAGAAAAGCCCATGATTTGCATGAAATTCAACTAAGAGTTATTTATATTTATATATTCAGTAAATTGGAGTGTTATAGTTTCAATCTAATACTTGCAATAGTTTTTTTCAAGTACAGCTTAATACTTGCTCACAAAACTTTAACCAAATTTTCTCAGTAAAAAAAAGGCCAGTAAGTTAAATTCATCTTTAAGTCATCTAACTTGGCAAGACACATGTGAAGTTTTAATTCAATGCATACAATGGTTTCAGAAATGAAGCTTTGATAGTACTTGCACGTAAAACCTTTATCAAATTTTCTTTTACGTTCAAAAGGGGCCATGATTCCACCAAGAGTTATCTAACTTGGTGGTCTGATGTACCTGAGCACCTTTATGAAGTTTCAAGTCAATCCCTCGACTGATTGCAGAGATATAAATATGAAGATAGTATGTTACATGCAAAAATTAACCTTTCCAAGTCAAAAAGGGGGAGAAACATTTGTAAAAACAGGTAAGAGTTGTCTGACCATGTACAATGCCATTGACCAATGACTCAAACCCACGTGCGAAGTCTCCGAAAAGACATCTTCATTGAATGGGAAGATATCCAATACAGGCAGATATCCAATACAGGCAATCACTTTAAATTAAATTTTCTAAGTCTTAAAGGGGCATAAATCTGAAATAACTGCTGACAGAGCTGACAGAGTTATGTGAATTATTCACATTGATATATCAAGTAAGCACGTGGAGTTTGAAGCAAATATCCTTGATAGTATTTAAGATAAAACCTTGAAAAAAAAAAGAGTTTTAAACCAACGGCGACGCCTACTCTGTGAGTGTTATAGCTCTATACTCTTCGAATAGTCGAGATAAAATAACAGCAACAAAACCATTGCTATCATGTTTCGGAAATAGCAATACCATATCGTCGAAGAAAAAAGGGACAAGACAGGCAGCAAGTAATTCAAACTTTTACCCCGTCGCTGTTTGATTTACTGAAGCAAGTGTTGTTTTGATACTGTTAAATTACTGGTGAATGGCATTAAATCAATATCACACCTTCTGATCCCGGTTGGAAACTGATCACCGGAAACACGCCGCCAGCAGTCTGCTTCATCTCGTGAGAAATCACGAGATGTCCGTTGCAGAGAAACTGCAAAACGCACTTATCGTCTGCATAGCTGATTGAACATCCGACATTAGTGCAAATACCACTTTCGTTCTTCATCTTAGCCTGTTTACCACCTGTGAAAAGAGTGATTTGTTAATAAAACAAAATCTAGATTACCTTTCTTTCATATATATTTTATACAAGCTGCTAGATATCTTCTGTCATAGGCCCGCATATCATAAATCACATATCGCATCTTACCCATACCACCTTAATACATAAATTTACTATTTTATGTACCGTTTCCACTCAATGCTTACTTCTTAACAGTTAACAAAACTGGCTACTAAATGAATATATTAATCTTCAGATTATGTTATAAATGCTATACACATAATTATTTAAATCGATACTCAGTTTCGTCTAATAATTATTCAATAAACAATCATACTAGATCCTTTTTTTGAAGACGTGATTAATAATTTGGTTTATCAGTTCTTTACCCAAGTTTTTAATGCATGAAATCGGTGATTATTACATTCATAGCAAATTAACGGATCTATATCAAATAAAATATTTTGAATATATATCTATGATCATTGTTATAATAGTTACGGATCTGAATATGTCAGTTTAAAATGAAGGGGTGGGGATAAGAACTGAAAAAATCTGACCCTTCCAAGTGATGAGTCTCCCGGAAGTGCCATAGAACAGGGCGGTAGTGACGTCACGTAGCATGATGAAACCCTCGCACGTCACCGGACACACGCCGCTGGTGACCCCTATCCCTGGGAACGTCGGCATCCCGCGGTTGGAGGATCGCATGTAGGACAGCTCGAAATAAAACGGGCCTAGAACATACCCATAACAGAGAAATGAAATAAAACTTATGTACCAAACAATTGCTCTGCCAATATTGAAATAACTAAGCTGATCTTTTAGCCTTCTGAGTCGAACTCTGGTCTACATGTTATGTTCTAGAGTAAGGGTAAGTTATTGGACATGACCCTTTTAACATAAAGAAAAAATCACTACTTATTGAACTTTAAACATACTTATTTATGTATGTTTTAGTTATAATAATGGCTCGTGGAATTACATCAAGTTTATTTTGAATCCGCCAATTGGTCATTGCGATTAACATGCGCAAATTTCATTTCGTTATGAGATTAACTCTTCCTCATAAATGGTGTATGATATTCCCATTTCCCACTTCTTTCTCTCTAAAAAGAAAAGAAAAGAAAAAAGAAGATATATGAATATTTTTCAATTTTTAGACGGCGATAAGCCGTCTTATGCTGAAAATCGAAATCAGGCCTTGCTAATTTGCATATTTTCCACAACATTTTTAACTGTACCTCTCCGCCCTTAGTGCGGATCCATGCAATGCGATTCTGCACTAACGAATACGAGTGGAATATGTTACACAGGCGTTTAAATCATAACCGTAACCGCTTTTAGTGTGTTACTGTTTGTTAACATGTTTTCTTTTGCCATTATTTTTCACTGGAAGCATCAATTTTAAGCGTGAAAAAAATATCCGTGACATTTCTTAACCAGAACAGCAACTCATCTTACGTACATGGAGATCTACTCCTGTAAAAAGAAAAAGTAGTGCTCCGTATGTATGTAATTGACCTAAAGTAGTCCACAGAATATTTTGCATGATGGCGAGTAAGGTTCCTCCCATGGCATTTCTTAACTTTGAAATAGATAGGCAAACATTCTAGTATCTTAAATAATCAAATACCTGGTCAATTTCTACATATACAAAACAACAGACAGAATTCGCTAGCACTAGAGAAAGAGAATGACCTACTTAGGTATGCAGCTCTTTATGAATGAAAGGTTCATGACCTTTACTCCGGATTATTATGTTACAAACAGAACTTCTGTAGCAACAGCGGGTGGAGTTTTTGTCGTCATGTGACTGCTTCAATAATTTCAGAAACTCTGGGTTTAGAATGTTAATCCCGTCGCCGTCTCTCAGCGCATTGTGCGCTTTGATTATCAAAAAGCATGAACTCATAGTACGTACTCTTTGCTGAGACGGCTTGAGGAGCGACCACATTGTACAGGTAGGTATCGTCAATATGGTCGTTAATGGCCAGTTCTGTAGGGGTCACATTCACACAGTCCTCGTACGCCCAGTGAATCAGGTCTGTCTGTTGATATCAATCAATCAATCAATCAATCAATCAATCAATCAAACAAACGATAATTAATTAATTAATTAATTAATTCAAACAAATGATCAATCGATCGACTGAAAATACACAAATTTATAATATTTATAACACCATAACAATTAGAAATTCCTCATATATGTGTGCATACAAGGGGATTTAAAAACATAGACAAAATATCAATGCATATAAAACATTTGAACAATTCATAGAACGATAAACAATTTACGATATATACACCAACAGTTTATACCTACCATGTATGACGGGGAAGTAAGTGGGCTCTCTACGTTAGACCACGTGACGTCTAGAAAAGCGGGACCTCTCTGAAAACAAATGGTGGGGTAGCCCTTCAAGTCGGAGCTGTGGAAGGCGTCTTCTCGACACACCAGTCGCTGGTTGACTTGAACACGGAACCTGGTCTGGGTCAGGGAGACTGAGCTAAAGGTGACTAGCACTACGTCATCTGAAATAAAAGTAGTGTCATACACATTTTAATTTTTTCACATTGTTCAAGCACTAAGTTCTGGTCCAACCCAGGAACTGTCTAAAAGGGTAAGTTGCAAAATCTCGTTTCCCAACCGAAGTAAAAAAAAAAAAAAAAAAAATATATATATGTATATATATATATATATATATTTATTTATATATATATTTCTTTTTTTATCTTTGATTTGTGGAGCTGTTCAATTTTACATAGTTAACATTTATCTCCTCGTCTCAAACTATCTCTATGGTGGAGCAGTGGCTCAGTGGTAACATACTAATCCAGGGTTCAAATCTCTGTCGAATTTTTGAAAATATCTGGAACATCTTTCATTTTTTCCCGCCAAACTAGAAGCCTAGCGCTGGTTCATCTAGATAGTGGTTGAGTATCGGTTCTATACACCGGACATGTTAAAGAACCAGGGGGTCTCTTCGGAACGAGCTAGGATAGCGTATCCGCATCTGTCTCTGTATGTAGGTGCACCTGTCTAGAAGTGCTAAGGGAGGGCAACCCTGACAGAAAATGTCCAAGAGAATCGAACTCAGAGGTGCTGGGCATTACAGACGTCCTCTGTCAAAACCGCACCACCATGCACAATACGCATGAGCGCGACAAACTAGGACAACAATAGACTACTAGTACATAACTCAATTTTACGTCCATTTGAGAAAATACAACAATAACAACAAGTCTTTATATAATTTATACACTTCTCCATTCTGATGGTTCCTGGGTTGAACCAGTACTTAGCAACTGGAAAGATCGAGAAATGTTCTCATCCCCAGCGGGGATCTGTGAGCTTCTACAAGTTTGTCCCTATCATATTTCCCCTTCTTTTTATAACTTTGAGTACACAACTCATCATCATCATCATCATCATCAATTATACTATTGATCTAAAAATTACAAGATGATGAGTGATCATGACGATGGCATAGGTTAACTACTGACTATGTGAAAATATATCACTGTAAAAGCTCCATACAGGGATCAAGGTTAAATCACTGATAAACAACTCTCTTTTTGAATTTTCGCCCAAAAAATGCAATAATGTAGTGCCTTTGTACTTCTTCATGATTTTTGATGAAGCCCTGTGGGCGAAAATTAAAAAAAGAGTTGTTTGTTTGTATGTGAAAATAGCTAGATTTAATACTATTTAGCATGTCCAAACCAACATAAATAACGTTAAACTTAGAACCTGTCTTTAAACTTCGTCCACCATTCCAAAATCGACAGGCCGGTCGTATATGTCTTTTGTGCAACATTTTCCCCTGGAGTTCTATATTTTTAGTGGCAACTCCACCTTGAATTTCACAATCCTCGCCTGCAAGCAAATCAAGCCATGTTTCTTTTAAAGAATATATTTCGAGTTTGATTCCATCTATATACCTAGTTATAGAGGGTGTGGCATCCTCAGAACATTTCACAGACATCAATTCTCTGAGAATCTGAGAGGAGGGTACATACATGTGCTTGTAGAAGCGCTATAAAATGACACCTGAATATCATTAACATGTAGCTCGTGCTATTTGCGCCACGCAGATCCCGAATTTAATTGCAACTTAACCTGTGTGGATTGAAAACCGCTGTTTCCACAGAATAGAAGATGAGATGAGCAAAGACAACACCAGCTCCGGGTGTGTAAAGAGATAAAACTCCTGAACCCTCATTTAGGACCGGAAAATCTATTCGTCATGGTTCCCACAGTTACACTGAGATATGAAGACAGACGATGTAAACACGTTCAGAACAATATGCCTCTTCGAAATTTTGGTAAACTTTGAAATTATTCTCTTAATTATGGATATTTTAGCGACACTTGTATACATGTAAGCACCCTAACCGGGTAATGGTAAAACTAGTCTTTAAAATGGGTTGGGTAGTGTAGCAATTTATTACGCATTTCAAATATTTTGAGTCGAAGCATTAGTTTAACATGTAAGGTTTGTTTGCCGATTTATTTCAACGACAATCAATAACACACTTTCCATAAAAAGATATAACAAAGTGTTTTGCATTCCTTCTTCTTTTTAACAAAAATAAAGTTTCATGTCCGAGCTTTAGATAAGAACAATGTGCATAAGCCCAAAACCGGAGTGTAAATTTTGTTTATATTTGTCATACAGGTGTCCACTTAGGCATACACCACTAGTTAAAACTAAATTTGAGATGGAAAATTATTTAACAAAGACGCATGTCATTTTAATAAACTGCAAAATTTCTAATAAGAAAGTATAACAAACTTTAGGCAGTTTTTGAACGAAAGGTCTTAAATCAGACCAGGTTTTCTTAAATTTTCAAGTTTGATTTACTCGACAGTTGTTAAGCGGTTTAGAAAATTATTACTTTTTATAAAATATATATCAACAACATGTAACTATGTTTCTATAAAATAATTATTTTATATTCTTTTTTATGTAATAGAGTTCCCAACCTTTAAATTAAATAAATTATTTTAAACTTATCATTGCTTATTAAATAACGTTTTTATATCTTTTACTGGACCTGATATAGACATTAATGAATCAATATACATGAACATATATCTGTTAAAACTACTTGTATTAAATGAACAGGACGATGAAATGTAAACTTATACTCTCGTTCCATATGTCTAATTTGTATAAACTCATTTTTACAAGTGTATATTGTATTGACAGTGTGACTAAAATCTCAAAAAAAGAAGAAAAAAATCAAAAAATCTGAAACAATCATTGTTTATTTATCTGTTCTCCAAAGTGCCCATTATGGCCCCACTTCTGACCTGATTGGATATATAAGTATATCTTTGTTCTGTATGTATATTAGGGTATTAACGACTGGTTGATGGGCAGCAAACATGCAGGGACCAGACTATATATCGGTTATTTGTATTGCCTTGTATTGACCGGTTGAGACTAGAATTGTACTTATAGATCAAGACATAGAGACTACCCCTTACCAATACCTGGAAGGATAAAAATAATTTGTTTGTCTGCTTAAACATTTCACCGACATTATTTCGGTTATATTTTTTTGACATATATAGTGTTTTCTCACTGCGATATCACGCCGAAAATGCGTGATATGATACCACACTACAAAATCACAAAGGAGACGGTTATGATATGCTCTAACAACTCGGCCACCTGGGTCGGTTAAGAATAAAGTATTGCTGACAGTGTCATTCTGTTATTGAAATTCAAGCCAAAATGTGCATTCATGCTTGCACCATAATCTATTGAGAACGTACTTGTTTATGCATTCTGGATACACATTTACATGAACAAAGAAAGAAAACTTTGTTTTGTAAGCTTTTTCTCGTGATTCATCGCATTAGACATGATTTTTTTCCCTCATTTTGGTTGTATATATTCCATGTAAATGTATTCGGGTAAACGTTTCCCTGAATGTTGGTGTCACAGTTTATATCTTTCATAAAATGCAACATGACCTTCACATTTTAGAAGTATAGTTGCAGTCCACAGATCATATTCTATAAGCGTAACATTTCCTAGTATTGCTTAGGGAAGTACAATGTACTAAATAGTATCTCTGAAATATTTTCCTACAGGTTTGTGACAGGTTTCCTATTCCACAAAGTGCAACGTGTCCTTCACAATTGAGATGAATAATTACCTAACATAGATGAAGTAAATATTTATCTTAATATATCATATCCTGTAAGCGTAAAATTTCCTTATTTGGACTACAAGGCCAATGTAGATGAAAAGGATGAAAAAGTCAACCTTGACACAAATCACACGCATAGATCATAAAACATAAATATATTTATTATTTCGATTAGTTGATTAAATAGTTCTAATATATTTAGTAAATGAAATGCCTGTCATAACGTATGTTTGTTTGTGATATACATTAAAAATGAACTGACTCCAGAAGGAGGGACATTTAAATGGACAAATCATCAACAACAGCAACAGCAACAAAAACAACAAGAAAAACAAACAAAACGGAAACAATACATTACATAGTGAAATACCAGCAAATATAGTGATGCCACACCAGGGGCGTGCCTGGGGCTAAATTCGGGATACGCAGACTTGCTAGGGAGGTCCAGGGGCATGCTCCCCCGAAAAAAAAATTGAACCCGGGTTAGGCATCGATTTTTATTGCAGTTTTGGCACTTTTAGATATTCGATTTTCAGGACGAAGTATACGCAACTGCGTATTTGCGTAAGCCTAGGCACTCGCCTGGGCCACACTGCAATATCACTCCGTAGACAAGTGGTGTATAATAAACACCCAGTCACATTAGGCTGGAACTCGACCGGTCAGTTCACACTCAATTACATTATGCTGGAACACGACCGGCCAGTTCACACCCAGTCACATTATTCTGAAACTCGACCGGTCAGTACACACCCAGTCACATTATGCTGGAACTTGACCGGTCAGTACACACCCAGTTACATTATGCAGGAACTCGACCGGTCAGTTCACACCCAGTCACATTATGCTGGAACTCGACCGGTCAGATCACACCCAGTCACATTATGCTGGAACTCGACCGGTCAGTACACACCCAGTCACATTATGCTGGAACTCGACCGGTCAGATCACACCCAGTCACATTATGCTGGAACTCGACTGGTCAGTTCACACCCAGTCACATTATGCTGGAACTTGACCAGTCAGTACACACCCAGTCACATTATGCTGAAACTCGACCGGTTAGGACACACCCAGTCACATTATGCTGGAACTCGATCGGTCAGTACACACCCAGTCACATTATGCTGGAACTCGACCGGTCAGTACACACCCAGTCACATTATGCTGGAACTCGACCGGTCAGTTCACACCCAGTTACATTATGCTGGAACTCGACCGGTCAGTACACACCCAGTCACATTATGCTGGAACTCGACCTGTCAGTTCACACCCAGTCACATTATGCTGGAACTTGACCGGTCATGACACACCCAGTCACATTATGCTGGAACTCGACCGGTCAGTACACACCCAGTTACATTATGCAGGAACTCGACCAGTCAGTTCACACCCAGTCACATTATGCTGGAACTCGACCGGTCAGTACACACCCAGTGACATTATGCTGGAACTCGACCGGTCAGTACACACCCAGACACATTATGCTGGAACTCGACCAGTCAGCATTTTTTGATTTCCTTCATTGGCATTTGCAATCCTTTTTGCCTGCATTAATATAACCTTTTCGTTTTCTGACAGTGTAAAATTAAATTGTTCGACAGCAGTTTTATGAATATCATATTTCCGTTTACATTCATTATCATACCATTCATTTTGAAATTTATCACAATGACACAGGTCTTTGGTTTACGCGGTGATTTTTCAATGTATTTACGTCCATAGTTACATAGGAAATCTGTAAAGATAGAAGTAAGGTTGTCTACATTACCATCCGCGTTAATTTCCGAGTTCAAATTATATATTAACCCTTTCCCTCATAGAGGACACCATGAAAAGATCTTTGCGAACAGCATAAAACCAGATCAGCCTGCGAGTAACTCGCAGGCTGATCAGGTTTTATGCTGTTCGCTGTTCCTCAGTGGTCTGGAAATGAGGATTTTGTAATTAAATTTGGTAAGGTGTAACTGTGGCTTTCTGCAGATCAGGCTTTATGTGGTACCTATTGAGTGCGTCAAAATGAGTCTATATAATGGAAAGGGTTAATTAAAGTATGAATATTATTTGATATATCAAACATAAAATCATCACTGAAATTTAAGTCCCACTGTCAGGACATGAAACTTTTAAAAATAGTTTTGTATGTTACAGGGCAAAATAAATGTGCAGCCTGACTCGGAGCAAGAAGTTTGCTATTTGAGTTTGTATCTCAACAAAAAGACCCCAGACCTTTAAGGGGCCTCCATGATTTCAGTGCATAGAGTGGTTACATCCGCATCATCATGGCATTAACGCTAGTGGATATAGAAAACAATGACGGGTTATTTGGGGCCTCCGTGGCCGAGAGGGTAAAGTCGCTGACTTTAACACTCACTCAGCCCCTCACCGCATGGGTTCGAATCCCGGCAGGGTCATTCGGGTTTTCATGTGAGGAAGCCTTCCAGGTAGCTTGCGGTAGGTCGGTGGTTCTACCCGGAAGTCTCAATACATCCGGGGTCTTCCTCCACCTGTATTTAGCTGGACGTCGCTATATGACTGAAATACTGTCGAAGCGACGGTAAACTCAAATAGTCAAGTCATGTCAAGTCATGTCAGACCGTTTACTTAATGGACAATTTATGTTCAGTACCAGTTGAGCTTCGGCTACACCCTCCCTCCCTTGTTGTGAGTTTTAGTACCTGTATTGTGACCTCTCTCCATAACTGAATTCTGGGAGTTCCATGGGACATATTATAGTCATATGTGTCATAATACATAGAAATAGCACCCATAGATGCATAAGATGCCTAAAATGATACCACTCTTTCTTCCTCAAAGCCATATATCTCCAACTGTTATCATAAAAACACAATAGGAAAAAAAACTGATCAAACAATCATTTCAGAATGAAAAGAAAGAAGAATATAGATTGACCGCTTAATACAGGTGGCTGTTAAAACGATTTAACTGTATACTTATATGGTTATTCGCATGCATTTTCAAGGATCATTTTCAAATATGTTGGATTTAAATTATACCAGGATGATTGCCCAAAAACTTAAAAAATGAATTCAACATTTTCATTTAAAATAAGGATTTGGATTTTAAGTAGGATTTTTAAGAAATAATAAAGAATTACCAAAATGCTGGATGTACATGCAGATTGTTCAGGTGCACCTCAGTTATACCATATATTTCATAGCTCTTAATTTGCAGAAATATGTTCAAAATAAAACAACTAGAACTAATCATAAGTATGAATAATGGGTCTAAATAAATATGCATTTTCAAAATGCTCATATACATGTAACACAAAATCTTGGAGTTTGGTTGCGCACATTAAGAAAAAGGCATTATACATGATTTATGCCCAGTTTGGTTAGGATAACTTTTTCTTATAACACCTTAGTTGATAAAATAAAGAAATTGCATACTAGCCAATGACATTGTTTTTGTTTGGCTTTAATATACTAAATATTTTGTCGGGATGTATATATGTGCAATTTGATTAGGTTAGATTAAGTTAAAGTTTAAGTGGATGAAAAATAGATTTGAAACAAATGATGAAGATGGCTCAAAAGCTCATTGAATAAATTTCTGGCACCCCGAGTGCACCACAGCCTCTTAGTTTGGGTCCCAGTGAGCCACGATCTTGATAGCCTCTAGGATGTCATGTGTTTCAACAAGAATGACCACATCCATAATTGTATGTGCCAGTGCAAGTGAATTGTATAAGCTGCAAGCAAGTTTTTTCAATCATTATGAAATGTAACAGCTTAACTTGTAGCCCTTTAAGTGAAAGGTTTAAGTGGTCATGTAGCTGACTTGGTTGAGTACCTAATTTCTAGTATATTGCAGCGTGTTCTCTTTTCTATGATTTCAAGGATTACATGTAAATCTTAATTAGTTAGGAATTGTAAAAGCCAATAAGTGTCCCTTATCGGTTAGGGATTTGTGAACATGGTGTAGTTTCTCAATCGGTATAGCACTGGCCATGTAAGCAAGGACACTGGGGTTTGGATCCAAGTCTGGTTACACATTTAGCTTACCTGATCACAAAGTTAAAACATATTTTATTTTGATTTGTATCGCTTGTGCAGGTAGGACAATCTGTCCAGTTATCTCAGTTGGTAGTACACCATGGTGGCGTGGCCTGGCGGTAGTGGGTAAGGGAGAAGTGTAGTGTGTGTGGATAGAAATATCTATCCTGTTATATTTATCATTGTAACTCCAGGACGACAGGAGTTGTTCGTTTGAGTCATGCACTAAAGTAGGCAAACTTAGAATTCTCTGGTGCTTATATTACAGTCTTATGTAGTAAGTCAGTGGAATTTGTATAAACAAATTAAAGTCATATTACTTTGTTATGCTTGAGTTTACTGTCTTCTTTTAGGAATATAGTGATGTCCAGCTAATAACATATATAGGAAGTCCCCAGGGTGCACATATGTACCCGAGCAGAACCACCAAACTACCACAAGCGACCTGGATGGCTTACTCAGGTGAAGAAAGTGACACTGCTAGGAATCGAACCCACAATGGAAAGAAGCTACGTGATTCAATCTAAGCAGTTGCAACCCTTTAGCCACAGAGTTCTCAACATATTAAAATATAATTCATTATGCTCTATATTCAGAATATGAAAAGTTCGAAATTAAATGGCCTTTTTTTTAATGTAAATATTTTATATAGTGATTACAATTATTGTTATTGAAACGGCCTATAAGTAACCCTTAACAGTGAGGGATTAGTGTAAGTAACCCGCCCAGCTCAGTCAGTAGAGCATTTGCCCTGAAAGCAAATGACCCCGGTTTGAGCCCCGGTCAGGCTGTACACATATTTCTCACCCTGATATCATTATATATATATATATATATATATATATATATATATATATAGAGAGAGAGAGAGAGAGAGAGAGAGAGAGAGAGAGCATGTAAATGGCTCACTGTAAGAAGCCTTTGACAGATATCTGATTCCGTTCCTTAGGCTACCATGATTCATTTTTTGTAATATAGAAGAAAAAGTTATGTGGATCTAGTACCATAGGGTTGTCATACCCGAGAATCTCTTTGCTCTAGGAGTTGTGCGTAGGCACTCCCTTTTTCTCTCTTGTCTTTCTTATGCAGTTTGATATGCTTGTTAATCTTATCTGATTGTTGGATGGACACGTTATTTCAAGAACAAGCTTTGTGTACTATCAGCGATGTCACCCTGGGTAACTAATAATTTTACAAATGAGGAAGTCAATCGGACACCAGGATTTGCGTGTGTAATGTGGGAGGCAGAAACATATTAATGTAAATTTATAAACTAAGTCAAATTGCTGAATCAAGAAACTTTAAGTTGCCTAAAATATTTTCTAATTGGCTGGTGCAAAGCAGATGATTGAACGCAGTGAGAAGAAAGCGAAAGAAAAATGTAACAGTGGTTTGATATTTAGCCATGTTACACTACACGTATAATGTCTTTTTTCGGTATCTTACATATAAAGTTGTGCAATAATTTTACGATAACATTTTAGAGTATCGCATGATGTAACAAATTTATATTTCTTTTTGTGATTCACTAGCAACAGTAATAAACATGCAATATAGCAACGCCTCAAAATTCGGATTTTAGGGAAACATTGAACCGCATTTTTATTTGTTCAGATGAACGCACATTCGTATTGAAATTGACGACATAAATACATAGGTTGCAAAAACAATTCTAAGGAACATTTTAAGTACATGTATTTGATAACAGTTTCTCAATATAATGTATTGATATTCCAATTTCTTAGAATACATAAGAT
This sequence comes from Solen grandis, assembly GCA_021229015.1. Classification (NCBI taxonomy): domain Eukaryota; kingdom Metazoa; phylum Mollusca; class Bivalvia; order Adapedonta; family Solenidae; genus Solen; species Solen grandis. The sequence continues at coordinate 53,903,602 of CM037784.1, read as the reverse complement.
ACTTCTACGAACCAAACCCATAAAAGGATTATGTCGGAGTACATCTTAAAAAGACATTTCTTCGAAACTTATTGAGTTCAGACGTAACCTTACCTATATTTGAGGAAAATAATTCAAGTCATAATTTTTATTCAAAACTTTAAAGGGACAATGAAAGAAGAAAGCGACTAAACGTAACACATATTATGTAAGACGATTCCAAAATAAGTAAATAATTTTAAGATTATAAATTTCAGTTTCTAATGTATTAGCGTTGCTACAGCTGAATTAACTTCATGCAGTGTTATAAATGTAATCATATCCACAGGTTGATAATTACCTTTTAGCATGGCTGCATATTGCACCTAATTCATTCCTTGATTCAACTGCGTTTTATTTCTCTTATTTTGATAACTTTCTGTAGTAACATTACAGAGGTTCAATTAAAAGTGTTATTGTCACGAATTATTTTCAAAAGACTTCGATTCATTGCACATCAGATGAAGTCATAAAATCTCATATCTCTCCTCATTTAAAATCATTATTTCAGCATTTTATCATTTTATAATTTCATTTTTGTTTTATGTATACATGTTCACATCACCTGTATACATGTTTCCATATTTTGTACCTAGCCACTAATTTTAGAAGTTGATATTCCCAAACAGGGTCTCTATATATACTCTATAGTAAGAGACCCTGACCAAAATTATTTTGAATTATGAAAGATATAGATCGGTTTTAAAGACAAATGGTAGGCCTTGATCTCTGCATACAAAGAATAAGAATCCATGAGATTCAACCGAACAATTAAAATTTGTCAATGATGCATGTGACATCGTGTAGCTGGAGTCCACCTGTAATAAAGTGGGCAGAGCTATATGACTTATCGTGGCGACGGTGGAGTCGAAATTGCCTTGATTTGACTTGACTATTTGAGTTTACCGTCGCTTCGACAGTATTTCAGTCATATTGCGACGTCCAGCTAATTAGAGGTGGAGGAAGACCCCGAACGCACGGATGCCTCCGTGTAGAACCACCGACCTACCGCAAGCCAGCTGGAAGGCTTCCTCACATGAAAATCCGAATGACCCTGCCGGAATTCGAACCCACGCGGTGAGGGGCTGAGTGAGTGTTAAAGTCAGCGACTTTACCCTCTCGGCCACGGAGGCCCCCGCAGGGGAGTCGAAATTAAGACCAAAACAAAAACAACATACATTAGCTTATACTCATCATTTTCAAGGCGGTTAAGGTGGTATATTTGATCAATTTTGCAAGTGGAAAATGAACTACCCGAAGAAACTCACATGTGCAACAACAGCTGTATCCATTCAAGTACATGACCGTTATTCGAACCCGGAACCCATTTGTCAGAACATGAAGTACGTTGCCACTACGCTCTCCGGACACACATGATATTAAAGACGGTTCAACTTCCCTACTTCATAGAATAAAATGCAAGACGCTTCTAGTATATGGCATGTCCCTTTAAATTAGAAACCATTTATATATACCCTTTATCCAGTGATTTTGAATCATCTCGTATGCACGCTTAATACGACAAAGGAGGTATCTCTAGGTAAAGATACACTTTATAGAACATTGTAACGGTAAGTGGAACTTTTGAACATTAAAATACATTTGATAAAGGAAGAGGTACGGTAAATTTGGCGTTTTAATTACCAAAATAATACAACTTTTAGTGTCAGTATAGTATGCTTTTTTCAGGTTGTTTTCTTTTCACAGAAGCTTGATGACTGGGTATTGTTGTGCTTTTGAATCATTTTTATTTTATTTCTTCTTATTTCTTTCATTAAAACACATAAGAAAATTAAACAGTAATTCAAATAAACATATTTGAGATCGAGTTTAATAAAATAATCCATTCCATCGGTTCTCTAAATACTTAATTTGAAATAAAGATAGAATATATATGCTTACATTCACTGTGAATATAAATAAATACATATTACTCAATTATGTAAATTCTAGCATTTATCAACATATTGTTCGGGATGTTAAAGGATTACCTGTCCTCTGTTTGGTTACAATTCAGACGTAAAAAGGAGATCTCGCCTTTTCTTATTTTTTATTTACTTTTCATTAATTCGCAAATTTAATGAATGTCATGCTTTTTAGTTCTGATAATAATGTGGAATTTCGATGAGAAATCAAGCTTTTTCGGCGTCACAACGAGCGTTTAATGGTTTGAAAATTAGGATATCGATTTGACTTGAATACATGTTATAAGGTTTTATTATTTTTATTTTAAGAGTTTGATTTGTATTTCAGATTCTGTGGGTTAAGGAATAATTCAGAATGCCCTACACTTGTTCAATTGATAGAATATCCGGCGATTCGGTAAACCAAAATGTAAGTTTATATGATTACTGCTCAAAAGAAGATGCGATAACGATTTTCATTGATTTAATTCAAAAAATTTTAATAAAAATTTCTTAACTTTAACTAAACGTTAGTGTTGACTAATGCTCCTTTGTCGATTTTGTTCGTAACCTTTTTGAAAGAAACAACTTCCACAAAAGTTTTTGGCAAAAGTAAATTATGCTTGAATGAGATAATTTTATAAATTTATTTTTCAATAAACACGATAATTATAAGGGATGTTTAATAATGCTTTGTCCTCTCTCTTGGTAGCCAGGTAGAAAAAAGTAATTCTCGCGTTTTTATTACTCTTTTCCTTAAATTGATTCGCAAATTTCATAAATGTTGTTTCTTTATATCTAATAACAATGAGAAATGAAACCTTCTCGATGTCAAAAAGAGCGGGTTGAAAAGTTAAAAAATGCGATTTCGATTTGAATTCAATAATGAAGTTTTATTGTTTTTGATGGTGAGTTAATAGTTTGATATGTAATTTAGGCTCACCCGGCTATTAGTCTACTGTCCATGAAAACGGGTCCTAGTGTCTTTCACTATGAAGTAAAGGTGAGTTAATATCATTTATGTCTCAACAGATGATCTGATGAACATTTCCATTGATTTAACTTAAGACCGATTACAATTATCCTAACGGTAACAAATCTACTTTAACTTTACAATAATAATTCCAGGCCCAACCTGCAGTCCCAGTATGTATAGTGAAATCTAAATGAACATTACATAGCGTATGTGGTAAAGCCTTGTAAATATATATTTATTTTAATACATATCATCAATATAAAAAGAAAGCCATGCTCCTACGTCACGCTACGTACGTTATCAAGGGGTGTAATAACTATCTGGAAGATTGTTAATACCGGGACTTGTACCTGAATCCCTTACCAAATAAAAACTTATCTGGGCTGAATGTTTCGTCATCATTGTCCTTGTTGTTGCTGGTGGTGGTGGTGATGATGACTTTTTTAAATCGACATTAATATCGCCTTAATAGCTTATTGTCTGGAAATTTCATGGATCTTTCAGACCCTTACTACTAGTATTCCAGTAATTATATAAGAAATGAATTACCTATTGTAAAATGTATCTTCATTGATCTATAAATTAGTTAATTTATTGCATCTCAACATCATATAATGTGTCTATTATTTTTTTTTATATTTCTGAATAAATTGATAATATAAGGTTTTTATTGTTTTTGGACCTTTTTTGTATGGCTTTGCTCCAAAAACATGCGCGGCGTCTTTAATGCTTTGCCTTGTTTCCTTTTATAAATACTTTATTATTGAAGGTTACCATCTGAATATATATATATATAATTATATTTTTATTGAATTACTGAAACATTTGAAGATAGTAAAGCTAACTGACACTTAAAATTTGACAAAGGTTGAATAATACTTGATAATCGTGCAAACTTAACTTGAAGATATTTCATACGGGTGTCTCCGTGACGGAGTGCAGTATCGGGTGTCTCCGTGACAGAGTGCAGTATCGGGTGTCTCCGTACACTCGGGTTCTTCTCAAAATGTAATATGCTGAACTTCACAAGTACGACTCAAAAACAACAATTTACAGCATATTTCGAAAAATATCCTCTTTTAAAAATCGTTTTCATATAAACTATGATAAGCACAAAATATATAGTTGAAAGATATTGGTTTGTAATATAATAGATCTACTCCGTAAATCATTTTATTTAATTAGAGAATTTATTTTGCAAAAAACATGCATCTATAGTTGTATTCATACAAATGCGCTACTTTTAAAAATACTTACCACTTTTATATTGGTTATAAGACGTTCATGTAATTATTTTAATTGTGTCACCTTTGCTCTTGCTATGATTTGGTGTCCCTATAACATTAAGACAAGTACAAACAGTATACGTGTCACAATATTCAAACTGTATGTTGGACGAAATGTTCGATCGTTCCGCTGTTGAATTCACACAGAATCTGTTTGTTAACTACACGCATCTATTTGTTCACTACAAGCAAAAATATATAATTCGAAGTTCAAAATGTCTACCTTTTAAAATGGCCTTTTGGCTGGAAAATATCAGAAAATGAGACATAGTTATGTTCAGCAAAGTAAGGCATATCTTTCTGGTTTATAAATAGTAACCACTGATCTTCCACTTGAAAATGAAATGTAGATAGCCATGATGATACTCTTGTTTGATGCTGATTATCCCAAAATCAAAATTACACGTTTGTTCGCATCTATTTCTTGACAGATTCCGGTTTCTGAGATAAGCGTATCTACAATCCGGAAATCTATTTCAAAACACTGCAAATTCGTGGAACAAGTGGTCCAAACTTTGGGCGACATTGGAGCAAAACTGCCCGACTTACTTGGTTCTCGAGATGCGCAGCTGATAGTATATACCGACAAGACGACTTACAAGTTCATCGCTGGTGAAGGAACAAACGTATTCGTCGTTCAAAACGAAGCTGGTATGGTATCCTTCTCGAAGAAGATATTCTTAGATCACAAGGCAAAGGATATTGGGGAATTTCTTCTGAATGATCAAATCTTCCCTGAAATTTTACTTGAAAGCCAGGCAGCAGGACAAAAGAAATAAACAACCGTTAAGGAATGGTTAGACAATAGCTACTGAAGTATAAACATATGAGTGAGAAAATGAGGACGTCAACAAAGCAAGGTTGAAACCTCGTTATTGAATAACCATTTACTTCCCAACAGAATTATGATTTCTATGTTATTTCATTGCAGATGATTTTGGCTTACTAAAATACGCCTGCTTCTATTATTACAAATGTACTCATTTGCACATTTATGTACATGTTGTTATAACCTTGCACAGTGCAGTTTAGACGATAAAAAAATCCTTAAAATTGAATTAAAGAAAAAAAAAAGAAGTAAAAAAAACAAAACAAAAACAGGTTCGAACCTGTGCTTGAAGTGTACCAAAAATTAAAATTGTTTTACCAAACGGCTTTATACACTGAGCTTGTGTCATTTCAACAAAATAAGCTTTTTTTCGAAGTGAGTATACTACATTTAACTTTGACAATTGTAGTCACAACATCCTGATTTACCTTCAAATTTGAAAAGATAGAGGAATTTCAGATATTTTTTACGTTATCGTTTACGGGTTATAACAACCATGATTCCGTTGTTGTTGTTGTTTACTTTACACATTGTGTTTTCTTACATTGATGATGACATAGTTAGGAAAAAGTTAATATCAGTTAATGCATGTGTGTAGGAAATCCTCCACGTTTTAAATGATCAATACTGCAAATTATGAAGATTTATATAGAAGATAAACATTGCAAAATGCGCATGCTAATGTGCAGATTTAATTTGGATTTTAATTGTTTTGTTAGACTTGGTGTTATAGACGAGATAACCAGCTGACCAGATACATTTACACAAACGTAATTATACAGAATGAATGATACAAGACAGGAGCATAGACCGGGGGATAGACAGGGGGATAATGTTCCATGTAAATGTCCATGTCTTGATGATTAACCTCGGTATCAGATTTTTATTTTTTCATTTTTAGATAATATAATCCCAGCGTTAAAAACTGCTTAAATTGTAAGATACAAAGGACTATATACGCATAATTTTTGTGACCATAATAAGGTCGTTGTTGGTAAGGTAAAAAGGACTATCACCTACGATAAACACGCATAAAACGTAACAACCTGTAGCCTTTCAGCGTTGCCTTTAGAGTTTATTTTTTAAAGAAAACATATTTCAAGAAAACTGTTTGAAATGTGAAAGCAAAATGCTGTAGAGTATTTTAGTTTTTTTCCATTTTTCCTGTTCTGCTTACATTGGTTTACGAAAAAACAAAACAAAAAAAAACATTTAATCAAGTTCAAAAACTAAAACTATACTTAATATCAAGGGTTTTATCTGTTGCCATGATACATTCTTAAATCTCTTTTGTTGTCCAAACGTTATATTATTTACTCACTGTATCATCTATTGCATTGCTTAATTGCAGCATATATATTTGAACTTGTATTATTGTTTGCTTTATTTTGTATGTGTATTTATACAACCTTTGTCTTATGTTGTCTTAATCATAGGTGTGTAATATTTAATGTAAATGACCAAAGGCATGATGCCGATATGAAAATGAAAACATAAAAAAACTTCTAATTTAAATTCTTAGAAACTACTTTGCGAGCATCTTGAGGTCATAGGGTTTGTATGGTTTGAAAAACATCGTCCCAATGATCATCAAAGACAACTGCGTCAGAGTTAATTAAAAAAAAATCTTTTTTCATTTTAGGACTTGAATATATAGATTCATTCTAAACAATGTTTTCGTGATGTTCACACGTGATAATTATACAATTCAACTGATATCCTTTAAGTTCCATTCTTAGACATGTTTGCTTGTATAATGTTTAAGAACCTTGCTTAATCTTCTTAGTTTTGTATTTTTTAATTTGTGAAGTAAAAGAAATTGAAAGAAAAACTCGAACTTAACTTCACTTTGTGATGAGAAGAAAAAGGATATATGAAATAATTAATTTGAAAAATTTCTTTGATATTACTATATCATGATCAGTTTAGTTCGAACAGTCATACTGATATAAATACAATCGATTCTTTGTGTGCGCTAGAAATTTGAAAAGGAAACTTATTTCTGAAAAAAAAAATGGTTGCTGAATTCACAAACAGTTTGTAGTACAAATGCTTATGTACATGGATGACTTCATTTAATCAAGATTCAAAATTAAGTTGAAAATAATTTCCTTCTTGTTTGTTTGAAATTTTTGCTTGTATAATGTTGTAGAAATCCTGCTTAATCTTCCTATTTTATACCTAGCTTCACCTTCCTAGTTTTGTATTTTTTACATTGTGAAGTGAAAGAAATTGAAAGAAAAAAAAACCGCAAATTTTATATTGTTTGTTGCTAACGTCCCACCGACAGTATTCAAGTCATTTGGTGTCTGCATGAGACTGTTACCGTGCTGCCACACTGCAGTATCACGCCGTAGACATATGGCATGATACCACACCCAGTCACATTATCCTGATACCAGGCCGACATACCCCGGAACTACAATTATGTGCTGAGCGTTAAGGACAAGAGAGATATGGAGATATACCAGTATCATTTTAACGACTTTGACATGTTGAGCCTCACCCCCATCCCACCACCAACATTGTAGGGTGGACGCTCTACCTGTAAATATATGGGCAGCAACAAAGTATATGCAAACATGGTCAGGTATTTTTAACATATTTATAATATTGAAAATAATTTTTTTCAATGACATCAATTTGTTCCAAGTACTCGGTGAAAATATACATGAACACAAATTATGTCATACACCGTAGGAGGTTAAACATTTTATTTAATGCTTTTCTTTGGGTCATGTGGAAATATCAGTGAATAATTATTGATATATTAATATTCACTATTTCAAACAGTGAATATTACTATTTTTATCATGTTCATAGTTTTTTAAAATGTAAATTTTAAAATATACTTTCGTGATCTTTTCAAGACATTTCAACTGATTTCTACCTTAAAATAGAAATTCTTCTAGAAACACTTGAAAGGAGTGTTGATTACACAGTTTCTTAGTGTTCCTTTATTGGAATATTCTTAGACTGATTTCATGATAAGTGCGTCTTAAGGAATTTGAGGCTCCCTACTGTGAACTCAGCTACAATGTGTAAAGTTTGACAGAAAAGCATTAAATAAAAAAAAGATGGTTTCAGTGAAATATCAAGGCTTATCCTTCTCGTGAGGACGAAAATTAATATTTTCACAGATGAATTTAAAAGACGTTCTACTGAAACCAACAGGTATCCTCTTATATTTAAGAAGAAAAATTAATATTCAAAAGGTTTAAATAAATTAAGTGATAAACGTTTTCTTAATGCCTATTTTAAAGCTATGACGCGATGACTATTCAACTGGGTTTAGAATATTAATACGAGTAAATGACGAAAAATCGATGTAAAATACAGTACATGATAATACTGAGGATATCCACTGGGAACTTTAAATATACGAGAGAAAGACAGAAAAAGATAAATATGTGCATTAAATTAGCAGGAAATTAACACACTGTAGAAGTGTTTTGAACATTTGTTTTCTTTTAATCGTTTTACCTTTCACTTTAGAATGTCTGTTTCCTGAGTCCCCCCCCCCCAGCGGAATTTCGAAGACACTAATACAGGGAAAAATATCAGAACACGCAATAAATGTTAAAAAAAAATGAATATTAGACATGTGTTTGTTTCTTGTACGGTCATTTTTATTAAATCGTTGTCATAACAAATAAAAATTTGAACTTGTTGCTCCATCGTTTCTGAAAAAAAAATATACAATCTACATCTAACAATGAAATAACTATATGTCCTCAATATCTTTCTTTTTCATTTTTAAATGAAATGATAATCATCCATATGAAACACTCGTGTAGGAAAAAGTCTTCATCGTTTGACACAAACACATACACTTATAAGAAACAAGATTAATTTTGATGCAAAGCATCAAAGACGCCGCGCATGTTTTTGAAGCACGACTTAAAAAAGCAAAGCCATACAGAAAAGGTCCAAAAACAGCAAAACAACTTATCAAATTATTTCGAAATATAGAACAAAAAAGTACAGAAAACACTTTAATTATAATAGACACATTATATGATGATGATTTGAGATGCCATAAACTATCTAATCTATAGATCAATGAAGATACATTTTACAACAGGAAAAACCTTCAATCTTATACAATTACTGGAATAGTTAGGGTCTGCTAGATGCATTAAATTTCCAGACAGTAAGCTTCTACGGTGGTGTTAATGTCAATGTAAAAAATCATCATCATCATCATCAGCAGCAGCAGCAGCAGCAGCAGCAACAACAACAACAACAAGGACAATGATGAAGAAACAATTCAGCACGGATAAGATTTTATTAGGTACAGGTCTCGGTATTAATTAACACTCTTCCCGATAGTTATTACTTCCCTTGAAAACGTAGCGTGGCGTAGGATTACGGCATTTATTTTGTGTTGATGATATATATAAAACTAAATATATATTTACAAGACTTAACAACATAAGCTATGTAATGTTCAGTTAAATTTACCCATATCAAGCACTATACATACTGGGACCTCATACTGGGCCTTAGACCGTAAAGTACACATGTCCGCTACATCCATATGTATAGTGTTTGTGTGGTTTTACACTTTCTACATTATGTTGCAATACTTATTTGAAAAAAACTGCTGCTTCATTAATTTTTCAAATTGACGGCTTGTATCTAAAATCTGAATATTTTAAGATCTCAAAACATCATGTATCAAAACATCTGAACTTTAATGAATCAGGTTGCCTTGCAAGATCCGATAACTAAGTTTAAAAACTCGTTGCCTACGAATACAAGGAGAAGTCATCAGATACACTTTATATGTGTCCAGTTTCTTTTTAATAACGATAGAAGACTTGCATATTTTGAATCTTGTTATTTATTTTTCATAAGTTAACTCAAGTAATTGATTCATAAAGTATTTTTTAAACATATTACATGTTTTTATTTTAAAATAGTAACAGTGGTTGCTCCCTGTTTTGATTATGCGGCTCCATTGGAAAAAAAAACAACAAAAAAAACTATTCCATACAGATGTCGCGTTTCTCCACGCGGCGTCAATAAAGTAGAAACACAGACAACTTTCAACACATCTTCATCCTATTAGCACATGCGTTGAATTTGAATTTGAACTTGAATTAAGCTGAGACAGAAAATGTACCTCATTTTTATTCTTTCCAAAAAAAAAAAACCCCCCCCAAAAAAAAAAAAATTTTTTTTCCTTTTTTAAAAGGAAATTTTTTAAAAAAAAAGGGTTTGGAAAAAGTTTTTTTTTCCAAAAAATTTCCTTAAAAAAAAATTTTTTAAAAAAAAAAAGAAACCCAAATTTTAAACCCAAAAAGAAAAAAAATTTAAAAAAACCCCCCCCCCAAAAAGGTTTTTGGGGGAAAAAAAAAAACTTTTTTCCCCTTTTAAAAAAAAAGGGGGAAACCCCAAAAAAAGGGGGTTTTTTAAAAAATTTTAAATTTAAACAAATTTTGGGGAAAAAAATTTTTTTTAAAAAAAGAAAATTTTTTTCCCAAAAAATTTTTTTTAAAAAATTTTAAAAAAAACCCCCCCAAAAAAAAAAAAATTAAAAAAAAAATTTTATTTCCCTTTTTAAAAAACCCCCAAAAAAAACCCTTTAAAAGGGGCCCCTTAAAAAGGAAAAAATTTTTTTTTTAAAAAAAAAAAAAATTTTTTTGAAAAAAAGGGGTTTTTTGGGGGGCCCAAAAAAACCCCCTTTTTTTTTTCCCAACCAAAAACCCAAAATTTTAAAAAAATTTTTTTAAAAAAAATTTTTTTTTTTAAAAAAAAAAATTTTTTATTTTAAAAAAAATACCCAAAAAAACCCTTTTTAAAAAAAAAATTTTTTTTTTTAAAAAAACCAACAAAAAAGGGGTTTTTTTTTTTTAAAAAACAAAAAAAATTTTCCCAAAAAAAAAAATCTTTTTTTAAAAGGAAAACTTTTTTGGTTTAAAAAACTTTTTTAAATTTTTTAAAATTTTTTTTAAAAAAAATTTTTATAAAAAAATTTTTAAAAAACCTTTAAAAAAATTTTTTTTTCCCCTTGCCCTTTTTTTAAAATTTAAAAAAAAAAAAAAAAAAAAATTTTTTTTTTAAATTTTTTTTTTTCCCCCGGGTTTTTGGGGCCAAAATTTTTTTTAAAAATTTTTAAATTTTTTTTTTTTTTAAATTTAACAATTAAGGGGGCAGAAAACCCCCCCCCCTTTTTTTTTTTTTTTTTTGGAAAATTTTTTTTTTAAAAAAAAAAGAAAATTTTAAAAAAAATTTTTTTTAAAATTTTTTCCCAAATTTAAAAAAAAAAATTTTTTGGGAAAAAACAAACTTTTAAACCCCCCCCCTTAAATTTGTTTTTTTTTAAAAAAAAAACCTCCAATTTTTAAAATTTTTTTTGGGGGGGCCCCTTTTTTAAAACCCCCCCCTTTTCCCTTTTTTTTTTGGGGTTTCCAAAAAGGGGGGAAAAACCGGGGCCCGGGCCGGAAAAAGGGGGTTTCCCCCGGGGCCCAAAAAAAATTTTTTTTTTTTTTTTTAAAAAATTTTTTTTTAAAAAAAAAAATTTTTTTTAAAAGGTTTTTTAAAAAATTAAACCCCAAAAAACCCAAATTTAAAGGGGAAAAATTTAAAAAAAACCCCCCAAAATTTAAAAAACCTTTTTTTTTTTTTTTTTTGGTTTTTAAAAAAAAAAAATTTTTTAAAAAGGGGGGGAAAAAATTTTTCCCCCCCAAAAAAAAGGGGAAAATTTTTTAATTTTTTTCCTTATAATTTTCCCCAAAAAATTTTTTTTAAAAAAAACCAATTTAAAATTTTTTTTTTTAAAAACCCAAAAAACCCCCCCCCCCTTTTTTTTAAAAAAATTTTTTTTTTAATTTTTTTTTAAAAAAAATTTTTTTTTGGGGGGGGGAAAAAGGGGGGCGGTTTTTCCCCTTTGGGAAATTTAAAAAATTTTTAAAAGGGGGTTTTCCCCCTTAAAAGGGAAAAAAAAAAATTTTTTCCCCCAAAAAAAAAAAAAAAGGGTTTTTTAAAAATTAATTTTTTTTTTTTTTTTTTTAAAATTTTTTTAAAAAAAAAAAGGATAATTTAAAACACCCCTTTTGGGGGGGGGGAAAAAAATTTTAAGGGAAAAAAAAAAATTTTTAAAATTTAAATTTTTTTCCCTTTTTTTTTTTTTTTAAAAAAAAAAATTTAAAAAAATTTTCCCCGGGAAAACCCTAAAAGGGGTTTTAAAAAAAAAAACCTTTTAAAATTTTTTTTTTTAAAAAAAATTTAAAAAAAAATTTTTTTTTTTAAAAAAACCCCCCTTTTTCCCCCGGGGCGTTTTTTTTGGGGGGGGGGGGGGGGGTGTCAAGTTTCTTTTTGGGGATAGACCTTTTAATTCCAAACACCTACACTGACAAAGTTCTTCAGTTTAATACTAGGTTTCTTTAGAAAACATCACCACCACCAACAACAACAACAATGATGGTAACAAATACGATAAATACCCAACAATTAAATACTGATGATGATGATGGCGATGTTGCTGTTGGTGTTGATGATGATGATGAAGACGACAATGATGATGATGATAATCGTGGACGGGTCTATATAAAATCACCAATCACCTCTTCCTCTATGAGAATTTCTTCAACGGCAAACAATTTGATTAATTTAGATGTGTAACGTTAGTAATTGTTCCCGCTTTCCCAAACTTCAATGTAAAGGGACGCAACTCAATATAATATTTACTATTGTTTACTTTGAGTAACACTAGAGTGAGCTAACATGTATGCAAAGGTGTTTCTATGAATAAAGAAATGCTTTTCATTTTTTATTCTTTATTTAAAATAAGCATTTCGTGTTTTTGTTTTTCGTTCTAGAACCCGTCGGTTCTAATACCCTGTGTGGCGATTCCTGTGCAGTATGGATGACATCGGGAAAACGATGAAACTAACATGTATGCAAAGGTGTTTCTAAGATCTAGCAATTTTTTCTTTTCTTTTGTTTTTGATTTGTACTTTGCCTAACATCAAACACTGGATAATTTAAGGTTCACTCTCTTACGGGGGTTTCAGTGGATAAATGTATTAAACGTGAACCGAAAACCCGAAATGATATGGATATCTACATTTATTCTACGATGTATATTACTTATAGATGCAAGTTCATATAAATTGATTTAAACTTCTTTCTATGTTTAATAAACAATCACATGGCGATTGATAATATCATGCAGGAAAAAGTACATGTAACTGATTTTTGATTAAAATATCATAAGAATCTAATAAAAATATGACACAAAACATATGATTACAAATGTAAACTAAAGAATAGCAAACCTGATATAATAACTTTGGGTAGTTTCAAGTTATAGTCCCATTCAAATAGCAGCGTGCCCTGCACTTCAGCTAGCCCCCGGTGACGTCACTATCGGCTTACTTTTGGGTTTCCCTTTTCCCCCCACCCTAAAATTTTGTAGTGATGCCCTTTTTAAATGCATACAGAATCATTGAACTTGAAATCAATACCGCATTTGAACAAAATAGCAATTTGATCAAGGAAGTTTCTTTTAATTTATTGAATTATTAACATTTTTGAAACAAACAGCACGCTGACTATTGGGGGACTTTTATTTTAAGGTTAAAATCAAAAATTATAGCTGTAAGAAAGATGTATAATCATTAAATTACTTTTTATAAAAATTTTGCCACAGAACCCCACCAAATTTTTTAAAAGACAAAAAAAAGCCCATGATTTGCATGAATTCAACAAAAGTTATTTTATTTTAATATTCTAAATTGGTGTTATAGTTTCAATCTAAACTTGCAATAGTTTTTTTTTCAGGTCAGCTTAATATTTGTCACAAAACAAAACCCAAAATTTTTCTCATAAAAAAAGGCCATAAGTTAAATTCATCTTAAAGTCATCTAACTTGGCAAGACAATGTAAGTTTAATTCAATACATAAATAGTTTCAGAAAGTAGTTTTGATAGTACTTGCACAAAAACCCTTTACCAAATTTTCTTTTACGTTCAAAAGGGGCCTGATTCCCCAAAGAGTTATCTTTTTTGGTGGTTGATGACCTGAGCACTTTAGAATTTTCAAGTCAACCCCTCGACTGATTGCAGAGTATAAAATAAAGATAGTATGTTACATCAAAAATTAAACCCTTTTCCCCAAGTCAAAAAGGGGGAGAAAATTTGTAAAAAACAGGTAAGAGTTGTCTGCCATGTAAAATTCCCTTTGCCCAAATGACTCCCCCCCACGGCGAAGTCTCCGAAAAGACATCTTCATTGAATGGGAAAGATATCCAATACAGCAGATACCCAAATACGGCAATCATTTTAAAATTAAATTTTCAAAGTCTTAAAGGGGCATAAATCTGAAAAAACTGCTGACAGAGCTGACAAGTTATTAATTATTCACATTGATATATAAAGTAAGCACGTGAATTTTTGAAGCAAATATCCTTTTGAAAATTTTTAAAGATAAAACCTTAAAAAAAAAAATTTTAAAAACCAAGGCGACGCCTACCTGTGAGTGTTATAGCTCTATACTCTTCGAATAATTGAGTAAAATAACAGCAACAAAACCATTGCTATCATGTTTCGAAATAGCAATACCATTTTCGTCGAAGAAAAAAAGGGACAAGACAAGGCAGCAAGTAATTTCAAACTTTTACCCCCTCGCTGTTTTGATTTACTGAAGCAAGTGTTGTTTTGATACTGTTAAATTACGGGGTGAATGGGGATTAAATCAAATCACACCTTCTGATCCCGGGTTGGAAAATGATCACCGGAAACACGCCGCCAGCAGTCTGCTTCATCTCGTGAGAAATCACGAGATGTCCGTTGCAGAGAAACTGCAAAACGCACTTATCGTCTGCATAGCTGATTGAACATCCGACAATTAGTGCAAATACCACTTTTTGTTTTTCATCTTAGCCTGTTTACCACCTGTGAAAAGAGTGATTTGTTAATAAAACAACATCTAGATTACCTTTCTTTCATTATATTTTATACAAGCTGCTAGTATCTTCTGTCATAGGCCCGCATATCATAAATCAAATTTTCGCATCTTTTCCCATACCACCTTAATAATAAATTTACTATTTTATGTACCGTTTCCACTCAATGCTTACTTTTAACAGTTAACAAAACTGGCTACTAAATTGAATATATTAATCTTAGATTATGTTATAAATGCTTTTAACACTAATTTTTTTAAATCGTACTCAGTTTTCGTCTATAATTATTCAATAAACAATCATACTAGATCCTTTTTTTTGAGACGTGATTTAATAATTTGGTTTATCAGTTCTTTACCCAAGTTTTTAATGCATGAAATCGGTGATTATTACATTCATAGCAAATTAAGGATCTATATCAAATAAAATTTTTTTGAATATATATCTATGATCATTGTTATAATAGTTACGGGGTCTGAATATGTTCAGTTTAAAATGAAGGGGTGGGGATAAGAATGAAAAAAATATGGACCCTTCCAAGTGATAAGTCTCCCGGAAGTGCATAGAACAGAGCGGTATGACGTCACGTTAGCATGATGAAACCCTCGCACGTCACCGGACACACGCCCCTGGTGACCCCATCCCTGGGAACGTCGGCATCCCGCGGTTGGAGGATCGCATGTAGGACAGCTCGAAATAAAACGGGCCTAGAACATACCCATAACAGAGAAAGAAATAAAACTTAGTACCAAACAATTGCTCTGCCAATATTGAAATAACTAAGCTGATCTTTTAGCCTTCTGAGTCAAATCTGGTCTACATGTTTTTTCTAGGAAGGGTAAGTATTGAAAATGACCTTTTTAACATAAAAAAAAAGCATACTAATTTAAAATTTAAACATAATTTTTTATGTTGTTTTAGGTTTTGTAATGGCTCGGGGAATTCTCCTTTTTTTTCTCTAAAAAGAAAAGAAAAAAAAAAAGAAAATATAGAAAATTTTTTTAATTTTTTATAAAAAAAAAATGGCTTAAAGTAGTACTCTTGGTGAGACGGCTTGAGGGGCGACCACATTGTACAGGGGTACGTCAAAGGCGTTAAGGCCATTTTGTGGGGGCAATTCACACAGTCCTCGTCGCCCAGTGAATCAGGTTTTTCGTTGATATCAATCAATCAATCAAACAAACAACAAAAACATAAAATAAATAATTAATTATTCATTCAAAACAAAAGATCAACGATCGACGAAAATCAAATTTTAATTTTATAAAAACCAAACAATTAGAAACCCCCCATATATTTGGGGAACAAGGGGTTTAAAA
>CM037784.1:53845710-53887257 GCA_021229015.1 Solen grandis | reverse complement strand
GCTTATAAATAACATTGTTGATAAACTGATTAACATATAATTACGTTTTAATTTCATTCTAAACTGTTTTTATGCTCACCGAAGGTGACGCATATAGTCGCCGCTTCGTCCGTCCGTCCGTTCGTCCGTCACACTTTCCTTGTCCGGACTATTTCTCAGGAACTAACGGCTTGAATTCAACGAAACTTTATGGGAAGCTTTATTACCATAAGGGGGTGCGCATATCGTCAGCATGACCCGATTCCTAAATTTTTCACAGAGTTATGGCCCATTGACTTTTCGGCCTATAGTACATATTGCATGATTCTTGTCCGGGCTATTTCTCAGGAAGTAATGGCTTGAATTCAACGAAACTTTATGGGAAGCTTTATTACCAATAGGAGATGCGCATATCGTCAGCATGACCCGATTCCTAAATTTTTCACAGAGTTAAGACCCCTTGACTTTTTAGCCTATAGTTCATATTGCATGATTCTTGTCCGGGCTATTTCTCAGGAATAATGGCTTGAATTCAAGAAACTTTATGGGAAGCTTTTACCAAAGAGATCGCATATCGTCGGCGTGACCTGGTTCCTCAATTTTTCACAGAGTTATGGCCCATTGACTTTTCGGCCTATAGTACATATTGCATGATTCTTGTCCGGGCTATTTCTCAGGAACTAATGGCTTGAATTCAACGAAACTTTATGGGAAGCTTTATTACCAAGAGTAGATGCGCATATTGTCAGCATGACCCGATTCCTAAATTTTTCAAAGAGTTAAGGCCCCTTAACTTTTTGGCCTATAGTACATACTGCATGATTCTTGTCCAGGCTATTTCTCAGGAACTAATGGCTTGAATTCAACAAAACTTTATGGGAAGCTTTATCACCAAGAGTAGATACCCATATCGTCGGCGTGACCTGGTTCCTCAATTTTTCACAGAGTTATGGCCCCTTGACTTTTTGGCCTATAGTACATATTGCATGATTCTTGTCCGGGCTATTTCTCAGGAACTAATGGCTTGAATTCAACAAAACTTTATGGGAAGCTTTATTACCAAGAGGAGATGCGCATATCGTCAGCATGACCCGATTCCTAAATTTTTCAAAGAGTTAAGGCCCATTGACTTTTTGGCCTATAGTACATATTGCATGAGTCTTGTCCGGGCTATTTCTCAGGAACTAATGGCTTGAATTCAACAAAACTTAATGAGAAGCTTTAATACCAAGAGTAGATACGCATATCGTCGGCGTGACCTGGTTCCTCAATTTTCACAGAGTTATGGCCCCTTGACTTTTTGGCCTATAGTTCATGTTGCATGATTCTTGTCCGGGCTATTTCTCAGGAACTAATGCCTTGAATTCAACGAAACTTTATGGGAAGCTTTATTACCAAGAGTAGATACGCATATCGTCGACGTGACCTGGTTCCTCAATTTTTAAGAGAGTTATGGCCCCTACTACCATGTTGTTGACTAATATTCATGTCATTTGCCTAATTTAACAGGAGATATCATTTAAACAAAACCCCACAAAATTCAATATGCTAGTAATGTCAATCATAATCATGTCAGCTAATTGTTGTTTAGGCCATTATACACTATTTCAAATATCCAGTCATATGTCAAGAGTGTTGGTTAACCTCTTTGATATGAGCATACATTGAAATGTATGACTTAATTTTTAGTAGTATAAAAACTTTAAAAAAATCAATGAAAGATCTGATGAGTAACACGTATTATCATATTAAATAGTAAACTGTTACTAAGTCTCCAAATTAGAGTTGGTAAAACATCTCATCTGATGAGGAGAATAGATATGATTTAGGAATGGGGAACCTCCCACCCATTGACCAAGGCCTTATTTGTAACAATGACGTTCTTCGGGGAGCATCTGTCAGTTCTACTGACTTTCTTGTTTCCTAATTTCCAACAACTATGCATGACAATACCCAATTTGAAGGGTATTGGCACCCCCCTAAAACAATGAAAAAAATACATGCTTTCATAGTGATAGATATACATTGGGAGAAAAAGGTCATATTTAAATTAGGGGAGATTAAAATAGTCTACTCTGAAGATCATGATGTACTGCCTAGTTCCTTTCAAAAGTCTGCATTTCAAATTTATCAAGAAGTCTTTGTTTTTGTTTCATAGATTAACTAGTCAGTTATATTCATTTAATTAGATTCACCCAAGAAAATAATATAACTTCAATTTTGATGAGAATGATATTAAATTAGAATTAATTTATTAAAAAAAATACTTTTATAGTTTTGCTTAAGACACTCAAACATGAAGGAAACCTGGAGTTCTCATCCAAAACTTTTTGCCTTTCCATTTTTGCCTCATTTTTTATCTGCTATTGAAATATTAGCTTAATTGCCACCATTCATGAAGTGAAATGTACCTGTTGACCAGTTCAAATTTTCATCAAATCTTCTAAGTGCCCAAGGAATATGACTGATAATAATCAACTTTAAAATTAGTAACTCTGAAAAATTCATTGTAATAAGATAAATTTAAGTTTCCAGTGGTTTTAATTTTGTTCTCTTATTTTCTTTTTGATTTCAGAAGGGACCAGCCTATCCAAGATCTCCGATCGGCAGTGTGTCGTTTCAAGCAGATACCGACAATAGAAGAAACTTTCCAAATGATAAATCATTCCATCTGTTTAAGAGACAGAGGTAAAGTGATTTGAAATGACATAAAATTGATACAAAATTGCAAATAAAAGTATTTCTAATTCAGTTGCTAAATTATCTGTATGGGCTCTTACTGTCCTGTATTGTTTAGTATTAATGTAACATCGATTTTGGATTTTTTTTTTTTTTTTTAAGATTAGTCCTTTTCATTACTGTCAGTTTTATTTTCTGAATCAAAGGAAATCTTAACAAGATCAAAATGCATATCATATTCCATGATGAAATGCTTGAAACTGCAAAAGCTGCTGACAGTGAGAATCAAATTTGGGAATAAAATAT
Source organism: Solen grandis (assembly GCA_021229015.1). Lineage (NCBI taxonomy): Eukaryota > Metazoa > Mollusca > Bivalvia > Adapedonta > Solenidae > Solen > Solen grandis. The sequence continues at coordinate 53,884,293 of CM037784.1, read as the reverse complement.
AGAAAACTCATGAAATATAACAAATGAACTTGATAGCTCTGCCCTGTCTGGTATATGATTAACACGATTATCACATTTCAGGGATGGTTTTTATGAGTTAATCAGAGAATGGGAGGCTAGCCACATGAACCCCAATTACAACATGGCGGAGATGTTTGGTGACAGAGTGCGGGCCCTGGTTAACCTGAAGACTGACTTGGCCAACTATATACACTTTGCCAGACTCTTTCAGTCACAACTTATTGCAGTATGTAACACTTTCATTCATTTTTAGCTCGACTTTTCGAAGAAAATGAGAGCTTATACTGTCACTCGGGCGTTGGCGTCGGCGTTGCAACACAAGGTTAAAGTTTTTTTCAAACATCAATAACTTAAATACTATCAAAGGTATTCCACCCAAACTTAAAATACTTATTCATCATCATCACTTCTACCTTACTTCCAAGGCCCACAACCCTGGCTACCCTATTTTTGGAGTTATGCCCCTTTCATACTTACAAAACAGCCAAAATCAAGGTTAAAGTTTTTACAAAGTTGTATATCTTCAATACTATCTACGGTATTCAACTGAAACTTCAAGTACATATTCACCATCATTACCTCTACCTTACTAACAAGGCCCATAACTCTTGCTGTACTACTTCTTAAGTTATGCCACTTTCATACTTAGAAAACAACCAAAATCATGGTAATTTTTTTACATAGTTGTACTATCACATGTATTTGACTGAAACTTCAAGTACTTATTCACCATCACTACCTCTGCCTTACTAGCAAGGCCCATAACCCTGGCTGTACTACTTCTTGAATTATGCCCCTTTCATACTTAGAAAACAGCCGAAATCATGGTTAATTTTTTTACAAAGTTGTATATTTTCAATACTATCACAGGTATTCCACCATAACTTGGAATACTTATTTATTGTTTACCCACACTACCTCAACTTTACTGGCAGGGCCCATAATCCTATATGCAGTGTATTTTCAATTTTACCCTTTTATACTTAGATATTTTTTGGCTGTATTTACAAATAGCAAATAGGTTGGGCAACAACCTCTAATAACATCAAAGATTGGCCCTTTCTTTAATGGCAAACTGAGAAAAGTCGATCGCGCTGTCTTATGGACAGCTCTTGTTTCCCTATATTGTTTATTTGTATGGTTATGATCCATGTTAATTGCTGACTGATATTTTAAAATTTTTGTTAGAATTTTGTGTATGTACAAATGAATAGTTTGCCAACTTGATTTTGTTGGAACAAGTGCCCTTTTCTTTGTAAAGCATTTAACACTGGCTACATCTTTGTACCAAGAGCCCAGGTAAATTCAAAACTCATCATAAATTTAAATCTAGTGCACATTGGGTGTGAAAATTTATAAACATTGAATGACAGAACATACATTTGTATAATTTGTGAAAAAAAAAGGTAAAATTGCATCCAGAAGTATTAGCCATCAGTGACTGTTTTGGCCAGTCAAATTTTAGAATCGAGTTGTACATGGTGTAGCCAAAATAAACCTGTCATTTGCTGGGAAAAGAATTATGAATAGTAATGAAACACAAGAAAATGACCCCTTCTTCCCCTTCAAAGACCCTGTTCCCATTATTTCAGAGAATGAAAATAATTACATAAGATTATTGTATGACAGTATATTGGTGTTATTATATAAATTATTCCCATTTTCTTCTCAAATGCCTCCTTTTCAACCAAGAGGGACAATTAAATCTTGCCTGTTTTAAAATTAGGAGAACAGAGTGGTTCACTTTGTGATATATGGCTAACCTTTTTCACAAAATTGGCACAGAAGCATTAGATAGAACCAACAACCTACTGCATATCAGCTAGAAGGCTGCCTCACATGAAAAGTGAACCTGCTGGGACTCGAACCTACAGCAGTGAGTGCTAAATAAGTACTGTAAGTTGAAGAGACAAGAACCACTAAAGCATGGAGGCTCTTTCAAGATTTGTATGTCTTTGTGAAAAAAATAAATTATTCAGATGTGCAAAGGAGATGGGAGTGTCAGAGCCAATGAGGATGATGATGATGAAAATATTGCACTGCTGAGCAAGCTGAAGAGAACAAATCCTGAAAAGTTTAAGAAGTAAGTGCATAATAGTCAGATGGTGTGAAGTTTTGTACATTGGATGTGCACTGAGACTGGTATTTGAATGAAACAAGTATGATACAAAATAGCTGTATTGATTATGGGACCATGATACATGAAATTGCTTATAACATTTGTATCTCATGGCATGATAAAAGGCTATAAGTTTTTTCATTGTTGTCAAATGTAAGTTTGACATTTTCTTACATATGGCATTTGCATACATATTAGTGTAGGATATGCACAGTTTTGATTAAATGAAATTAATGATATTTGAGTTGCAAATGACATGCAGTATTTAAGTTCTTATGTGTAGAATAAAAAAGTCTTGCCAAATATATATGCCTGTTGTCACATGTCTGTTTTCAATAAAGGTTACAGGAACGATTCATCAAGCCCCTCAGCTGTGGAGGCCCTTGTCCGCCCCCATCCTTCCCAGGTATCCAAGAGTTCTTCCGGGACTTCATTGTGGTCGCATGTAACCCCCTCTTAAACCAACACCTATCAGACATGTTTGCCAGCAAGGTGTCGGAGCTGAATGAGACAAGTTTCACCAGTACTGATGAAGATGATGCCACAGATACAAATGGGGATGAAGAGGTGATACACCAGCTTGGAACTATTTCTATACATATGTCCCTTTGTATTTCATTTTAATAAAGCACAACATTTTCCTTTCATTCTGTCTTTAACAGTTTTATATCATGCTGTTAAAGACATATTGGTCCAAAGACTGTATGAATGGATGGTTTTGAAGATGACATTCTTGCATAAACATACAGATACAAAGTATAAGATAAATTAAGATGCAGCAAGTGAATGTGCTGTAATGAAAATTAGTGTTGAATGTTCTAATGATTTAAGTTTTATGAAGACTCAAAGTTGCTATTAATAGAAAGATCAATTTTTATGATAATGAAGCGAAAATCATCTGCCAGTAGCTATCCTAGAATATAATTATTGAAAGCTATTAGAATTTATCCAGGTTTTATCATGAAGCTTATTTTAGTCTCCAGGTATACTTTTAGTTACAAATGAAGTGACTTTGCAGGAGAGGGAGGTGTTCTGCTCTGTGCTGCTGAGCCTGAGACTGGTGGGCAAGTTCCTGGGGCTGGTCACTTTTCTGCCCTACCAGTCTCCAGACAGACTACCTGACACCATGGAGCCTACATACTTGGCCATCAGGAACAAGGTACCCACCGCAGACCAGCTGTGTGCTGTTTCAATCAGTTGAACATTATTAATCGAATATCTTTGTCTGGCCGACTTCGGGTAGCTTCACCTTTTCTAATGCAGCTAGTTAATCCCCCGCCGCGAAGCGGGAGGGGGGTTATAGGAATGCCCTTCGTCCGTCCGTCCGTCCGTCCGTCAGTCCGTCCGTCAGGCCGTCAGTCCGTCAGTGTGTCCGAAACACTTTCGTGTCCGCTCCATATCTCATGAACGCTTGGACACATTTTCTTCAAACTCGGCTAAAGTGTTAACCTCATTGAGCTGATGTGCAGAAGGCATGAGGCGGTCACGCTGGCTCAAGGTCAAGGTCATACTTGAAGGTCAAATGTTATTTTCGTGTCCGCTCCATATCTCATGAACGCTTGGACACATTTTCTTCAAACTCGGCTAAAATGTTAACCTCATTGAGCTGATGTGCAGAAGGCATGAGGCGGTCATGCTGGCTCAAGGTCAAGGTCATACTTGAAGGTCAAATGTTATTTTCGTGTCCGCTCCATATCTCATGAACGCTTGGACACATTTTCTTCAAACTCGGCTAAAATGTTAACCTCATTGAGCTGATGTGCAGAAGGCATGAGTCGGTCATGCTGGCTCAAGGTCAAGGTCATACTTGCAGGTCAAATGTTATTTTCGTGTCCGCTCCATATCTCATTCAGGAGTGTTCCCCTTGCCTTACACAGACCACTTCTTGACCTGGATTGCACTTCCACAGTGATTTATTGTACTCGGTAAATAATAGTATGTCATGTTCACAATCATACAAATTATTTCATGATATATAAAGTTTTTTATTGAGTTACACATGTACTTTGTGGTTACCTATCACATCCTATACTTCATTGATGTTCACTTTTTGTACTGTTTCCCATGTAAAACTTGTCAGTAAACTTTTAATATATGTGCCTCCGAATTCTGAAATTCATACATAACTCCGGAAAGTTAAATTGTCTTAAACTGATCTTCTATGTCTGCTACAACCATGCCAGGTTAAGGTGAACATAATCCTATGACCAAACAAATTCTAATATTTGGCAAGCGGCGGGGGATATAGCTGTCCTTTGGACTGCCTTGTTTCTTCTTACAATATCCTGTCCCGCACCAATTTCTAATTTTTTTTTGATGATTATAGCAAATTGTATAGTTCAGCCTGCCACATAAAGACTTGTTTTATGTAACAAAAAAACATTTTTATGTAACAAAAAATTTCATTATTCTTATAATTTCCAGTAAACATCTGGACTCTAATTTTTATTTCCCCACCATGAAATGGCAACAGGCATATAGTGTTACACCTGTCTGTCTGTGTGTGTTAGTGTGTGTGTCTGTGTGTAACTTTGAACAAGTGATCCTTAGAACAAGACGATGTCTTACGAACAAAAACCAAGTTGCTAGCTTGAAGGTTAAGGTCATTGTACTCAGTTGACCTTAAAATTGCATCCCAGCTGAAGCTTTGTTGTGAATGAACTTGTTTTGAAATAACTCCATATAAGGGATCCTTAGGACAAAAATATGTGTCAGAATTAAGTACCAGGTTTATAGCCTTAAAGGTCAAGGTCATATCACTTGATTGAGGTCAGGGTCACAGTCCTCACCTAATTTTAAAATCATCTTTTATATTTCTAATTTCTTATCATATTCACTGACAAAAATATCAAACAAAATTGCAGAGGCATCCCTGTCCTAGGGACACATTTCTAGTAAGAGAAAATTTCCTTTGACATCACAGTTTTGTCAAAAATAATATTTAGGATTAATGTAAGTCCAATTACTCTACAAATGTCTTGACTATAATTCTGTCCATGTCAGAACCAGCCCCCACTGGATTTGGTAGTGTGTCTCCAGAAGGCTGTGATGTCCGGCACACTGACCCTCACCGTCCCCTGGGTGGTTGAGTTCCTCTCTATGATGGATGCCATGGCTGCAAAACTGGACCACTTCCAGCTGGTATTGTTTCTCCTCCTCTACATACACAGGTAGGCCAGCATTCTACTGCTTCCTATATGAAATAAAAGTAGCTCCTATACATGTTATAATATATAAAATGCAAATAATAGCTTTAAATTGTGATCACATTTTAAGCTTCCCCTTCCCTTCTTCAGAACTGTCAGGAACATGACTTGATAAGTTGGATTAGTTGGAGTGTATAACTAGTTCAACCTGAGAATAATTTGAAGGGTGATCAGGATTTATACTGTTCTTTAATGTAGCTTCCTATGAATGCAATTAGAGATGAGAAAAAAAAACTGTGTAAAATTGTATGATCTTGGTATTCAATGGTCAATCAGCATGTCTGATTTGTAAAGAGAATATATTCTGTCCTGAAGTATCACTTATAGGTTTAGTAACTATTAAATGAAATTTACTGAAGTCAGTTAAAATTAAAAGATAAAAATGACAATTTATGAATACTCTTCACTTGTCTCTTTGTAGGTCTATTAGCTGTTCTCTTTTATTTAAATTTTTTGGGGGCATTGACCTAAACAGCACATAATATTCAATGATTACTCGTCATAGCTTGAAAAGAAAACTAAGAAGGGTATTATAGCTCATTTGCTCGATTATTGATAGAAAGCCATTCATATTCATGAATAGCGAAAAAAACAAACATTTTTAAAACAATATGGGTATGATGTTAACTGCCAGCAGTTTGAATTTAATTGTTGTATCTAAATGAGAATATTGTTTTAATATATGAAACAGAGCTTAACAAGCTCAGTTTCATATATGTATCCAATATTTCATTTTAGATACAACTGAAATAAATTAAAACTGTGGCAGTTAACATAATACCGATATTATGTTTTAAATGGTTTTTTTTTTTTCTCTTCATCATTGGATGGTTTCTATCAAATATTCAGCATGAGCTATAATACTTCTTAGTTTTTTTTCAAGCTATGTGGTATTCAATGGATTATATGTTCTGTAGGTACAATTGCCCTTTATTGGAAATACCAAGATTTATATATAATTAAAACTGTCACTTCTTCTATTCTTCTTAAAACCATGCTTTTTATATATTGCTTAATGATTTTCAAATCACAATATCAACAGTGCACAATGTACTGGAGATTCAATAAGCTATTAACAATACAGATTTAGTCCACCAAAATTGTGTATATTTTGAATGACGCAAATACTATTTCTTCACAGAGTATAGTATATGTTAAAGGAAATAAACACTGTATTATGATTTGATATCGAATGATTTATATCGTATGTTTTATAAGAAAGGAAGTGCATTGAGGTATTATATAGAAATTCTCTAAAGGCGACATAGGTAATGTACTTTGTACCCGGTTACTGGCAATTTTTTACCCGATCGCAGTTACCCAGGTTTGTTTCAGCCCTATTACAACGCAATAATTGTCTGTTTACAGAAAAACAAACTGTTTCTAAACATGCACACCCATGGAATCTGCCTGCATTCAAGATCTTAAACATAAAGAATATAAACATAACAAAGCGACCCCTTTCCAAAAAGTGAATAGAATTATCCTTATAGTGCACAATATGTAATTGTTTGTTTATCTCAAATTCCACCAACGCTTACCATATACAGAAATTTTTAAGCCTTGTCAGTAGCAGATGACACAAATTGTCAGTTACGAAATTTTTGTACCAGCTAGAAAGTTGTTTCTTATTAAGAAAAAGAGTAGAAAAGAAACTTTTAAGACCAATGTTTTAAATTGTATATCACCACCGGATTTTTAAAAGCACTACTACATAAATTACCTTTACTCAACAAGCGTCATTAAATTACAGTTAGTTTATTTTTATGAAAACCAAAGAAATATACATACAAAGGAATGCTTAATTCGTATTCAATATTCAAAAAGACATGTATGATGAGATTTACGATGACAAAAGCTTATTCAGGACCACAAACCAAACACGTTTGCCTGGATAATGGGCTCAGAATGCACCATTTGATAGGTCTAAATTCTGACCTCTCGGAGAAAATTATGATCCATGGAATTGGAGAAGATACATGTTTTATGATTATCTTCTACAATTACCTTACAAAATGTAAGTTACCAAGCACAAGGATAGATATACAAGCAAACACTTAAAAATAGCTTTGGCAGGTCATGGCGGGACCGGTATGAAAAACCATAACCCCTAGCACAAGGCCGGACTGTACACTAGGTATAGCCCACTGCAGTTTCCTGCCTCTGCCTTGCAGTTAAAGATAGCTTTTGGGCAATGAGGACTGCTATTATAACTTGCTAAATTAATTAAGGCTCCGTCCTAGGATGTGTGATGTGGGTCTGGGTAATAGATGATGTGATTTAATGTACCGATATCAGGGCTTTCCTTTGCCCGAGTCTGGGTTTTGACCTGAGAAATTTCCCAATGACGCTTTTTCTACCCAAGGTAAAATTGTACCAAGCATCATTTGACCGGGGCAATTATAGTGGTGGTCAATCCAACCAGATATTGGTCAATAAAAAGTACCGCCTTAGAGACTTACGTGATCAATGAGTGAAACTGACCCATTGCTATGTATTGCTGTATTGACTCTAATTAGCCTAACAAATTATCGTGTTTCTTCGGCAAATTCTTTGTATACCGATGTATGTTATCCACGATTGTGTAACCAACGTAATTAAACATTCCACTGATTGTGATGGCCATCTTTGGGTGTACCCTCAATGGTCAAACTACAGTAATGTACTGTACAGGTTACTGCATAGAGATTGCTTGATCCTTTTTTACGATGTGTAAAAAACATTACAGGCAAAACACGGTTTAAATGTTTTACTTTTCTGGCTTTATCAGGTAATAGCTGACGGAATCAGCTGAAATTTTTATTGCTTGCTGACAACAAATAGTTTATGCCAGTATTTTACCATGCTGGTTAAGTTAGAAGAGGTGATGATGTAATAATAGGTATGATTGTTGTCCACATCATAATGTGGGACCAAAACCGAAAGTAGATCACCCATACAGTTTAAAACAAGGTTAAAAAATGAATTTTAGTACCCACTTTTTTCCATAGCTGATTTGGGCAATTTATGTTTTAATTTAATATGCCCTGGATAATTCTCTATGTAATAATGAATGTTTGTTAGTGGTCATATCCATTTTTTTAATTAACAAATGTCCTCTTTTAGTTGTTTTCAATCTTTTTAAATAAAAAAAGGTAGCTCAAATCTCAAAAAGGAAAGGCAGTAAAGGAAGCTATATCCCACGCCCCTTATTTAAAGACTTTCACTTGTTTGTATTCTGATACAGTGGGGTTTAAACTCCCTTTTATGCATTAGGATAGGCAATGAAGAACAAGATTAGTATTTAGTTTGACAAAGTGTAAATATTTTAATTATCTATACAATAAGGATCTCACTGTCCGGTTGATAATTCAGGTCAAATAATGGACTGGTGAAAATTAGTGGAAATGGTGCATATGATTAGAGCTTTTCGGGTTACTTATACAAAGCACAAATTCAAATACGGTGTATACTTACCTTATAAGACCATACTGAGATCCAATTGCGATAATATGTTTTTCTCTACTTGAAAATTGCGCTTCTATTGCCAACTATTCAATGTCGCTGATTATGGAGACCTTTCCGTTGTTAGAAAATATGGAACAGAGAAAAAAAATATAATGGAATTCAATGTTAGCACATTGACCTACAAATGTGACTTGACTTGAGCAACAAGGCTGCCACCTGGGTTCTGCACATGTCTTCATTGGTTTATTTTGAGGCAACTTTATGAAACTCCTTAAAGGGCGTAAAGGAAGATATGGAGCGGACCGCAAATTGATTACGGACAGAAGACAGACGGATGACGGAGGGACAGGACAGACAGACAGACGAAGGCATTCCTATAATCCCCTCTGGCTCCGTGGCAGGGGTTAAATCATGAGCTGTCATTTTCTTTCCGTATTAAGTATTTTTTTTATAAAATAAACAGCTAATCTAAATGTACAAATTAATTATCCTGTTCACATTAAAAATTGAAAAGTAATTATGATGACTGTTCCTTGATGAAAATGCAGTTTCTTGGAATGGAACAGAAGATAATTATTTTCATTGTTATTTTTTGTTGACTATTTTCAGGAGAGGAGGTTGTGTTAATTGTGTTGAATAACCTGTCCTAGATGGCCCCGAATGACCTTTCACATGCAGCAGGAGGGAAAGGGAGGTACCTTCCTAGCGGAAAACCATCGCATACGCAGTAGTCGGGATATTTATTCTTAGTGTTTTGTATGCAAATTGTTGAAACAAATTTAATTTTCTTTTGTTTTGATTTCTTTAATCAGATCACTTCTTGCAAATATGTACATACAATAACAACGTATCATAACCACATACAACCTTGTAAATCTTATATGTATATCAGAACTACATGGAAAATTTGTTAACTACTACGATCCAAGCGAAATTTGCAAAATTTCATTTGAACTTTTTTTTTTTTCTGAAAATTTGTTTTGAAACGCTTGAACATTGCCCCAAGAGTCTGACTCTAGGGTTTCAAAGACTAAGGGAGCAATGATGTATGCATTACACTGTATTTTACCCCTTCACTTCCTATAGACTCATTTTTGATGCATTGGAATACAGAGCCGACCGATCAGAACAGGTCTCTCTTGTTTGCTAAAAAAATATTGTCGCTCAGTTTCTACCCACACCTAAGTTTAAATGTACGACAATGCCCAGAGGGGTAATGTACATTAAGCAGAAAAACGAAGTCCTAAATTGAACATGAATATTCAGATGTAAAGGAGTGAACAGTACCATCTACTCACTCCTATCATCATTGAATATCCCTCAGATTCCATCGACCGTTTCCAACTACAACCTCCTCTTCTCTTCCCCGCATAACGTAGGCATACTTGTACTAAAGACATGGCCTTTCTTTAACTGTAAATAAAAAAAAAAAACAAAAAAATATAGATAAATCTGAATAGTTTATGATAAGATGTCATGTTGAAATCTATAAAAAAGTGAGACAGCAAATACCTATAAACATTATATTGATAAAATAATATATAAAACAAGACGGGCCAAGATGGCACTTAATCACTCACCTGAATATGACTATGCATTACCTGATCTACTTGACCGAGAATATCATCAGACAAACATCTGAGAAAGATTCGGCTAATAATGCCCCTATTTTTATGGCTAGGATTACACTAAGATTTGATCTAGTGACCTATTTTTTTTTTACCATGCCTTACCCAAGACTGAACATGACCGTGATATCATCAACACAAACATTTCTAACAATTTGACAAAGATTCGACTAGAAATGCGACTTTCTGTGGTGTAAACAAGATTTTACTAATTAAGATTTGACCAATTAAGAGACCTACTTTTTGACTCCTTTATGATTATGGAAACCATTAAATTATTGCGCCCAATTAATGTAACATAATTTTGTGAAATTATCATTTAGAATAAAAACATTTGTGAAATGGATACTGATTTTTGCATGCTAAGAGTGGTAATCACTCAAATAAAGAGCCTTGTAATAAGTATTGTTTGTTAAATTTATTAGTCACAAATTGATCGCCTTTTCGAAACTATGCCAAGGAAATGATGCATTTTAAGTGAATTTGAAACAACATTCAGCGATACACAGTCAACAAACGTCAGAATGAGATTGGCCAATATATAAAACCCAATGTTGGCTGATATCAGCCCTCTCTTTACAACCACATATTCTGAAATGATATTCGGCCAATACACCGTAAACGTCTGGCCAACATCAACATAGATATCGGGGGTAGATTATAAGCGGGCCCTGTTTGCAACCGATATAGGAAATGCTTTTGGTCGAATTATACAAGTCGAGTCAGGTCCGACATCTTTCTGATGTCTGTCCGATATATAAATCCGACCTCGGCCCGACAGGGGCCCACTTTGCAGCCTATATTTCCAAAGATGTGAGCCATTGTGGCACCGATAGAGAATGTTGTTGGGTAACTCCTGACATAATGGCCAACTCAGCCATTAAATCGAACTCGATAGCGATATTATAGTCATAATCAATTGTCATAAGTTTTGACGATTGATTATTTAAGAAAATCGAAGATTACTAGTTAGAGTTTAAACACTAAAATGTATGTACAACGGACACCAGACACTCAAAGTACACAAAAGCACCTTGAGTGTTGCTCTCAGGTGAGCTAAAAATTTGTGGCCATTAATTTCCATTAAATCGGTCAAAGGATCTGTTGATAGTTTTCCCTGAACATGTAAATTGTGTTTAGGTTCAAATCAATCTGTATTTGATATGATAAAAATTATATTACAGTATAAACTTTAGATAACCATCATTTTAAGTTAAAAATGAGCATAAATTGCAAAAAATCTCCATGATAGTTGATACTCTTGAATAGTTTATGAAGTCTAAAATCAATCCCAAGCTTAAGTTACTGAGTTTTGTGCATAATAGCACTTTAATTAATGCATTCAAAGGTTTAACGAAATATATCTAAGTTTGAAAAGGGTCATAAATAACTTCATTAAATTCAGTCAAGAATTATATCCACCTTGGATTTTGATGCTCCTGAACACCACTCATAAACGTTTGTATCAACAGGGTGATGTAACTCGAACTTGCATGCAAACTTTCCACCCACAATTTCTGTTATAAAGGGCCCATAATTTGTATTAAATCAGTCTGGTGAATCTACTTGGTTTTGGGTGGGGACCCAGACAGTATTCATGCTTGTTACCATAAAATGGTTGTTGACAGGGATTTACCGGACGCCAGATCCTGCGTCCATATACGCATGAATCACAGATGTACGCACGAAAAATTAAAGTCTGCGTCCCATGTGTAAGCACGAAGTGTCCAGAATATCTGTGCCAAATTCATTATAAATGTCTTCGTAATCTCTTTGGACTTTCCATCGTATATTTAATAGTTAAATTTACAAGCCAATCACGGTGCCTTTTAAAAATTAGCGTCCAATCATTGAACGCTTCGCTAATGTCTTATCAAGTTAAGCATGGGCAAACAAACCAAACTGACTTAGAAGTTTTTGGGGCAAAATAAAAGATCGCGATGGACCCGAAACATGAAAAAATTTAGTGTCACAATGGTCACCCTGATTACAGTTAACAAATCTTCCGCGCAAATCAAAACGTGAGCAGAAATTTCAGTATATGGCTTGAAAAATAAATGGCTACAGTTCCGTGCGAAGGCATGTACGTATTGTAATACCTGCATTTCAGCGAAAAGTATCAAATTCCCTTTACAGTGGGTTGCATAAACTTTTTCAAAACTCCTTATTAATTCGTCATCAAGACACTGATGTTACATGAACAGATACAAGTCTTAATATGCGTTCAAATTTCGCAACGTATTAACGCTGGATCACGATCAAAGCTGTTGAAAAAAATTCTGTTAGTGAACTCAATGTTATGTGATTCAGTTGGAGACGGTGTAAAACAGGAATTTTGAATATCCAGGATATTTTTGTTTTTACAGGAATACTTGTTAGGATGCTTGAAATGATGAAATGATACTGTAAGAACAAAGAATGTCTGTTATCCACATAGTCAAATTTAATGTGAATTCTCAAATTTGCACTTATTAAATTTAAAATTCTCAATTTTAGATCTGGAATACATTACTTTTCGTTAAAGATAAGGCTTTGGTTATAGTAACAACAATCTGCGCAGAAGAAAAAAAAACGTTTTTAAAATTTTACTTTAACATTCCATGCCCTCAAAGTCGCAAGGACTATATTAAATCTTCTGGAAAATAGTAGTGATCTTAGCAAATTTTGAGTAGTATATATTTGTGAGGTTAAATAGCTTGGCCCCCCTGAACTAATGATGGACCCTGTTTTTAATGATCCTGAGTCCAGTGGGACCCTGAAAACCAAAAGTCGTGTAAAATTCCTGTTGTTGAGTTAATGGATTATTAGTTTGCATGCCAAAGTTTTAAAATCATTTTTTTTTTCTTAGTTAAAAAGATGCCATATTTGGATGTGGTTTCAGAGATGTCGTTTGAAACAATTCTGGACGGAGCCGATGGGAAGACATAGAACCGATGAGTAAAAAGCATTTTTTTTTAAATTTACGGTTAACAACTTTTAATTAAAAAGTAAACAGTTATGTGAGTTAATTATCGCAAATGGTAACCATGCAGCGGTTTTCTTACCTCGAAATACGTATCTTCGAACGAACAATGGCTGTTGGGACGTCAGGTACGCCATAGTTATAGGGTTGTAAATGTCTAAAAAATTAGATGTGGTAACTTCTAAAAATTAGGGTAACTCGGTAAATTCCGGATGAGCGGCTTACCTCGACTTTCTTTTCGGAGTTATAGATCTCCATTACGCAGCATTAAACATATTATGCAATCCTGTACCAACAAGGAATAATAGCGACGTCAAATATTAATTTATAGGAATCGTTGTTTATGACATAAATTCAATAAAAACACATGTTTACGTATACTTGCAAAATATTATCTCTATTATTCGTTATATATATAAGTTTGGCTTTGAACCTATTATTCATTTAACACAGGTATATAAGACATAGGGATAGTTTTTTAACTTTGGTTGTCGCTTGTGGTGTTAGGCGTTCCAGGTTAGTGATATTGTATGCGTTAGGGGTGGTATATATAGCACAAATTTGTCGTTTTGAAGATTGTAGCAGACTTGACTATTTTGAGTTGACCGTCGCTTCGACAGTATCTCAGGTCATATTGCGACGTCAGCTAATTCAGGAGGAGAAAACCCGAATGCACGGAGGCATTTGGGTAGAAACCACGACTCCGCAAGAAGCTCGAGGCTTCCTCAAATGACAATCGAATGGACCCTGCCGGGATTCGAACCCACGCGGTGACGGGTATGAGTGAGTGTAAAGTCAGTGACCTTTACCCTCTCGGCCCACGAGAGGCCCAGATAGTTTCAGAGACTTGTTATTAAGTTCTGCAGGGGGTGTGTGCCTCGTGGTTTGAGTGTAGTGAATCAATTTCGGCAGTGTCTTCACTTTTGGTGAATCTGAAGACAGTAATGAATTAAATTTATTTTACAGTTGGCATCTGCAATAATAAATTTATTTTCAGTAGGCCATCTGCAATAATACAGATTTTTTCTCGGAGTGTATGAGTATGTTTGTTTTGTGGGTTAACGTCCCACGACAGTAGTTCAGTCATTTGGAGGACGAGGTCGATTGAGACGATATAGTGCTTGCCACACTGCAGTATCATGCCGTGAGCATGTGGCATGGATACCACACCCAGTTACATTATCCTGCACGGGCCAACCAGTCCTGTAACTACCCTTATAAGCTGAGCGCCAAGCAAGGGAGCAATAACCGTACCATTTTGTTTACGACTTATGTATGTATGGCCGGGGATCGAACCCACGACCTCCGATCCCGAGGCGGACGCTCTAACCCTCGGCGCGTTCGGGTATGAGTATATCGACTTTCTCGATGTATTGTATTTTGTCTTTTGCTTCAACCTTTAGCATGTTCTAAATGAAGTAATAAGGAATTGATTTCAGTGGAAATACCGTTTTTTAAATGATCGCGTGAGGATTTAAATGAAATATTCACTTTAAGTAACAATTTATTTTGATTTAATGCCTTTTTTGCGATGCTACTACACACTTTACGCGTACATCATAAAGTTTACCTGTTGGGGAGCCCCCAAATTTTTGAAGTTGCAGATGTTTTTTAAATTCGGTCTAAAAAGAGGCAAAATAAATGAGAAAGCATGTAATCAACATTTTTTAGGGATTTCTGAAGATATTTTAACTTAGAAATCTATATTGAAATCTTGTTCCATACCAAAACTATAAACAGTGGTAATATTCACTGTTTGAAACCAGTGAAAATCGTATTTCAAATTCCAACCTAAAAACCATCAAATAAAATCTTATAACCATCAATGGAATCGCAAGGCATCTTAATACATGTACTTAATTTTCATCTTATGCATTATAATGAACGGTACTTGTGTGGTGGTCGCCTGTGGTTTCATCCATGATAGAACCTTGTTATAGAACTTATCATCGGAACGTTGCCATTATAGGGGGTCTTATACTGCATTACTTTGTCCTTTGCAAAAATGAATTATTATATTTCGTGACTTGTGGTATTGTACCACCACAATAGATTCTTGGAGGTTATTGGATACTCAATTGACCTAAGTTTCTTTCTATATATAAAATTCGCTACATAAGGTTGTATTTTTATATATATATAAAAACCACAGAAATTCAAGGCCTTTTTTGCCACTAGCTGTAAACTATTTCAAAAATGTATTTCATAAATTGAATAATATTCTTCACTCTGATTTTATGCATGCAGACCTTTCAATTAATGGTGTTTTTATTACTTTAATTTGATTTATTTTAGAAAAATGAAATGAGAGGTCGGTTTTGCCAAAATAAGGGCCTTTCTCAATCAGACCAAAAACAGCAGTCGGCTTTCAATTCAACCAAATGGAATCAGTGATAGTGCCGACATGAGAATGGATGACATGGCCATCCCGCGGAAAGCTTGCTTTTAGAAGATGTGTTGGGAGAGTAGAATATTTCATTTATAACAGAAAACATTTTTGGTGGTAATGAAGAGATGTTTAAAGTAATTATTTAGATTTGAAACCAAGTGAAGACCTACGAATTCCTCTATTTTGAGGTCTTACAGGTTAAATGTCAGGTCACGGTGAAAAAATTAAGCCTGAAAAAATAACAAAAAATGCAATAACCAAAAAATTATGAAAGGATAGAGTTAGAATTCTAGTGCACTGCATTTCCTCATTGAGATCTATTCACTTTTTGAAGTTTCAAGTTGATTCTCAAATACTTTTTGGGTTTTGCTGCAGGACAAAATTACAGCCTGAAAGATAACAAAGGGTAATAACTCACTAATTATGAAAGGTAGAGTTATCATTCTTAGCACACTGCACTCCTCCCCCAATAATATCTATCTATCTATGAAGTTTCATGATGATACATAAAATCTTTTAAAGTATGCTCTGGACAAAAATTAAGTCTAAAAAAAAAAGAAAGGGGCAATAATCAAAAATTATGAAAGCTAGGCGTTATATTCTTGTGTACTGCATCTCCTCAATGAGATATATTCACTATGAAAAGTATCAAGTTTACCTTCACATACTTTGAGTTATGTTGGACAAAAATTAAATCTGAAAAATAAAAGGGCAATAACTCAAAAAAATCATGCAAGGTTAGGGAGTTATCATTCTTGAGCAAGGCACTCCCCTCTATGAGTCTATTCAATTGAAGTTTCAAGGTCGATACCTCAAATCCTTTTTGCGTTATGATCCGGACAAAAATTAAGTCTAAAAAATACAAAGGGAACTACTAAAAAATTTTGAAAGATAGGAGTTATATTCTTGTGCAGTAATCTCCAACATGAGTGTTAAGATCTATTCACAATGAAGTATCAAGTTGGATAACTCAAATACTTTTTGAGTTATGTTCTGGACAAAAATTAAGTCTAACAAATAAGAAGGACAATAATCAAAAATTGTGAAAGAGTTTAGAGTTATCCTTCTTAGGCACTGCACTCCTCTCAGTGAGATCTATCCACCTATGAAGTATCAAGTTGATACCTAAATATTTTTTTAGTTATGCTGGACAAAAATTAAGTTAAAAAAAACAAAGGGAATAATAAATTAAAAAAAAAAATTATGAAAGGTAGTAGATTTTCATTCTTAGTGCACTTCACTCCTCTAAATGGGAGATCTATTCCCCGTTTGAAGTATCAAGTTGATACATCAATACTTTTCGAGTTATGCTCCGGACCACAAAATTGTCTAAAGAAATAACAAAGGGAATAACTAAAAAATTATGAAAGGTAGAGTTATAATTCTTGTGCCTGCATCCTCATCAATGAGGTCTATTCACTATAAAGTATCAGTTGATACCTCAAATACTTTTCGTGTTATGCTCCGGACAACATTAATTCTAAAAAAAACAAAGAGCCAATAACTCAAAAAATTATGACGGTAGGTTATATTCTTGTGTATGCACTCCTCCCAATGAGATCTAATCCACTAGAAGTATCAAGTTAATACTCAAATACTTTTCGGTTAGCTCTGAACAAAAATTGTCGGACGGACAGCCGGAGCACTTTACTATATCCCTGGCCAAAAGGAGGCGGGGTGATAATTATAACCCGATCTTGCAAGAAATCAAGCATATTATCTCAAACCATAAACATATGGATGCTCGACGTTTACAATACTATACTTTTATTCTATGAAAAGCTATAATTTCTTTCAGTGTTGTTGTTATATCAAGTTATTTCACAAGATACATTTATTGCATTAAAGCCAAACGGGGTCTTCACCTTTTTTGTCTATACAGGATGCGTAGTTTTTATGACTGCATTACCTTTTTTAAGACTTTAAGGGCATTTTAAGTTTAAGAAAATTGCTAAATAATTCAATTGCATAATGGCTGCTGACCTGCTTTAATATTAGCAGGTATATCGTGTTGATTTTGCAGATCAGATAAATATTAGAGGAAATCAAGACAAGGATTTGTGCCCAGAATAAATATAGAAATGCTAACTGATTCATAAATGCATCGTTGATTTTGAAAATGTTTAGCTGATATCCTAGGCACCTCCCAGTGGGGTTGGCTATCAACAACCTTTCAGATTGTATGGCATTATATAATTAAAACAAGAGGGCCAAGATGGCCCGGTGTCGCTCACTTGAGTAAGATGGGCTGTGTTCGGCATAATGACAAAAAATTTGGCATCTAAAAGTGTTTTTTCTAACATTAGATAAGTGACCTACAAATTGATCCATCTGAATTTGCACTAACTGGGAAATTCATGCATTCATCATTCATATTAAGTTTAATGAAGGACGGGACAAAAAATCAGGTCTTAGTGTGTTCACAAGGTTTTTCTTTAGATTTGACCTGTGACTAGTTTGTGAACTAAGTGACTCATTTCCATAATCATCCAATATATCAATTAGACAAACCAATCCTGGCCAAAATTATTGAAGATTGGGGCTAAAACTCAGCTTTGTGGCTCAGAGGAGTTACAAGGTTTTTCTAAAGCTTGACTGGTGACCTAGTTTGACCCCACATGAACCCAATTCAAACTCATCCGAGCTAGATTGTAGACAAAATCTGACCAATTTCATGAAGATTGGGCATAACTGTGGATGTCGAGTGGTTCACACGGTTTTTTCTAATATTTGACCTGGTGATAGTTTTTTGACCCCACATGACCGATTTCGAATCCTCGAGATATCATGTAGACAAACATCTGACCACGTTTCATGAAGATTGGGCATACTGTGGATGTAGAGTGTTTCACAAGGTTTTTCTAAGATTTGATGGTGACCCTCGTTTTGACCCACATGACCCAATTTCGCAATCATCCGGTATCATGAGACAAACATCCTGACAAGTTTCTGAACATTGGCCTTACTGTGGCCTCTAGCGTGTCACAAGGTTTTAAAGGATTTGCACTGGTGACCGAGTTTTTTTAACCACATGACCCAATTCAAACTCATCTGAGATATATGTAGACAAAACATCTGACCAAGTTTCATGAAGATTGGGCCAAAATTGTGGCTGTAGAGTGTTCACAAGGTTTTTCTAAGATTTGACCTGGTGACTAGTTTTAAACCCCATGACCAATGTAGAATCATCCGAGTTTTCGTCGACAAATATCCTGACCATATTTTCTGAAGATTGGGTAGAAACAGTGGCCTCTAGAGTGTCAACAAGGTTTTTTCAAGGATTTGACCTAGTGACTGTATTTGACCACCTGACCAATTTTGAACTCATCTAGATATCATGTAGAAACAAACATCCTGATTAAGTTTCATGCAGTTGGCAAATTTGTGGCCCCTCTAGGGTGTTCACAAGGTTTTTCTAAGCTTTGACTAGTGACTAGTTTTTGACCACACATGACCAATTTCGAAAACTCATCTGAGATATCATTAGAGACAAAACCTCCTGACAGTTTCTTGAAGTTGGGCAAAAATTGTGGCCTCTTAGAGTGTTCAACAAGCAATTGTGACGACGGACGACGCACGACGGCCAAAAGGCGATCACAAAAGCTCACCCGAGACACAAGTGCTCAGTTGAGGTAACAAAAAACGAAACAAAAAAAAGATAATCACAAAACATCGGTCCCAGTTTTAAAATTCAGTTTCAATTTCTTTATTGCATAAACAGAGCATCCTAGAAGTATAGCATTTAATAATACCAATATTAAGCAATAGTTGAGGTAGATGTATTCATACGCATACATTGAGAATAATTAAATGTATGTATTCATAAACGAAACAAGCAATTGCGACACTCCTTCACATCATTGCCTCAATAATCATTCTAAGTATATTATCAGTAACTTTATATTAAGGGAAGGTCTGTCTGAGCACAATATGCACAAGAGTTTTAACCAGGTTACACCAAGCTTTAATCTATACAGTTAATGTCAAAATGATGTACGATAATATTTATTGGGATTGGGCATATTCTATATCAGAAGGGAAATAGTGCTGTCACGCTAGTATATCATTCTGTCTGCATGACACTTACCATAGTACTGCATGCACCGAGATATTATTATGTGGTATGAAACTTCACTTACTCCTGCTGCAATGGATTCACTGTGTGGCATGACATTCACATAGTACTGTTGCACCGAGATATTATTATGGTGGTCATGAACATCATTAATACTGCAGCACTGGGATATCCACTGATGATGGCATGACACTTCACTAGTACGCTGATGGGTTATCACCATGTGCATGACACTTCACATAGTATCTGCCACTGGGATTTATATGTGGTATAAACACTTCACCTAGTACTGTTGCATGGGATATCACCATGTGGCATGACATTTACCTAGTACTGTTGCACTGAGAGATATTTTATATGGTTTTTTATGGGGGATACATTCATAGTACTGTGGCAATGGGATATCATTATGTGGCTATCATGCCACTTCACTAGTACTGTTGCACTGGGATTCACTATGTGGCATGACACTTCCCTAGTAATGTTGCCGGATATCACTTGTGGCATAACCACTTACTAGTATGGTGCAGTGGGAATAACACTATGTGGCTAACATTCAATAGTACTGCTGCACTGTGATATACTTTATAGAGCTGACCACAGGGATATTAATCTGTCTGTATGATACTTCCGTATCGGATAACTGGGCACTTACAGTCCTGAGATCCAGCACAAGGGAGATATACCAGAGCCTAATACCAATGTGCTATCGTGGTTTATAAGCACATGAAGCTACTCATCAGTAATTGAAGGGCACTTGCAAAATGAAATGTGGGTAAATGGGTTTTATGTCTTAAGGACACTGGAGGGTATGAAAATTAGACATTTAATGGATAATTAAATCAAGTAAAAAACTTTTAAAGATCCACTTTTTTATTGCTGAATATTATTGATTCACACTTAGAATGTGTTAAGGAACTAAAAGTACAAAATGAAAATTTGTACAGGATTTTTGTTTGAACACAATTTCAAATGTCCATCATCTGAAAAAATATCACAGACAAATTGCCATATAAATAGCACTTATGCACCTTAAGTTGAAAAAAAGAACATTACACACGCAAAAACGAAAACTTAAGGTAGATTTAACATAATTCTGTTACTGATACTACATGTAGTGAGTTAACCCTTTCCCTAAGAGGACACCATTGAAAAGAACTATGCGAACAGCATAAAAAACCGTTCGCTGCAAGTAACTTGCAGGCTGATATGTTGTTGCTGATTTCGTGTCCTTCAGTGTATTTGGAAATAGGGATTTTATAATTAAATTTGATATGGTTTAAACTGTTGGTTTTCTGCAGATCAGGCTTTTATTGGTACCTGTTGAGTGCGTCAAAAGTAGTCTATATGAGGGAAAGGGGTAAAAAAAAATCTTTACCGTTCAAATGCTTTCTTCACATTATTTTCAAGACAGGTTGATTGTCTCTATAAAATGACTTAGATCTGATAAAATATGATTTCACTGAGTAAAAAAAATGTGATTTTATCATTTATACTGAAAGAAATACAAGCAGGTACACGCGTACTTCAGGAATGATGATATGATTTAAAATAAATTCAATCATAAAAAAATTGTTTAATTTTTTTTTTTTTTTTTTTTTTTTGTTTTACAAAATGTGAGGATTATTTATAAATTTTAGGTCCTATTTTCTTGCACACAAGACTGTTTGAAAGCAAAGATAATCCCTCACAAATTATACAAAAGTTCTCTGATTTTACAATTCATGACATTATACTTCATTAGCAATTATTTTAACTTTTTAAAAAGAATATCTGTATAAATTAGCATAACTGTACATACGGGGTACATGATTTTTATAATCTACTACAACTAGTTTTCACAAAACAGTTTTCTACACCGCAACAAACAGACGGTAAAATTTAACCCACAAAAAACAGCTACGATACAACAAACACAATTCAAAACCTATGATTTTGGGGGGTAGATGTTAGGAGTCTAGTATTGCGGGATCACACCCCGCTTTCATCACTGCATCGGGTTGATCTGGACACGAGAGAGTATTGTGGTTACCCATCTAGAATCGTGGGTTTTTACGCCTCTCCGGTTTCTCCCACAATATATAACACATAAGCTACCCCGAGCATTGAGAGTGATTGCTATAAGATGTGATAACTAGTTTCGTAATCATGTAAATACATAAAGTTTAAAGTATGTTGTTTTTTTTAAGGGGAAAAAAAAAGGTACAAATTCAGATCTAGATCCTTTGGACCAGAAGAAACATGAGATTGTCGAATCCTATAAAATGCTTATTAATGACATCCATACAGTACATCCCTATGCTCATCTGCCTACAAACATGGGAGCAAAGCAGTCTTCGCTAGGATTTGCCTGGTACATTTAAATCTCCTGAATTTTACCTACTTGTAATTATACCTATTTTTCTTCGCACTCCAGATGATTATCATTAAGATAACAAAATCCTCCATCCAAGTCAAGCTTTCTTTATATGCACGAAGATATTTTGTCATACAATGGCTGTTCATGTAAATGCAAATGGATGGAGCCAGGGTAATCAGGAAACAAATGTTAGGATTAAAACCTGGTACCACGAAGCCAATTAGGTATGCAGGTGACATCTGTGAAGCAGCAACTAGCTAGAACGAAACTTGGTTTTTGGACTGATTATTATTTATCATCTAATTGATGGAGTCCAGAAAACCATACAGTTTTTGAAACTGATTTTCTAACTAAAAGAGAGTAACACTTGGGTGATGAATACAATTACAAAGTAAGTGCTATATGCAGTTTTGTAAACCTAAACATTTTATTTGTAAACCCTCAGAAAGGTGTATTTGCTGCGCCTTGGACATTCCCATCTGGTAACTAGCCATACAGCTGATCAAGCATGTTCAAACTGTTTGGCCCGATCAAGCTCTGGAACTGTTTCTGTAAGTTGACAACACTAACTCACACACTGAATTCAAAGCATTTTTATCATTTTCCTGAAAATACCCAGGTATTATTTGTTTATTAGGATTTATCTTTTTACCAAAATCAACACAAGTATGCTCAATATAAAATAGGAGTGCAGCATTCGGTAGAGCCAATAAGCAGTTGTAGGTATGCCTCCTCTGTGCAAATAAATTTTAAACAGTTATCTGTTTTGCAGGTTCACGCAATTTGTTACTATTGTATTTACATGTCTATACTTGATAAAATTAATGTAACAACAAATCACCACTTATGACAAGTGTGTCATCATAGAGAACATCATTGGTCATAGGCTAGGGGTTATCCAGTCATCGGCTCGATGAATTCTTACTCAAGGTTGGCAGTGTTTTTTTGACAGGCTTCCTGAATGTGATGGTAGGTACAGTTGATTTTCCTCAACATATCAGCAGCTTTTTGTATTGCGTTCCAGTTTCCTAAATACCAGAACATGTATGATAAAGTTGATTCTGTTTTGCACTTTGCATTAGTTACATGATAAGATTATTTTTGTGCACAAAACTTATATAATGTAACTAACAAATTTTACTGTATTACATTCAAGGGTGTGTTATCAGTGTAAAGTAACGTAATGAAACAGTAAGCGAAAATAATCACACTGTGCAGCTTTTAAATATCACTGTCGTCATTGCAATCTACTGTGAGTTTTGAAGCCATGTGGACATTTACTAAGACCTGCCAGAGAAGCAGTGAGCAGGAAATGTCTGCAGAAGTGGTCCTCACTGTTCATCAGCATGACCAGGCGGGGGAGTACTGGGACGGCTGGTTGATCACTTCAAAC
This sequence comes from Solen grandis, assembly GCA_021229015.1. Lineage (NCBI taxonomy): Eukaryota > Metazoa > Mollusca > Bivalvia > Adapedonta > Solenidae > Solen > Solen grandis. Next base: position 53,860,694 of record CM037784.1, on the reverse strand, counting down.
ATGTACACAACATCTAGCAGGTCTGACAGGAAGATTGAAAACACTTTATATTTGTTCTCTTTCATAAATTTACAATAAATAGCAAACAGTTGTTAAAAGCTGAAACCAATTGACATGGTTAAAGTACACAGGTATGTCCTATGCAGGTTGAAAACAGTCCTCACTCAAGATACTTTTCATATGAAACCATCAATTAAAATGATTAATACACTCTGTATCACCTTGTCTTAATCTTATGTGAGTATAGGGAAGAAAGTTGATGTGATCGTAATGAGCCCAAATCTATGAAACATGGGTATAATTATGTCTAAAAATATATGTAAATTATAAAATACTATAAAATTTTAAAAAGAGCAGTTTTGTGAGGGGTTTTATTTACCAAATAAAAAGAAAAATGTATATCTTGTATGTAAATGCTACATGAAGACACAGTTCATCTTGTCTTTAAACAACTGACCAAACTGTGAGGAATATTACCACCTCAAGATAACATATTAACATAACATACTTTAGCCAGCAAGTAGCTCCATCGTAAGCTGGGCAAATGCCTGTGAACTGCTGGGAGTATATCCTGCAATAAAACACAAAAATTCATCCCCGTATGTGAAATAAAATTTATCATTTGATCTTTCATAAGCTACATATAAAGCAAGTACCTCTCTTCAAAAATGGGAAAGTATTGATGTATAAAGTACCTTTTAGTTTTTGAACTTTTTGTTTTACAGAGTAAACTTCTATTTACAAATAAAACTGTCGTGCAATGGAAGACCAAGACAAAAGTTCTACAGTTGAAGAGAAAGGAAGTATAGGTAAGATGCCCAGGGGCTGAAATCAACTGTCACAGGTTAAGAGAGTTACTGCGAAAAAACTTGACAGCGTTGTTAATTTTGGCAATTTTTCATAAGTTATAGTTGGTTCAAGGTATTAGTCCAATACACTTTGTGACAGGTTTGGATACACATTTGATCAGAGTTGGAAAGTGTAACAAAAGTGGGTAAATCCAACTACCCAGCCAACGTTAACCCTAACATGTCCTGTCACTTCTGTGTGTATAAAATATAGAAGATTCTACCAGTACTTGAATAGATCAGGAAAACTTTCATGCCACAGGAAAGTTAAAACATTGCATTTGCATATATAACTATACATGTCTGCATTCTAATGTTTGTTTCACAGAACAAGAATCTGAATTGTGTCTCCTCTGGAAGATGCTGATTCTTGTGACTAATTTTTTATGAGTCCTGTTCAAAGGGAGAGGAAGAAAAAAAGAGGGCATATACATCTGTTATCAGATTATGAAATATTATCATATAAGTAGAACTCGCCAAACCGAACATCGTCTAAATCGAATTCCTAGCCTTTCGAAATTTGATTTATCGGTCCGATTTTTCCCTTTTATTTTAAACTAAAAATAAAAAGGTTTTTATAATCCGGAATTTCGCTATTTTGATTCTTTGCTATTTCGAAGGTAAAATTCCGTTCCCGAGGTTCGCATTAATGTACATTTTTCAATTTTTATTTCGAAGTCCAAATTTATAAATTTTCGTGTGAATAATTCTCGTTTTATTATCATATTGTATCGGGTCAGTATTCAGTTTATATTGCGGAGGCAATTGGAGTGATGGCTCAGCATTTTTTCACACCTTTTTTCGAGATTGGGTTGGGCAACGTGTGTCCACGGAATGTTTGATATTGCTTAATCGTGTTGACAGGTAGGCATAGAAGATAAACCCAGGTGTCGATCTTTAGTAATTCATATCATTAGCGTTCGTCACCGGACATGCGACGCTATGAAGCAGCGATCGACAGTAAAAATATGATATCATTGTTTGACATGGCTAGAATTATTAAGTTCATCAGAAGCATCTAAGTAGCTATTGATATATTTTCATTATTTTCATAACTTGCAATCAGTATTTACGTACAACCTAATAGGAGGTTTTCATGGGCATAACGATTTCAAAATGCACGGTAATGAAAAACACAGACTGCCGTCCACAAAATGAAATTTCCATCGGATTTTTAATCCGAATAATCGGTTATTTCGAGTTTTCATTTGGTCCAAGGGACTTCGATTTAACGAGGTTTATGTATTTTCTGTTTCTAAAAATTTGTATACGTTTTTAAAGGTTTCATATTTATATTCTTAAGACGCTAAATGCACCATCCATTATCATCTATTAACCATTATAAAGTTTTTATTAAAATCTATACACAAACTGTCTGTCAGAGTGTAAACATTAACAAATCCTTTACCTCCCTTTTCTAAACTTTTGATTGACATGCAAAAATTTCTAAATTGAAATAGGTTAGGATGGAATTTCAAATGATTAAAAATTTCACTTATTTAACACCTTCATGATCATTTTGTAACAGATTTTATACCATGTTTTGGTGATGAACAGATGGGACAATTACACACAGGAACAAAATCAAATCTTCAGCAGTAAAAAGATAATGTTTTTTTCTAATAGAGATACTTTTAAATCAAATATAGTATTAAGAAACAACAAAGAGACAGAAATAATAGAATATTTGTGTTTTTTCATGTAAAGATTTGTAATTTATTTTACGTGTCAGATTCCCCCTTGGAAAATAATGTTTTCCATTACCACATGTGGAAATCTTATTAAACATCAACAAATATATATATACATGTATACCGTCGCTCAATGAGAAATTTCTGACGGATGATCTAGATGGAAATCATGTATATCAGTGTCACATGACTGGCTGAGGAGGAGACTGGTTCCAGCTCAACCTTTCAGATGGCACAGTCTCGGTCTGGGACATCAGGAAACTCTTTTTTTTTGTTCCCCAGACTGGTTGTACAACTTGTTATCTTTCTCAATTTCAGGCATGATTTTCTGATGGTACATTGCTAAAAGTAGTCAGGTCAAGAAAACTTAGAAAGTAGATATGGAGATTAATTCGCCACATCCCAGTCTTTTCATATATTGTGAAATCTAGGTAAGGACTGGATGGTTTTTATGAGTAAGAATCCCTGTGTCCAAAAATTTTCAACGAATGTGTATAGTAAAAAGAAGTCAAACTTTTAAATTTACAACTACATAAACATCAACATTTTGAACTAAGTTCATCTTGGGTGTAACATTTACAATATACAGGAATGAAGATGAGGCCATAAGCATATAATGATATCAAAAATTAAAAACAATTTGGCATATTAATGAAGTATATTTCAATGATTCTAGTACATGTACAATGCAGGTGTATGTAAATACATAAGATCACCTGTGTTACATTTAAAAAAGTGGACTGGTTGTTGCAACGCTAATACATGAGTCCCTACCAGTAAGGTGCATAATTTTTTCAATTACCATAGCAACCTGAAATTTGGTCGAGAAACAAAAAAGAGGGCCAAGATGGCTGGTTAATCGCTACTGATTGCTTAGAATGCAAACAAATGAAATCAGGCTTTTTTTTTTTTTTTTAAATAGTGAAAGGGGAATAATCAACTTAATGAGCGATATCAATTATTTATTGACCATTGCAAGATTATGGTCATAACATTGTCTTAAACTTTAAAATTGATAGATTAAAAAAATGATTAATGGTAGAGACGTGATAAAGTAAAATCTTATTTTTTATGTTAAACTTAAAGGGGATAATCTGGACATATTTGCACATTCAGCACAATTGAACTCAATTAAAAACAGTATTGGTCACAACCATTGCATAAAGTTTGAAGATGAGTTGCTAAAAAAAAATGGGGGAAAAAGATGCTAGAGGTGTAAAACAAGTGATTATTGGCATATTTGATATTATTAAAAAGGGCATAAAACCCCCTGGCGTATCAAAACGTCTCAGGCTTAATTGAACTCACTCGAGACCTTATGATCATAACATAGCCATAAAGTTTGAAGAATGATTGCTCTGCAAAAATGAAGATGCTAGACTTGTAAACCAAAGTGAATCTTGCCTTTTAGAATATTAAAAGGGGCATAACTCCTGACCTAATTGACCATCTCAGCTATTTGAATCAATTATTAACAACATTATTGTAATAAAATTGCATAACGTTTGAAGTTGATTGCTCAAAAAAATGAAGATGCTTGAGTGTAAACAAAGTGAAAATCTTGCATTTTTTTGTATTTAAAAGGGAGGCATAATTCCTGACCTAATTGACCGATTCAGCCATAATTAAATCCAATGGTGACATTATAGTTTCAAACATTGTCTTGAAGTTTGAAGATGATACTCAAAGATGAAGGGGTGCTAGGTGTAATCAAAGTGAAATCTTGCATTTTTTTTTATATTAAAAGGGGCTTCATGCCTGACCTAATTGACCAATCTCAGCCATATTCAAACTCACTTGTGACATTATACGTCATAACATTGCATTAGAGTTTGAAGACTGATTGCTCAAAAGATGAAAATGTAAGTGTACTACAATGTGAAATCTAGGCATTATTTTTTTAAAATTAAAAAGGGAGCATAATTCCGACTAATTGGCCCGAATTTTCAGCCATATCGCACTCAGTCGAGGGCCATTTATGGTCATAAAAACAATGTTTAAGTTTGAAGAATGACATGCCTTAAGAATTGAAGGTTTATAAAAAGCGTGTAAACACTAAATTGTTGATGACGCACAAACGCACGACGGGCACTTACGGGATCACAATAGCTCACCCTGAGCTACCAAATTGCATAATATTATCTTAAACAGTTTTTAAGTTATCGTGGGATCCAAATTTTGGGACAGATGGATGGACAGACAAACAATGGGCAAACCTATAGTCCCCTCCAGTGTTAACACTGGTAGGGGACTAATAAAATTGTAATGATAACAATTATTCTCTTTCAGTTTTATCGTCTATTCTATATGTTGGCATGGATGATTAAATATAAAAAAATGTGGAAATCATTTCATTTTAAACCCCCTTGTTTGTCTGTTACAAAAGTTGATTTAGGAGTTACACATACCAAATCAAAAGAATGTCAATGAGGCCTTCAAAACAGTTAAACTTATTAAGATAAGTCATTAATTTCAAAGCCATGGTCACCTAATGAATCCTAGGTACATCAACAATCAATATGTTAAGAAGATACATTAACCTATGGTATATGTTTGTTGCCCAGTGTGATATTTTCTCATGGCAATTTTTTGCGATCTGTGAGGCATGTTTAATGACAACATTGATTTGCATCATCTGGCAGAAGCAGTCTAATCAGCGGACAAGTTTGTGCGCTCATGACAATACTTCAGACATGGAGAAATCCATTATCCTGATTGGAAAGCAAAATATGACCAATGAATAAAGGTTAAGCCACTTCAAAGCAAGTTTTTACATTAAAGAAAGTTTTACGTACTTTGTAGTTCAAAGTCTTAAGCCAGGTTACGTGTATAATAAGGCTGTGATGATGTATCATTTTACTGCTTATGATAAAAGTATCATAGAAAACTATCAACCTTAAATGTGATTAATACCCCGCAATACTGCTTTAGAACTGTTGAAGTTTATTAGGATTTACGAAGAAGAGTATGAAAAATAATTTTTACATTAGTTTTATTCCAGATTTTTGGCGGGTTACAAGTTAGGATGTTTGCCATTGTATGAAATTGTTTTGAATTAACAGTAGTTTTAAAAAGTTAAGTCCGGAAAGGGGATAAGTAACAAAGGCAATAATCTGTACATTACTTGATAGAATTATGTTCTTGTGCACGATTCCTCTATTGTGGTTGGACCATTGTATGATGAAATTGTTTGAAATCCAATTGTACTTTTCAAGTTATGCTCGGACAAAGAAACAACGTAAAAAAGGGCAATAACTTGTAATAAGTCAGATGGAGTTATGGTTTTGTGCCTGCACTTCCTTCCATGAGCTTGATATTGCATGAAGTTGTATTTGAATTCCAATAATGAACAGACCGCTGGACCGACCGAAACCGGGGTGGTGATCTATTACCCCCAAACTTCGTTTTCGGGGGTATAATAATTGAACTAGGGACTACTGCAATGATAGCAAGTAATGGGTGGACAAAAAATGTTTAGATACATCTGGCTTTCTGAACATTCGAAGGGTCCAAGTAAAAAGAAAGATTATCATAATGGGGTGTTCCAAATGCAAAAGGGACTAATAACATCAACAAAGAACAATTTTATTTTGTTACAGGAGGAAGTGATGAGAAGAATCTGAGATAACTCTGGTGCATTGAAAGCCAGAGAAATTCTTTCACTTCTGTATGCCGCTCTGGGCCACTTTCATTGTCACCTTGGATTCCTTGTCCTGAAATAATGTGTTATACCTTTATCCTCAAACATACCCTTATCGAGGAGATTGTTACAGAAGCCTATAAATTTTAATACACATGTATTTATTTTTATCCAGTTGATGGCCATGTAATACATTATATTAATTTTTATGTGAAGAAGACAAACAAGAGAGCTGTAGCCACACATATATGTCGCCACCAAATATAAAGATCAAGATTTATAAGCTTCCGTATGAAAGTAGGTTCAAAAGGCAGTAGTCAATCATGTATCCTTTTTTTCCTACTGAGCTTAACCTTGCAAAAATTACTGAACCAGATAACACGTTTTTAGTAATGACACTGATCAAGATCATTCTCTCGGAAATTAGGGTTGAATTCTCAAGTTAATATGCTTTCTGGAGATGGACAAGTTCGAAAGGATAACTATTGCAACAAGAGGCCATGATGGCCTTAAATCGCTCACCTGAGATAATTAGGTTGACCAAGGACCATTGTTCCTATTTATTTAAAAATTGGCCAGTTAGTTTTGAGAGATGATTTTTAAAGTTTTCATTTTTTTTTTTTCTTTTTGTAAGCCATGGCAACCAGAGTTCTTATGGATAAGTTTATTTTTAGCACTTTTGTGAGGTTGACCAAGGATTCATACCTGCCTAAGTTTAATCAATTTGTCAGTGGGTTCAGAGAAATGTTGATTAAAGTTTTCCCTATTTACATATAAGGCACTAAGCCCACCCCTGGCGGCCATGTTTTTTACGGTGGAAATTTTTTTGCAACTTAGGTAGAGGATTGACCCAAGCGAACATCTGTACCAAATTATTTTAAATATCTGGCCAGTAGTTTTGAAAGAAGAGATTTTTTTAAATTTTCATATGTTTTTTTTGTTGTTGCATGGTTACAGAGTTTAATGGTTCAGTTTATATTTGCACTTTGTGAAGGTTGACCCAAGGATCATCCCTGCCAAGTTTAATCACAATTTGTCCAGTGGTTACAGAGGAGATGTAGTTTAAAGGTTTTCTCTATATACATATAAGGCAAACTAAGCCCCGCCCCTCGGCGGCCCATGTTTTTTTACGGATCGGACATAATTTTAGCAACTTTAGGCAGAGGTTGTCAAGGAAAATCGTACCAATTATTTTTGAAATCTGGCCAGTTGTTTTGAAGGAGATGATTTTTAAAGTTTTCAAATTATTTTTTTTTTGTAGCCCTGGGGCAAACCAGAAGTTCTTCATGGAATCAACTTTATTTTAGCAACTTTTGTAGAGTCTCACCCAAGGTACATTTGCAGTTTCATTAAATTCTGTCCAGCGGTTTAAGAGGAGATGAGTTTAAAGCAAATTTATTGACGACAGACGAGGACAACGGACGAGGACGAGCACGACGAGGCGCGCCGGGGGCGATCACAACAGTCACTTGAGCACTTTGTGCTCAGGTGAGCTAAATCACTGCTTCATGCAATTCTACCCATTATAAGAAATGACATAGGCCCAAATTTCATAAAAACATTCAGAAACTTAGGAGTTGCATTTCACAAGGTGAAATATCAATCAGCTCAGAACTAGTTTCAAGGGAACGGAAAAGTCTCTTGCAAAAATCAATGAACGGGAAACTGGAGCTTCTATTGGACAGTCTACCCATTATAGTAATGACACTGGCCAATCAACGATTGTTTTTTTAGCGGGTACAGAACATAGAAGTTGCATTCACAAGAAATGTGGACGGACAGACGGAGAAGATGATGACAATATACAACCGCCTCCAGCGGCATATAAAAATCAGGGCAACCATAAAGACCTTATGTGACTTATACATCAATACCTTCGCTGTGACTGCCATTCCAATGTTTAAAACATAAGCTTTTTCTCACCTTACGTTTATGACGGGGGATCTCACTCTGCAGTAGTTGCTTGACGACTTCTCCTTGGCTCAGTGATAGACTCCTGCGCAGAGTTGGCCGAAATTCTTGATGTAGTTGGAGGCAGACTATCAGCAACAAACTCAACCCACCCTCTTTAAGGAAGCCGGGTGGATGTGGAATGAAGTTCTCTTCTTTGTAGCTGGATATATGGAAAATTTTTAGCATGCTTTATTCACTTTTACATAAATAAACATTGAAACATGAGTGACGTAGACAGCACACGTTTGTTCTATATGCTCGTCAATATATAAAATATTGCAGTAAAAGGCAAAATAAAGAATCACTGTATTATCAAAAGTAAAACAAAGGTAAAACATTGTATTAAGTTTTAGGCATATTTAAAGGGTTCAGTGAAAAAAGTAAATGTATAAAAAGTTTACGAAGTTTTCCTTGGACAATCATACAGATCATACAATCATCTGATTATGAGGACAAGAATATATATGGTTTATGGATGGGGATCTCATATCTTTTAAATAAAGGTTAGAAGTAAAATGACAGGAGGGGCCGAACCCCTTTGTGACCCTCAGGGACACTAAGCAAGTCAATTCAATTTGTCTCATATGAGAGAACAATTTATATTGTTTCGGGGTCGGGATTGAACTTTTTTTAGTGATATAACGGTATAAGTAAGAAATGATGTGGGGCTACTTGCCCATTGGAGACTATGTAACATAATGGAAGTACAATTCTCTCCATCTCCTCCTTGTGTGTTGTGGTGTCACAAGCATATATATGGTTTAAGGGTGGGGATCTGAAAAAAAAACCGTTTTTAAGATATAAGAGTCTTAAGTAAATTTAGGTGTGAGGGCCTGACCCTGGGTGGGACCTCGGGGGACACCAAAGTTGTCTTATTATTTGTCTCATTTTAAGGAAAAACAAAATGTAATTTGATTCAGAGTTGGAATTTGAAGATTATTTTTTACGCATAAAATTCAAACTTTGAGGGGTGGGGTCAGACGCCCAGGGGGACCCATTTAAAATAATCAGGAAGGCCCCCTACTCATTGAGGACTATAAGTGTGTGAAGTTTTGTAAAGATAGGTTGAGCAGCCGCCTAGATATGGCCCATACAAATTTGCCGCAGGAAGGAAGAAGAAGAACAATACGTCCCTAAAACATTGTTTGGGGACTTACAAATGTTTGTACAAAAAATGAACTAATTCTATGTAAAATAAAAGGGCCCTAACTTTGGTCAAATCATGGACAGTTATCCCTCTTGCCTACAGGTTGAATGTGGTCATATACAAGTATTAAAACAATACTTAAGGGGTTCGTGAGAAAGTGAGGTGGTACGGGAAAAACATAACCAATATTCTAAGTCGAAAAAAGGTCATATCTGGTCAACATCAAGACCGGTTATCCCCTTTGCTAAAGGTTGGGTTGGTGGTCATATACAAGTATTCAAGTATCAATACAAATACCTTAAGGGGTTCAATTGAATAAATGAGGTGGTACAAAAAACTTAACGTTACAGCGACACCACCCCACGAATTTGAGTAGAAAAAAACTTCTTCACTATACTTAGAAAAGGTGAGTTTTTAAAATTTGCTAACAATACATACTTATTTCCTCTACCACTGACTGGAGGTTTATGTAATACTATTAATATTCTAACTTACAGGTTAACCCTTTCCTCATAGAGGCCACCATAAAAAGACCTATGCGGAACAATTAAACCAGATCTGCCTGCGAGTAAATCGCAGGCTGATAGGTTTTATGCGGTTCGTGCTCTCAGGGTTGAAATGAGGCTTTTGTAAATAAAAATTGGTTAAGGTTTACCTGTGGTTTTCTGCAGATCAGGGCGTTTGTGATCCTATTGAGGGCACAAAATGAGTCTATAAGAGGGAAAGGGTTAAGTAGTTGATTAGGATGACTCTGATGAGCTGGTCCTTAAGTCAAATCTCCAAGGTCTATATTTTAGACTCAAACTGAAGAGTTACCAGCTAGCGATTTCTGTTATATGTTCGCAGCAAATGACACGTTTCTGTCGTTGTCATAAGACAGAAGATTGCATCGTGTCTACTTCAGTGATTAATTTAGTGCTTCAGATCTGTATCGAAATGTGAAATTATGCATTAGTGTACAGATTTTTAATTTTAATGTTGTAATTAAGCAGTACATAGTTCTCCTATTAACTTGAATTACAGAACAGGAACCTATTACAATACAAATCTTACCTGCAGCTGTCGTTGGGTAAGAGATTTCTTGTACAGAATATCTGCCGCCACAGGAGTATCTTCCCTCACGGCTGCCATCTTACTGCTGGTGCCACTGCACCTCCACAGCAGGGCTTTCATATCCCATACATTAAAAATAACATTCTGTATAAAAAAAAAAACACTGTCAATTGATACAAATTATATGCTGGTAATAAATTCCACAATTACAAACAGAAATCCTTTTATTGTAAGTTTGGAAAAGACATATAAGGAAGATATCAAACACCACTGGGATACTGCCCGATTTATAGGGAAAATGAAAAGGGATTATACTTTAAGGGACACTATAAACGAGGGAGGAAGAGGAGTGGAAGAGAGAGGGGGGGGGAAGGAGCTGGGACAGCAAAGAGTCCAGCTTGGACAGTTAATTATTGATTACTGTTGGTTATATATATTGGGTATTCAAATGTAAAAGACGGAAGTGATATTTTATTCAGGATGTCAGATTATAGCCAAACCTTTTAAGAAATGTATTTTGAAAAAAGTTTCCGAGTTTTCATTAACAACTGATTTCCAATTAAAATCAATCATTTAAAAATTGCATACAATCTGTTGTTTTCAGCATAATTGAAACTTTACAATGTCAGTGCTTATTCTTCATGCCCACGGCCAGGTCGGTTATTTCTTTTTTTTTTTTCAACTTAAAAAATCAGAGATCTATTTATTATGAGATCCTGCTCTGCAACAACATTTTATGGCATCTAAGTGCAAATTATGGTCCTTCCAGGAACCATGAGCGGGAATAAGTTAAGCTGTAAGATATGTTCCAGTGGAAGAAGTGAACTTAAATTCTTGTGGTACAATAAAAATTAAAACTTATAGATATGGGCCGCTAAGTGTAGAAAGGTGAATGATTACAAAATTCTCATGTCCTGGAAACAAGCATTTCAGAACCACATACTATGACTTACTGCTAGAAAAATAAGTGGGACACAGGGCATACAAATCTTATTAAGCTTGTGATACACTACTTTTTTAGGGTTTAATATTCATTTTTATAAAGCAAATTTTATTGACTATAACAATCTATTCATTTCCATTTTAAACGATGTGTACGGATTATTCAATCAAACACATTGGGATGGAATATAATTGATGCCAAAACACAAGAGTGTCTTGGAAACCACATGTGTCACCATATGAAGTGTGACGGAAAAAGTGTGGTGTCACAACACTTGAAAATAATACATCCAGCATTTAAAAAATGAATTATCACAAAACATGTCATCAACTTGGAATACTCCACAGTGAAATTATAATGTATGTTTTTTGTTTGCTTTAGATATCATTAAGAGGTATAGTTGAAAATCATCAATTAAGTGCTCGTAGAAAAGGGGGAAAACTTAAAACTGAAAATAAAGTGTGTCCTAAAGGTATGAAAACAAAAACTATATAATGATAATTGGTGTATTAAAAATCACCATTAAAATATGTATCACAAGCGCTGTACTGATGGCAAGTGTCTAAGTTCCAGTGCGTCTTTCAGGGATTTCATTAAGAAAAAGCATATGGGATCATAGGGTTTTCCTGCAAAAAAACTCATTAAGAAAGAATGGAAGAAAATTCATGATGAAAATATTTAGGACAATTGGCAGGGTTTTCGATAACTGGTAACAATTTCCAATTCAATGAACCCAAACTATTTTTAAATACAAGGCATGCGAGTTTGTTCAAAGTAATTATATCAACACGTATTACCATAATATGTAATATCTTTAAAAGAGAGTCCTGATATTTTGATCACAAAAAATTTTTATTTTAAAATCTAAAAACTAAAAGTAAAATATGCAATTACGCCTTAAATACGAAACTTACAATTTGACAATTGACCCTGAAAATCACGAAATCTCCACGCTGAGATTTCTTAAATTCAACCTTCTTTATTTACCTGATCCTGAGAGAAGACTTTTATCAACAGTTATGATATCGTGCTTTTGAGTAAATTGTATTTGCTTTCATTTTATTAGTTTACCGAAGTGTTTACAGAAATTGAGATTATTGATTTGAGGAAGTTTGTGGAAATACAGGTCATGCCTAAAAAAATTGAACCAGGAGGTTAGCAAAACAATGGACAGGCAGGGGGACCTAACTCACTCCAGACGCCAGCTGATGATGACACAATCATCAGGTTACCATACCCATATCTCCTGCATCTGTATCCACACAGACTGAGAGAGAAGATTGGGAATATACAATTAAAAACAAGTTTCAATAGGTGGGCCAAGTATTTCTTCTTGGTGAAGACATACTGCCGGATCATGACAATAAACCCATACAAGTTAAACTAAAAGAGACACAGCTAATATACTACAAAGCGAAAGTGAGGTGTATTCATAAATTGTCATTTTTATCTTTTAATTGTAATGCTTCAGTAATTTCTTATAATGATAAAAAACCTATAAGTGAGTACTTAGGCCAGAATATTCTCTTTACAAATCAGACATGTGAATTGACCATGTATACCAAGATCATACAATTTTAACAGGTTTTTTGTTCTCATCTCTAATTGCCATTCATAGGAAGCTAATTAAAGAACAGTTAAATCTGATTCCACCCTTCAACTTATTTAAGGTTGAAATATTTATTACATCCCACTAATCCAACTTATCAGTTCTGTTCTGACAGATCTGAAGAAGGGAGGGGGAAGTTAAAAATGTGATCACAATTTAAAGCTATTATTTGCTTTTTATATTTATAACATGTACTAGGAGCTACTTTTATTTCATATCAGGAAGCAGTAGAATGCTGGCCTACCTGTGTATGTAGAAGGGAGGAGAACAATACCGATGGACGTGGTTCCAGTTTTGCAGCATGGCATCCTCATAGAGAGGGAATCAACCACCATGTGACGTTGAGGGTCAGTGTGCGGAATCACAGCCTTCTGGAGACACATACCAAATCCAGAGGGGGTGGTTCTGAATGGACAGACTTATAGTCAAGTACCATATGTGAGTATTTGGACTTACATTAATCGACATTATATTTTTGACAAAACTGTGATGTCAAAGAATTTTCTCTTACTAGAAAGTGTCCTAGGACAGGATGCCTCTGGCAATTTTGTTTGATATTTTTGTCAGTGTATATGTAAGAAAATTAGAAAAATAAAAGATGATTTTAAAATTAGGTGAGGACTGTGACCCTGACCTCAATCAAGTGATATGACTTGACCTTTAAGGCTATAAAACCTGGTATTAATTCTGACACATATTTTTGGTTCCCTAAGGATCCTTATATGGAGAGAATTTCAAAACAAGTTCATTCACTACAAAGCTTCAGCTGGGATGCAATTTTAAAGGTCAACTGAGTACAATGACTCTTAACCTTCAGCTCGCAAATTGGTTTTTGTTCGTAAGACAATCGTCTTGTTCTAAGGATCACTTGTTCAAAGGTTACACACAGGACACCACACTAATCACACAGCAGAAGGTGTAACACTTATGCCTGTTGATTTCATGGTGGGGAAATAAAAAATAGAGTTAAGATGTTTACTGGAAAATTATAAGAATAATGAAATTTTTTGTTAATAAAAATGTTTTTTTGTTACATCATGAGACAAAGACTTTAAGTGGAGGCTGAACTATACATTTGTATAATCATCAAAACAAAAATTAGAAATGGTGCGTGGACTGGATATTGTAAGAAGAAACAAGGCAGTCAAGGGACAGTATATCCCCCGAGCTTGCCTAATATTAGTTTGTTTGGTCATAGGATTATGTTCACCTTAACTGAGCATGGTTGTAGCCGGCATAGAAGGTTCAGTTTAAGGACAATTTTACTTTCCGGAGTTATGTATGAATTTCAGAATTCGGAGGACAGGTACACATTATTAAAAAAGTTTACTGCAAGTTTTTACATGGGAAACAGTACAAACGTGAACATCAATGACGTATTGGATGTGATAGGTACCAAACAGTACATGTGTAACTCAATAAAAAACTTTATATATCATGAAAATAGGATTTGTATGATTGTGACATGACATACTATATTTAACCCGGAGTACAATAAATCATGTGAAGTGCAATCCTAGGTCCAAGAAGTGGTCTGTGTAAGGGCAAGGGGAAAACACTCCTGAATGAGATTATGGAGCGGGACAGAAAATAACATTTGACCTGCAAGTATGACCTTGATTGAGCCAGCATGACGACTCATGTCCTTCGCACATGCTCAATGAGGTAACATTTTAGGAAGTTTGAGAAAATGTGTCCAGCGTTCATGAGATATGGAGCGGACACGAAAATATAATTTGACCTTCAAGTAAGACCTTTGACCTTGAGCCAGATGACAGCTCATGCCTTCTGCACTTTCAGCTCAATGAGGTTAACATTTTAGCCGAGTATGAAGAAATGTGTCCAAGGTTCATGAGATATGGATCGCGGACAACGAAAATAAAATTTGACCTTCTCGTTGCACTTGACTTGAGCAGCATACCGGCTCATGCTATCCATCCGCTCAATGAGGTTAACATTTTAGCGAGTTTGAAGAAAATGTGTCCAGCTTCATGAGATATGGTGCACAAGAATAAAATTTGACCTTCAAGTATGACCTTGACCTTGAGCCATCGTGACCACTCATGCCTTCTGCACATCAGCTCATGAGGTTCAACATTT
>CM037784.1:53795610-53845610 GCA_021229015.1 Solen grandis | reverse complement strand
GGAGTCTCCAAACGGGGACATGTATTTCGATGTCTACTTTGAGGGGCTTTTCTACAATGATGTTGGTAGGTTATTGTTTTGACTTAAATAAAGTCACAGTTGTAATTTAGGAGTAAATGTCATACTTCATTTGAAACACTCATACTTCTTACATCTTTCCAGTCATAGCAGTTTTAAAACTCTCAGGTTCTGAAAGAAGATATGAATATGTTCTTCACACTGGTCATCACTTTTGACAACAGCCTAACTGTAAAACCTTGGTACTTAATTTAGTATGAATATGTCAATTTCTATGGATTCAAAATCTTTAATATCAAATTCTGTTGTAAATTTTCTTCAAAGTGAAAACTAAAATTGGGAACATTTTCATTAAGATACCAAATTCACATTTATTGCCTACTTAACTTACTTTTATGTGTGAATGGAATTTGTTCTATAATTATGGGATCACAGATTTGATTGCCATATTCAGTACTCAATATACTTGGAACATGTTCTTGTGATTTTCAGATACTTGGGACTATGGTACATACTATGGCAGAAGGAGTCTGCACCGGTCCCAACAGCATGATGAGTATATAGACATCTTCCCGGTCATCCCCATGTCCAGTTATGCCATACAGGTGAATGGGTCCAACTCCATGGGTTTTATCCTCAGCAATACGGACACTGCTGATATGCCCTATGGCAGTAAGTAGTTCTGATGTGTAATTATCCCCTGATGAAGGCGGCGGGGATATGGTTATATATAATAATAGCTATAGAGCATAACTTGAAATGTATTTATACTTCATAGGTGGATAGATCTCTTTGAGGAGGAGTACAGTGCACAATAATGATAACTCTACCTTTCATAATTTTTGAGTTATTGCCCTTTATTATTTTTCAGGCTTAATTTTTGTCACAGTGATCTTAACATTTTACCTGTAGACCTCAAAATAGGGGAATTTCATTATCAAATTTTTTTTTTTAAACATGAATTATTCTACTCTCCAACACATCTTTTAATGAGAAAGCATTTGGCGGAGGATGGCCATGTCAACATGGCCCTTGTGTGCAAGATAAAATGATTCCACTAAAATGGCATTCTTTTTTTATTTGCTGAATACGATATGGTTGAAACATGATAACCTTGTTTATATTTCATTTTTTTATTCCTTTGTAAATAAATATTAATAGAAAAGATAACCCAAGACTAAATAGGCAGCCATTTGGTTAAGTCAGCATGTAGGGTGCCTTTATATCAGATATGCCTGTGAAAGCATTAAATGTACAAAAATAAATGATTATTATTTGTTTCCGCAGCTCCAGATGGTGTGCGACCCCCAGCCCTGCTGTCCCAGACTCCCACCACTATTACTGCCACGTGGGTCCCAGTGGGCCGTGAAAACTATATTGCCAGTGCTATGTATGTTCTGGAGTTCCGGGAAAAGAAGCCAGAGGCTCTGGTACAGAAGTAAGTATCTACAGTCTACTTAACATGCTGGGATGTACTTGGAAATGAGAGCAAAGGAAGAAAAAAAGGACCATGTGTGAATTAGTCCGGTTCTTCATCTTAGGAAGATAAAGTTTAAGGGTTAGGTGGTACCATGATAGCTATATTCCAGTGTTCAAGAATTTATCTTTTTCCATAATTCTAGCATTATGAATAAAGGAGTTTGTAGCATTATGAATAAAGGAATTTGTTAGTAAAACACTAAAATAATATAACAGTTTCCATTGATTGTTGTGTCGCCTGCATAGCATGGCAGACACATAGGGATCACTTTGTCCGTCGTCGTCGTCGTCGGTGTCGTCGGCGTCGTCGGCGTCACACTTTCTTGTCCGGAGCATAACTCGAAAAGTATTTGAGAAAAATAGATCACATTGGTGAATGCAGTGCACAAGAATGATAATCTGACTTTCGTATTTTCTGAGTTATTACCCTTTGTTGATTCTGAGATTTTATTTTTGTCCGGACCATAACTCAAAAAGTATTTGAGGTATCACCTTGAAACTTAAAACATGGATAGATCACATTGAGGTGGAGTGCAGTGCACAAGAATGATAACCATGACTTTCATATTTTCTGAGATATTGCCCTTTGTTGATTTTCAGACTTAATTTTTGTCTGGGGCATAACTCGAAACGTTTTGAGGTTGAGTGCAGTGCAATTTTTTTTTCTGAGTTATTCCCTTTGTTGATACTCAGACTTCATTTTTGTCTGGAGCATAACATGAAAAGTATTTGAGGTATTACTTTGAAACCTCACAGGTGGAAAGATCTCATGGAGTGCATTGTGCAAGAATGATAACTGTTGTATTTTTGGAGTTATTTCCCTTTGTTTATTTTTTTGGATTTAATTCTTGTGTGGTGCATAACTTGTAAAGTATTTGAAGTGTTGCCTTAAACATTTATAGTAGATAGATCTCATTGGTCTGAGTGCAGTACACAAGAATGATAACTCAATAATGATAATGATGACTACAAACTTGCAACATATATATAATTAACGTCATAAGTGCTTAATGACGTCATAATTTTTCTTACAGTTAATGTTTTGAATTCATAGTCATTCTGACACTCCTCTGATGAAGACTGTATAGTCGAAAGTGCTCGGGAAAATTATTACATATTGCACTGTTTTTTTTGTGTTTTGGGTTATTTTGTACCTCACAAAATAGATTATGCTTTAAAATTTGTCAAAAGATGATTTTCTTGTTCTTACTTTCATCAAACATGCTTAAATGCAGGCGACACAAGTGTTCCGAGGAACACCCACATCTAGTTTTTATTCAGTTCACGTTTTGTTTTATTGATAAAGTTAAAGTATAGTTGATGGAGTTTATAGACACATGTCCTAACAGTGGTACACATAGGAGGGGTGTTTGAAAGGTATCCAGAAAAGTTCCATAACTTTGGAAATATTTCATTCGAATAACCATATCAATGAAACAACTACATGTATATCAATGAAAAAGTTATGGAACTTTTCTGGATATCTTTCAAACACCTCTTGTTCATGTCAATTTTATGACATTACTACAGGCATATTTCATATCCAACTTTCATAATTCAATACATTAAGTATCATAACTAAATTTTATAGATTTGTATTTGAATTTCAGTCAATTTCACTTCCTTTCCAGGATATTTGGACCAACAACATCATTCACATATACAAAGGAAAACCTTGTGGCGTACAAGAGTATGAGTTCCGACTGGTGGCATCCAATGCTATTGGGGACACAAGGTCTGCGTGGGTATCCATGGTGACCAGGCAGGATCGTGAGTACTGACCTACAAGGTCATCTTAATCTTAAACCCCATGGAAAATCATTTGGGGAAAAAACACCAACGTAAAGACTAGATCTACTTTAATATTTTTTATACCTTTTGCTTCTCTTCATAAAGTAATGATTCAGAGGTAAAATTGTATATGGCAAATCCCAATTGAAATAGAAATAAACATTTTGTATAGATGATTTTAAGTCATCGTTCTTTTCTGATAGATATCAAAATATGTGTGTATGAGGATAAAGATTAAGAGGAACTCATGCAGTTATCTTAATTCGTGGTTATAAAAATATATATTTTTATTCTATTAAACTTTTTAGCTCACCTGAGCACATGCGCTCAGGATTAGCTATTAGGATCGATGAATGTCCATCGTCCATCGGTTCGTTGTCCACAATTAGTTTGTTTGCACTCTAGCATCTTCATGTTTGCACTCTAGCATCTTCATGTTTGCACTCTAGCATCTTCATGTTTGCACTCTAGCATCTTTATTTCTTAAGTTATCATTTTCAAACTTTATGACAATGGTTATAACCATAATTTCTTGGTCAAGTTTAATTATCGCTGATATTGGCTAATTATGGCCTTTTTAATAATGTTGTTTATTTATCTTAAAATAAACCGAGTTATTTTGTTTACATTTCGCTGTTTTTGGTCATTTTTCGTCTTTATCCTTTACTGTAAAAGGGAACCGGAAGTTATAATTTTTGACTGGGTCCCATTACTATTGCTTTAAATTACTAGAATATCGTTCTTAAAACGAAACCAGTCCACTTCCTGTCGAAATTTTGGCGGCTTGCTAAAGGCTGAATCTTAGCATCGATATCTTTTTTCCATCGCCACCATGCCAAGAGGCATTAAACGGAAAAGCCAGACGGAGAAGGCTGACGCTTTGGCCGATCCTATTGCGGAGGACAGGACGGGTAATATTATTGATTTCGAACAAATTATCCGGGACTCCAACATTGTTAGCTTAGCTAACCCTCAAACTCAGAATTCTGTAACGCCGTCACATTCTTCTGTAGGATCAGTCACGGTTTCAGGCGAGGCTGGGTCGCTTGGTTCCATGTCTCGTATTAACAGAACTCGTTGCGCTTCTGACGAGGTATTTGGTCATGTCCCAATGCAGATACGCGAGAAAATTTGGAATGGCAATTACATTAATTTGGCTTTGCTATTGAAGGGCTCCTCGGAGTTGCAAGATTATTGTTCTGGGGGTATTATATGCCAGGGGCCTCAGGGTCAATTAGAGACGAGGCCAAAGGAAACTACAAGCAAAGTACAGAACATCAGCAGTTGGACCGATGCCTTTATTATTTATATGGCCATTTACTTAGTAGCCCACAAGGAGGAAGCCTCAAACCTCCTCAAATACATGTATAACATAAGGGAAGCGGCTAACAGGCAGGGAGGCTTTGCTTGGCGCTCCTATGATGAGCAGTTTCGTCTCCGTCAGGAGATAAGTCCTGAATCTTGGGCAGTGATTAATGCAGATTTGTGGTGGAGGTGCACACTGTCTAGGGATAGCCCAATTTCTTCAGATAGCAATACCACCCCCCGTGCACAGCGAGGTGGGTCCTACCCTTGTTTGGACTTTAACAAAGGGTCTTGCTCATGGCCTGCTTGTCGTTTTGCTCATGTATGTTCAAAATGTCAGGGTAACCACCCAGTTATTTCCTGCTTTAAGCAAGCTGTTCCCCAGGCTATGGTTCCATCCTTTCGTTTTTCCGGCCCGAGTTACAGACCACGTTTCACCAGGGGTGCCCGTGGGGGACAACTTCGCTCAACAAGACCCTTATAATTATACCCCCCCGCAACGAAGTTAGGGGGGGGTATACTGGAATCAGGTTGTCCGTCCGTCCGTCCGTCCGTCCGTCTGTCCGTCCGTCTGTCCGTCCGTCTGTCCGTCCGTCCGTCTGTAGACACAAAATTCTGCAGACTACTCCTCCTAAACTTCTGGAAGGATTTTGATGAAACTTGCTGGCAATGATCCTTAGACATTGTATTAGCGCGTTATCTATATAGCATTGAGTTACCTCCCCTATTTACCAAGTTATGCCCCTTTGATGATTTTTGCATTACAAACTTCTGCGGACTACTCCGCCTAAACTACTGGAAGGATTTTAATGATACTTGCTGTCAATGATCCTTAGACATTGTAGCAGCGCGTTATCTATATAGCATTGAGTTACCTCCCCTATTTACCAAGTTATGCCCCTTTGATGATTTTTGCATTACAAACTTCTGTGGACTACTCCTTCTAAACTACTGGAAGGATTTTGATGAAACTTGCTGGCAATGATCCTTAGACATTGTATAAGCGCGTTATCTATATATCATTTGGTTACCTCCCCTATTTACCAATTTATGCCCCTTTGATGATTTTTGCATTAAAAACTTCTGCGGACTACTCCGCCTAAACTACTGGAAGGATTTTAATGATACTTGCTGTCAATGATCCTTAGACATTGTAGCAGCGCGTTATCTATATAGCATTGAGTTACCTCCCCTATTCACCAAGTTATGCCCCTTTGATGATTTTTGCATTACAAACTTCTGCGGACTACTCCTTCTAAACTACTGGAAGGATTTTGATGAAACTTACTGGCAATGATCCTTAGACATCTATATAGCATTGAGTTACCTCCCCTATTACCAAGTTATGCCCCTTTGATGATTTTTGCTTTACAATTTTCTGCAGACTACTCCTCCCATTGGATTACCTCCCTTTTTTATAGTTATGCCCCTTTGATAATTTTTGCTTTACAATTTTCTGCAGACTACTCCTCCTAAACTACTGGAGGGATTTCAATGAAACTTGCTGTCATTCAACCTTAGACATTGTAGTAGCGCTTTTTCTATATAACATTGGGTTACCCCCCCCCCCCTCCCCCCTGTTTTAAAGATATGTCCCTTTGATGGTATTTGTTTTACAATTTTCTTCCATTGATAGATTTCAGTGAATCTTAATGATATTTATCCATAGACATAGGTATATCCATAGGTATGTGTTACAAAGGATCACTAGATTTCTAGGTAGTTGGCACATATGTCCTCTGTATATTAAGATGGAGTGTTGCATACAAGAATTCTGATTTCATGCTCCAAAGCCATGTTTGACAAAAACACTTGCGGGGGGGTATTAGTAAGCCCTTAGGCGACAGTTCTAGTTTTGATTTGACATCCCTTGCTCCAACCCCAATTAATATTAACAATTTGTCACTGGCACTTAGTTTTTATGAAAACAAGGCGGATGCAAAAATACTTTTAGATGGTTTTTTACATGGTTTCAGTCTACACTATTCAGGGCCAAGAAAGCCCAGAGATTGCAAAAATTTAAAGTCAGCCAATGAATTAAGGGAAGTTGCTAAACGGAAAATAGATAAAGAAATTAAAGAACGACGTGTGGCGGGTCCGTTTCAAGAGCGTCCATTACTAAATTTGCAGTGCTCCCCCATAGGCTTAGTACCTAAAAAATCCCCAGGTGAATTTCGATTGATACATCATTTATCTAGTCCAGAAAATAACTCCATCAATGCTTTCATTGATTCAAACTTATGTTCAGTCCAGTATACAAGTTTTGATGAAGCTGTACACATGATTCAGAACCTGGGTAAAAATTGCCAATTATTCAAAATGGATTTAAAAAATGCTTTTCGGCTACTGCCAGTGAGATTGGAGGATATTGAGCTACTGGGGTTCCAGTTCATGGACAAATTTTATGTTGATAAAGCACTTCCAATGGGTTGTTCCATAAGTTGCCGTCATTTTGAGACCTTTTCGACTTTCCTGGAGTCTTACATTAGGGGCAAATTATCAGTTGGTCAGTTAATTCACTACCTTGATGATTTTCTCGGTGGTGCAAGAGACCGGTTAGGTTGTGAAGCGGCAATGAAATGCTTTACTGAATGTCTAAGTATGTTGTCAGTCCCTTTGGCGCATGACAAAACTGAGGGCCCAACTGAGGTGTTAGTGTTTTTGGGACTTGAACTTGACACGATCAACATGATTGTCAGAATCCCTCATCAAAAGGTTTTGGAAATTGTTGAAAAAATTGAGATCATTCTTGGGAAGCAAAAAAACAACATTAAAGGAAATGCAAAGTTTAATTGTGTCTCTTAATTTTGCTTGTCGGGCAGTGGTAGCAGGACGACCATTTTGCAGGCGTCTGATTAATGCTATTTGTGGTCTTAACAAACCCCATCATCATTTAAGAGTGAGTAAAGACATTCGCCTAGACTTAGTGATGTGGTTGGAATTTTTCAAAAATCACAATGGGATTTCAATGTTTCACAACAATTTCTGGGTTTCAAATGAGGATGAGAAGCTGTTCAGTGACAGTGCAGGTGGAAAGGGTTTTGGGATATATTTCAATGGGCATTGGGCATTCGCTGAGTGGCCTGGAACCTGGTTTGAAACAGGAATAACAGCTGATATTACAGTACTGGAGTTGTTCCCCATTTTGGTTTCTTTGCATTTGTGGGAAAATAGGTTAGCTCAAAAGAAAATAAGGTTTTTATGCGACAATAAAGCTGTTGTTGATATTGTTAATAGTATGACATCAAAATCAGATCGAGTGATGATAATATTGAGGAAGATAACTTTGTTGTGTTTGCGTCGCAGTATTGTAATAAGGGCATCTCATGTACCTGGGTCAAAAAACACTCTTTGTGATGCATTGTCTCGATTACAGGTGGACAAGTTCAGGAGATTGGCACCAGAGGCCGACCCCTATCCACAAGCAGTGCCAGACTGTCTGTGGCAGATCTTCAAAGAAGCGTAAAGTGTTTATTGGATGCTAGCATTGCACCTAATACTTCGTCCGCATATAAAACTGCAAATAACGTATTTCAGCGTTTCTTGTGCGACTTTCAATTGCCTGCTAGTTATCCTATTCAGCCTCATTTTATTGTACTATTTGTAACATTCTGTTTTGAGAAGGGTTATTCCCCCAAAACAATAAATACCTATGTGGCTGGTGTCAATCATATGCACAAATTACATGGCTTCCAAGATTTACGTGAATCGTTTGTTGTTAAAAAAGTATTAGAAGGTTGTTTTCGGCTAAGGAAGTCAAGAGATGCTCGTTTGCCAATAACAGTTGAAATTTTAACTGATATTTCCACTATCTTGCCTGATATTTGTTATGATGGTTACGAAGCAAATTTATTTAAGGCAGCATTTCTATTGGCATTTTTTGGTCTGTTTAGGGTCAGTGAAATTGTAGTTCCTTCATCCCTAAATGCTAATCGATCAATTCTGAGGGATGATGTTTCTCTTGATAGTGACAGAAAATTCGTTCTTGTTACTTTGCGAATTTCGAAAAACAATCAATATGGTCATCCTTTAACGTTAAAGATACCATGTGAGCACGTCAGTAGCTTGTGTCCTGTCCATGCTATTAAGACATATCTTCATGATCGTCCTTTGGTGGATGGCCCGTTTTTCTGTCATGCTAATAAGCACCCTGTTACCAGAAGTCAGTTCTCAGCTGTTTTAGCGAAGTGTATTGCTAGGGTTCGTCCAGGCTGCATAAATCTCAAGACACATAGTTTTAGAATAGGCCGGGCATCACAACTTGCTGCATTGGGCATGCCGGGTGATAAAATTAAAGCCTTGGGGAGATGGCACTCAGATGCTTATGCAAAATATATTAGGAACTAATTAGGTGTTTTTTCACAATTAAAATTGGATTTTTATGAAACTTTACTGTTGTTAATGGTGATATTACATAAATAAATTAACTACAGGATTTTATTGGCCTGATTTCTTCTACAGATGTTTGGATGCTGGGTGATTCCATCATATATTGGACAGGGGTTTACGCCCAGGAACAGAATAAGCAGGTTGGCGGGGACCTTGCAGTCAGCTGGAGTGGTATCCGGGGAATGAAATGGGCTGATTTCCGGGGCAGTCTCCAGCTGAGGGTAATGTTTTCGCCAGCTCCCAAGTTTGTCTTCATCCATTTGGGGGGCAATGACATGCGTGAGTCCCAGGTCTCAACTTTTCAACTCATACGAGGCGGGCTGCGGTATATTAAAGCAGCCTTCCCTGATGTTAAAATCATTTGGGTAGATATCTTGCCTAGGTTGGTTTGGGCCCCTGGTAGTACAGAGGACCAAAAAAGGCGTAGGTTGAATAGATATGGGTGTCAAATGGTGCGCAGGTTAAACAGGGGGGACTTGGGAAGTGTCACAGTCGAAATTGATGGAGTTACCCCCGGATTTTTTCGGCACGATGGGGTTCATTTGTCGCAGTTAGGTTTAGAGATGTTCCTGTTTGCCTTGAAGGAGAAACTTATGGCGTTGGAATGAATTTTTGGCGGATAAATTTTCTTGATGAAAATTTCTTGTGGCGGAAAAATTCAGGTAGATGGCAGTCTCTTTTTGGATGCACATTCATTTTCTAACTTCATTAGTCTAAAAAATCTAGCGGTACTACTTTGAGTGGCCGGCTATCTCTATCTTTGAGTGGCTGTGACATCCATATCAGGGGGTTACCATCTGGATTACAAAATTTAGTTTTTTGGTATGGAGATGGGTTTTGCTCGGATACATAGGTAACTCCCAGCTCTCTTCTTTGGCTTTTCTGGATATTTTGCTGGATTTGGACTTTGCTGGAATTGCTGGAATTTATTTGAATAGCGGAAACATTTAGGATTTTGGGAATATTTGGCGGAATTTGGAATTTGCGGGAATTGCAGAAATTTATTGGATAGCGGAAACATTTTGGAATTTTGGGAATATTTGGTGGGATTGGTAATTGGCTGGATTTGCGGAAATTTTGCTGGATTTGCTGAAATTTATATAGTCGTGATTTATTGAATTTTGCACGTGCATTCAAAATTGACTGTCATCTGCCTAAAATCTGGGTAGGCCATTAAGGAGTCATCCTACCTTGATTTACATTTTTTGCATTTATCTTGGTAGGCCATTAAGGAGTTATCCTACCTTGAATGATGTGTGGCCCAATTTCTCCAAACATAAATAAGTGCAATTTAATTTACTTTTGATATAGATCTCTCACATGATGCCTAGTCAGTTGATAGCAAAATATATTTGATATTTGATATATTTATATGTGTGTGTGCATTAATACGAAATAAAGCATTTGATGGGATTGTACTTTTGGTTTTGTTTGTATTTAGAAATGTATATACTAAAATAATGTTGTTTATTTATCTTAAAATAAACCGAGTTATTTTGTTTACATTTCGCTGTTTTTGGTCATTTTTCGTCTTTATCCTTTACTGTAAAAGGGAACCGGAAGTTATAATTTTTGACTGGGTCCCATTACTATTGCTTTAAATTACTAGAATATCGTTCTTAAAACGAAACCAGTCCACTTCCTGTCGAAATTTTGGCGGCTTGCTAAAGGCTGAATCTTAGCCACCACACCCTAGCCTATGATAAATGTGTTGTTGAGATGTTTTGGTATATATTTTATAATTGGTAGTTTTTCATGCATTGCTTTCTTTTGCTTGGCCTGCCTTTCTGTATATTTTCAGTGTTAGCTGGTCAGCATGCCGTTTTTTAAATAGTGACATGGGCAGATCATGTGAGAGACGTGACTGGTTGTGCATACATACATCTATCCTAAGGTCACAACTCGCGGCAACGAGATGCCACGGGGAACCTATGCTGGGCATGACAGAGATAGTGTGTGGAAATGACAGAGATGGTGTTAAATGACAAGAGCAAATCCTCTGAATTGGATGGGTCAATGGAAAGACGATTTACAGCGTGTGCTTAGTCATCGACCAATGTTGAGGCGCAGTTATCATGTTGGAGGACTCGAATAGCAGTGCTTCGTGATCACAGGGCTATTTGTTGGGGCCATTCTCCTTCAGGGTGCAGCCTGACATATAATGACATATAACAGGACCCAAGTGTGTCATAGTGTGGATAGGAACGCTGTATGATTACTGAAATAATACGCATATGTTTAAACATGATTTGACTGCACATTTCTTTTTGCTATATACTTGTTTTAAAGGTTACACCATTGTCATTTTGCTAGTTATGCCATAATACTTTTCTTCTAGTGGATTGGAGCCAATTTGAACTTTTCATAGGTGTCAGGAAGGAGTAGCATTAGTTTTTATTATTAGCTGTACTTAAGTTTGTTCTAATTGCTGCATTTCTAAGGTCTTTATTGTTAGGTCGCACATCATTGATTTTTGGAGCAATCGAAATTTGTGTAATTTGAGTCACATTTCTTGTGGCGGAAAAATTCAGGTAGATGGCAGTCTCTTTTTGGATGCACATTCATTTTCTAACTTCATTAGTCTAAAAAATCTAGCGGTACTACTTTGAGTGGCCGGCTATCTCTATCTTTGAGTGGCTGTGACATCCATATCAGGGGGTTACCATCTGGATTACAAAATTTAGTTTTTTGGTATGGAGATGGGTTTTGCTCGGATACATAGGTAACTCCCAGCTCTCTTCTTTGGCTTTTCTGGATATTTTGCTGGATTTGGACTTTGCTGGAATTGCTGGATTTGAATAGGGATTTTGGGAATATTTGGCGGAATTTGGAATTTGCGGGAATTGCAGAAATTTATTGGATAGCGGAAACATTTTGGAATTTTGGGAATATTTGGTGGGATTGGTAATTGGCTGGATTTGCGGAAATTTTGCTGGATTTGCTGAAATTTATATAGTCGTGATTTATTGAATTTTGCACGTGCATTCAAAATTGACTGTCATCTGCCTAAAATCTGGGTAGGCCATTAAGGAGTCATCCTACCTTGATTTACATTTTTTGCATTTATCTTGGTAGGCCATTAAGGAGTTATCCTACCTTGAATGATGTGTGGCCCAATTTCTCCAAACATAAATAAGTGCAATTTAATTTACTTTTGATATAGATCTCTCACATGATGCCTAGTCAGTTGATAGCAAAATATATTTGATATTTGATATATTTATATGTGTGTGTGCGTTAATACGAAATAAAGCATTTGATGGGATTGTACTTTTGGTTTTGTTTGTATTTAGAAATGTATATACTAAAATAATAAAAATTGCCAGATTTCACTTTGTTTGCACTTTTGTATTCTAATTTTTTAAGCAGTCGTTTTCAAACATGACAACGTTTATAGCAATAATCTCTAGGCCAACTTTGGTTTTGGCTGATACTGGCCATTTAGGTCAGGAGTTATGCCCCTTTTAATATTAAAATTTGCCAGATTTAACTTTGTTAGCACTCTAGCATCTTCATTTCTTAAGCAATCATTTTCAAACTTTAATATAATGTTAATAGCCATGACCTCTATGCAAAATTTGACTATGGCTGATATTAGATAATAAGGTCGGGAGTTATGGCCCTGTAATTAATAAAAATGCCAGATTTCACTGTTTACACTCTAGCATCTGCATTTCTTATGCAATCATTTTGAAGTTTCATTGTCAGTTTTTATAGCCATATTCTCTCAGTTAAGTTTAACTTGAAATTTTTACCACATATTATTTGGTTTGTGGAATTGAAATGATCTCATGGATTATGTATTCAGTACAGCTATGCTATAATTAAGTAACTTGTACCGGCAAATGAAGGCAGTTTTTCTCAGGTGAGCATCCTCAAGGCCATCTTGGCTCTCTTGTTGTATGTTACATTTTGTTAAAGTATTTATTTCATTCTTTGCTTTTGTAATATTGTTTAAAAGTGATATTTTTCTGTCCTGAGATGTACAGTTTATTTAAACCTATTAAGGTTGGATTGATTAAATTCTGGCTTTTTATTTTTAATTGATACAAGAATTTAGTTCTTAAATTTGTCATAAAGTGTAAACAGATCACTGGTTGCCCTTTCAGATGAAAGACTTTTTGCAAAGTCCATTTGGTTCTTCTTCTGAAGTAACCACTTTTCACTCATACAAGATGGAAAAATAGCATTTCCTTCTGGTTCAAATTACTATACAATCAAAAATTTATGAATAAGAAAATATTGAATATTTCATCCATTGACTGACCAATGTCCTGTGTTCCCAGGTCCAGCTGGTTTCCTGGCTCCGTCTGTCGTGGGTACTGGACCACGCTATATTGACCTGATCTGGAAACCACCCCTCACACCTAATGGCATCCTCAGTGAATACAAAGTGTACCAGAACACCAAGTACAGGGAATCTGTAAGTACTGTAGTGCTGATTGCATTATATGTTTTAGTAGGATACAAAGGTATATACACTAAAAATTAATTCTTTAATCCTTTTTGCAATTCCTTTCTTCTATACATTTACAGAATAACTCATCAAAAAATAACTTAAGTCTTAAAAAACAACAACTGAATTTGAGATACTTCAGTCATCACCTCAAACCAATGCAACATTCCAGATAGTCTTTATACAGCTGAAATACATAATTTATAATGTATGGTTCTTAAGGCTCTTTATGCCCTATTTGCTGTATGCTACTTGTTTATCCACATCCATTGCAGTGTACACACTGAAATGTATTAATCAGTACTCTAAGACCATGTATGGAAATAGATTTTGTCTTAATTGTTTAATGAAATCAAGTTAAATGTAAATTTTGATAAAATTCCTAATCATATACCAGTGTCACAAAGTGTAGTGGGGTATTCATTATGTTGAATCTTCTTCTTTTCATTTGAGTGATATGTCTATTTACCAGTATATCAAATGCACATAATGTTTCCTATCACCATGATTTTATATGGGCATGTTACATTTCACCTCTTAGCTTACCTGAGCACATGTGCTCAGGGTATGAGGGATCAATGAATGTCTGTCGCCCATCTGTCATCCACAGTAAGTTTGTTTGCACTCTAGCAGTTTCATTTCTTAAGCAGTGATTGTCAAACTTTATGACAATGTTTATTGCCATAATCTCTTGACTAAGTTTTAGTATGGCTGGTATCTAATAATGAGGTCAGGATTTTTGTCCCTTTAAATCTTACAAAATGCCAGATTTCTCTTTGTTTGCACTATTTCATCTTCATTTCTTAAAAAATCTTCTTCAAACCAAAATAATTATGACAATGTTTATACATATAATCTTATGGCCAAGTTCGATTATGTCTGATATTGCCTGATTAGGTCAGGAGTTATGGACCTTTAATGTTAGAAAATAACAAGTTTTCACTTTGTTTTCCCTTTAGCATCTTCATTTCTTAAGCAATCATCTTCAAACTCTATGTCAGTGTTTATTGCCGTAATTCTCAGCCAAATCAAGTATGGCTGATTTTGTCCAATTAGGTCAAGAGTTTTGACCCTTTTAATATTAGAAAAAATGCCAGATTTCAGTTTGTTTGCACTCTAGCATCTTCATTTTATAAGCAATCATTTTCATTGACAATATTTACAGCCATAATGCCTCAGCAAACTTTGATTATGGCTAATATCAGTCGATTAGGTCAGGAGTTATGGCCGTTTCAATAGATTTTTATGATTCAACCTTCAAATTTTGAACACATGTACTGTTTGATTTGTGGAATTGAAATGATCTTGCTGTATTTCTGGATGGCTTATACTATAATATAGTAACTTGTGCAGGCAATCAAGACAGTATTTCTCAGATGAGTGTCTTCAGGGCCATCTTGGTCCTCTTGTTCTTTATGCCTGTCAAATGATGGGATGTATGATGGAGTCATTCACTGTTGGTGGATAGCGTCTGCTTATATTGTTTCTGACAAACATAAACCAATTTTTACCAGACTTGTTCACAATGTGTATGGCACAATGTTTCAACCAAGTTTAATAAACTGTCAGAAAATCCCTTACACTTCTGAGTTACAGCCCTTGAATTAATGAAAAATTAACAGTGTCTGTGCTCTTACTCTTACAAATGTGAACCATAACTTAGTCTTTATCTTACTTAGGCTTTGTAATAAATCTTTTGATCTATAACATAGGTTTAAAGCTTCTGAGCATGTTACTGTACTTCCATCCTCATAAACTTTAGCAAGTTTGTAAGTCTGCCTTGTGCTATATGGGTGTATTTTGAAGTATTTAGCGCTCTTGTTTATCACTGTCAAGAGAAATTACCTTGAACAAAGTAGGTAAAGTATTGTAGAAGTATTACACATTCAGTGATAGCTCTAGTTATGGCATCTGTACATAGGTTGATGGAAATGTGACCCAGCTCAGGGCGGATACTCTGCGACCCTATGAGTACTACTCTTTCATTGTGGAGGTGTGTACAGAGGGAGGGTGTACTCGCAGTCCGCCCTCCACGGCCGTCAGGACCCTCCAGGACTGTAAGTTATCACCTCAGTGACCTCCCTTTATCCAGCTTGCAAGAATTTCATAAAAAAATGAATAGCTCAAAGCTCCTCAAAGCTGGAATTTAACAATTTGTTCCACAAAAAAAATCTGAAATCAGATAATTTGTGGAATGCAAACCAGACTTTTTACAAGTCTCAAAGAGCTAGATTAATTCATGAAAGAGAGGCCTTTGTCTCTATCTTTGGTGAACATTCTCGAAACAGCAGTGAAATGCTGAAATATATAGCATTGTGCTCTTAAACACCACTGATTGATAGGGTTCCCTTTCCCCAGTTTTAAGAAATGAAGCTTTTCATTTTAAAACTTTATAGATAGATAACCTATTTCATCCACTGAGATGTATGTTACTGGTAGCATGTCCTTAAATGTGAGATGAGGAAAATATCAATTATGGCCTGGAATTTTGATGGTTTCTAAGACAATATAGCATTCATTAATATAATGGATATAGATATAAAAACAATGCACTGGGCACTGAATAATTGATCTAAATACATTTTACAGTATCTGGAGATAAACAATAATAACAGTTTGTGAGAGTATTCCAAATCATTTGTTTGAATATTTTGAATACTTATCTTCTGATCTTATAGTATTTGATTAATTTTAGATGAAAAAGACATTTTAAGTGAGATTCTTTGTGGACAGAATAAATATCTAAAAGAAATACCTATTAACCTGTCCACAGAAGTGAGAGTGTATATAATTTGATTACTATGAGATAAGTTGGACTTTGTGGTATTAATTTTGATATTTTAGTCCCTGAAGATGTTGAACCTCCAAATGCAGTTTCTTTGACACCTGCTTCTGTTGAAATAACCTGGACTGTGCCCACCAAAGCCAATGGTATTGTCTCCCTTTACACACTGGAGCGCCGTCTGGCAGGTAAATTTGAAGTGACCACAGTGGTCTCCCTTGGTCCTGCTGACGACTTGAGATATGTGGATGATGACATGATGCTGACCCCCTACACAGATTATGAGTACCGCATCGTCGTGACAAACGGAGCTGGGGAGGGGTCGTCTCCATGGACACCTGTCACCACAATGTCATCACGTAAGTGGTGACTTCTTAAATAACACAAGATATTTTGAGATATATACATACATTGTAATACGTAGCTGAGTTATTTAAATCCAGACACAAAAGGGCATTAGAATGTCAGTGTTAGATATAGTTATAAAAAATGTTAAAAAAGAGGTACAGTTGATAGTGAATTTGTGAATGTCAGATGAAAACCAAAATACACAACAATATGTATAGTAGTAATATCTTCATTCTAGCCAGTTAAGAGGCATCAGATTAATATTTCTTATCGAAATTGTATAATCTAGGAATACATACTAATAAGTGTCTAAGGTATAGATTGATTCTCAAATTGTGACCGAACGGTGAGAAAAAAGGAGATAGAACACACTGCAATGTATAATTTTATTTTTCACTCAGGACCAGGTGGTATTCGAGCACCCAGTATTAAAATTCTGGGTGCCACTGTCATGAATGTCAGCTGGGAGGAACCCTTACAGCCCAATGGTGTGATAGAGTTCTACACGGTTCGGCTGCCAGAGCCCCGAATGGAGGTCCACAACATATCTGTACGCTGGGTGGTGTTTGAAGATCTGGTTGCATACACTGAGTACTCTGTCACAGTGACCGCCTGCACCAGTAAGTACAATTGTCATATGTGGGCATTTTTTTGCAATTTTTGATGTTCTTAAAATCATACAGTCGACATTGTATTAAGAGACCGCTCAAGGGACTGCCAAAAAGTGGTCGCTTAATGAAATGGTCTCTTAATAGATTTTGTTTGGAAATCCAGGCAAACAAGTCATAAACATACAAACTGTAAGCTAAATTGTATCATAACGTTAGATTATATTACAACATAAATACGATGTAAACTACACAATGTTTTGTTATTTTATACCAATAAACATCATCAGGTTTATTTTTGTTATATATTACGATTTTTTAGCTGTTATGTTGGAATAATACCTTGGATCATTGGCTGAGGTTTGCATTTGGTATTCGGTGGAAAAACACAACATTTGACATCGAATTCATGTATTGATTCGGACAATTTCAAGAAAAATATTATTTAGCAATGAGCTTTCTTTATGTCTCTGTCTAACATAAATCCAGAAACCCCCGATAAATTTATTTCAACCGTGCGCCATCGTCGAATATCATAAAGCGCAAAGTATATACTTATAGTTACGAATTATTGATGGTACGCATTGCATCCGGAAGTATTAATTTACCTTATTTCCAAATTTTCTTTTACCAAAATCCGAAGCATTCGGCATTTGGAGGGATGGTTTCACCTATGTTATGCATAGTAACTTTTGAAACGGGAACCAGGAACTATATTTAGAATTTAGTTGCACATGGTGCAGTCATGCGTGGTCAAAACAAATTGGTTTCAGGTGAGCACTTATGATCGGCATAATTGTTTGTTTGTTCGGATGTGTTAAAGATGAATATGTACACATGCTCCAGCGTACACGATAATTAGCAACGGAATCAAACACGGTCGCTCAATAAAGTTGATTTTGTGCATAATCTTACGTGATGGGACTTGGTTTATGTGGTCGCTGGTCGCATAATAAAAAAGTCGCTTAATGGGATAAATTGATATAGTAAAAACGTTCGGGCGGGATTTATAACGGTCGTTTAATAAAAACGTCGTTTAATACAGGTGGTCGCATGTACGATGTTGACTGTATTTCATTTAAATGGTAGTCATTAAATCATCACCTGATTCTTTAGACTCGTTATGCCCTACTTGTTGTATGCTACTACTTTATCCTCATCTATTGCAGGTGGAGGCTGTACCCAGAGTTCTGCTGTCAATGTGAGGACTCATGCCACTGTCCCTGAAGGTCAACTGCCACCTGTGGCATCACCTGTATCCCAGACCATGATCTCGGTTGTGTGGCAGGGGCCAGAGAGTCCTAACGGGCCCAACATCAGATATGAACTGTCAAGGCTTTTCATACGCCAGCCGCTGGATCGTGAGTAGATCTAGAAAGACCCTTAATTGTGATTTAGATTTATTGACTTGAATTTGTTTAAAATTATCATTTACCAGTCATTTAAACATAAACAAAATTAGCTATATCAACATATAATAGTTATAATTCAGCTTTCTTTTAAATAGCAGTAAATTGCAAAAGAAGGGAATTTTCCCCAGTAACATTGACGTTTTTGTTGGCTGCCATTTAATTAGTCCCCTACCGGTGTTCACACCGGAGGGGACTATAGGTTTGCCCTCCGTCTGTCCGTCCGTCTGTCTGTCCGCTCAAATCTGGATCCCGCGATAACTTAATAACTAAGCAAGCTAACTTGATGAAACTTGGTATATGACTAGATGGCAATGTGTAGATTATGCATGTCATTTTATTTTGTTCTTCGACTAAAATTGTGGTTGCTATGGTAACGGAAATAGTGAAAATATGGCAAAAAATGGGATTTTTTACCATATTGAGTCAAGGTGGAGCCGGTAGGGGACTTTATGTGTTGCATACAACACCAGTTACTTGTTTATCATAATGGGATGTGCTAGAGTCACCTAACCACTTTGCATCGCTGTACACAATCCTTTAATGTAAATATTTTATCAAAAGCAATTTAGAGAGAAAAAAGAAAGCACATAATAATGCATATTGAAATAACTTTAAACATATTCATTCATTTTGCTTTTTATTAATGAAGATAATGAATGACTGATAATCACACTTACACATTGTTTATAGTGTACCTACTATATGGACCAGTAGAACCTGGTATTTGAGCTTGGACCCAAGGACAGATATATTGACATCACACTGTATGTCACTCTTCTGAATTTTAGCTTCAGTCAGCACTGAAGGTGCATTATGGGAAAGGAAGTACAGTGGAACTGGGACCTTCTACGAGGATCGGGGCCTTCCCATGCACACAACCTACCAGTATCGGGTTACTGTGTTTAATGACATTGGGCAAATGACAAGTGACCCCACTCCTGAAGTGACCACATTTGGGGGATTTCCCAGGAGAGCTGCCAAGGTCACAGCTACTGCTGTTAGTCACAGGGTGATAGGCGTATCCTGGGAAACACCAGGTGGGTACATTGTATGTAGGGGCCATAAAGAATAATTTGAGTCAGTCAGCACTGTATGATAGTCCACTCTAACATTCTTAAAAACCTTTCATACTTGTGTGTTTCTTTTTGTTATTTAAGAAGTTCACCAAGACTGCAAAAGCTATTATATGGAAAGTTGCACAACTAAAAGCCCCATTAAATAACACATGTGCAAGACTATAATTTATCAAAATGCTTAAAGTTGAATAATTAAATTTGGACCCAAAGGCTTTCACTTGCTTATCAGTTGCAAGTATTGTATCAGTGATGAAAAAAAGTACATGTAGATATTTCCCTGTTCTTATTTGAATGTCTCCACCTTATACTAGATATAAGCCATTTCTATACCATACTAATAACATTCAATATTTTTAACATGTGGAGGTTCCTTCTCTTACAGATGAGGTAGACCTGCAGGGAAGTGTGAAGACCATTACTGTTCGATTGTTCAGCAGTTTCCGTAACTACACACAAGAGCTTGGCCCTGGCAACACAACAACCTCATTCCGAGATCTGAACCCCAACACCCTGTACTACACCACAGTGACCATCACTATCCATGGTGACGCTTTCATCACCAGCGACCCTGTGTACGTCACCACACTGGATGGAGGTAGGGTAATGTGACTTAAGCATGTGTGCAGAGCATATTATCAGTTTATAGTATGAGTGTTAAAAAGATGAGTTTAGATAAAGGGCACATTGAATCTAAAAAGTTGAGTGCATAGGGAATTTCAAGAGTTTACAAAAAGGTGTGGAGCACTTGTTAAATTTAAAACAATGAGTATGAAGAGTTACAGGGATTGTTACTGGTAGAAAGAAAAATATTATTGACATGAGGTTAGTGTTAAGTCAGTGTAGTGATGCAGATCTTGAGAACCCAAGTAGCAATGTTTGCTTGTTATTTCAGCCCCAGAGGGTGTGGATGTGCCCACCCTGAGTGTTGTGAGTGAGACGGCTATCCGGGTGTCCTGGATGGCCCCACAAAAGGCCAATGGAGAGATTACTGGGTACAATGTCTACAACAATGGGAAGAAAATTGAAACTGGGCTTGTCCTCCCTGGCTCTTATGTCTTGACAGGGCTGTCACCGTACACAGTGTATGCTATACAGGTGGGTATAAAGGAAGACTCATGGTTCATATTTTACTTTGCCAGTTCTAATAACTTGACACTTGTAAGATTGTCAACTGTCATAACGATACATATACCAACATTTACGTGTAATTATTGAAACAAAACAGTTAATGCAGTAAATATTGTATACTGATTGTAGAGAAATATCAAACATTATTATTAATATTCAACATAGTCCTATGGACCCAAAACATGACAATCAGTTGTTATACTGGTATGTATCTTTTTCCAGCTGGAGGTGTGTACAGTATTTGACTGTGTTAAGAGTGACACAGTACTGGGCTCCACCCTTGAAGCCCTACCCCAGGGTATGGCCTCCCCGAGGGTGATGCCCTTGAGCCCATACCAGATCAGTGTTATGTGGCAAGCCCCACTCCAGCCTAATGGGTCATCCTCCGGTATGACCTGTGGAAGAGGACCATACAGCAGTGCTCTGAAATGTAAGTTACCTGTGTTATTATATGTGGGGGCTTATAATATAGGAATCATCAATGCATGGTGTTCTGTTGCATCCTATTTTTGCAAAGCTGTCAGTATCTTGAGATGGTGTTAAGGGACAACAACGAAACATGCTTATACACCAAATGACAAATGGTCCATCACTATTGAAAAGCATGTCTCTCTCTCAAAAGCTTTCAAAGAGTTATAGCATTATTCTACTTGGGAATTTTGTGTCTTTGACTGTTTTCTGTAGTGTTGAGTAATGGTGGTATAGCAGTTGTATAAATCACATTCAGTGATAGTTATTTTACCAGTTTTAGGTGTAGTCAGGATAGAATCTTTTGTCTAAATTACCAGTAGTAAGAGGAAAACATTTTTTTCTATGTGGGAGAATAAGTTTAATGATTTTTTTAAAAGGCCCATTATTCTTCCTAAAGTAGTGTATATTGTTTGTTCAGAAAGCAAAATATGTACTATAGATTTGTTAAAAGATGTAATCTGTACATACTTGTTGACAACAACATTCCTACAATGCATAAGTAAGAAAGAATATTTTACTTATGATCATTCAAATGTTTACAAAAATACCTTATTTGCATACTCAGCATATCTTTGTCATTTTTTATGTTTTCCAAAGACCTTCCATATTTCTCCATTAACAAATTACAAGTTCTTCAATT
This sequence comes from Solen grandis, assembly GCA_021229015.1. NCBI lineage: Eukaryota > Metazoa > Mollusca > Bivalvia > Adapedonta > Solenidae > Solen > Solen grandis. Next base: position 53,823,707 of record CM037784.1, on the reverse strand, counting down.
GATGATGTAAAAGATCAACTAATTTTGATTTGGTGATGTTTTTTTCAAATTCAAATTATTTTAGTATATACATTTCTAAATACAAACAAAACCAAAAGTACAATCCCATCAAATGCTTTATTTCGTATTAACGCACACACACATATAAATATATCAAATATCAAATATATTTTGCTATCAACTGACTAGGCATCATGTGAGAGATCTATATCAAAAGTAAATTAAATTGCACTTATTTATGTTTGGAGAAATTGGGCCACACATCATTCAAGGTAGGATAACTCCTTAATGGCCTACCAAGATAAATGCAAAAAATGTAAATCAAGGTAGGATGACTCCTTAATGGCCTACCCAGATTTTAGGCAGATGACAGTCAATTTTGAATGCACGTGCAAAATTCAATAAATCACGACTATATAAATTTCAGCAAATCCAGCAAAATTTCCGCAAATCCAGCCAATTACCAATCCCACCAAATATAAAAAAAATTTCCCCAATAATTCCCCCCCAAATATTCCCAAAATCCAAATGTTTCCGCTATTCAAATAAATTCCGCAATTCCAGCAAAGTCCAAATCCAGCAAAATATCCAGAAAAGCCAAAGAAGAGAGCTGGGAGTTACCTATGTATCCGAGCAAAACCCATCTCCATACCAAAAAACTAAATTTTGTAATCCAGATGGTAACCCCCTGATATGGATGTCACAGCCACTCAAAGATAGAGATAGCCGGCCACTCAAAGTAGTACCGCTAGATTTTTTAGACTAATGAAGTTAGAAAATGAATGTGCATCCAAAAAGAGACTGCCATCTACCTGAATTTTTCCGCCACAAGAAATGTGACTCAAATTACACAAATTTCGATTGCTCCAAAAATCAATGATGTGCGACCTAACAATAAAGACCTTAGAAATGCAGCAATTAGAACAAACTTAAGTACAGCTAATAATAAAAACTAATGCTACTCCTTCCTGACACCTATGAAAAGTTCAAATTGGCTCCAATCCACTAGAAGAAAAGTATTATGGCATAACTAGCAAAATGACAATGGTGTAACCTTTAAAACAAGTATATAGCAAAAAGAAATGTGCAGTCAAATCATGTTTAAACATATGCGTATTATTTCAGTAATCATACAGCGTTCCTATCCACACTATGACACACTTGGGTCCTGTTATATGTCATTATATGTCAGGCTGCACCCTGAAGGAGAATGGCCCCAACAAATAGCCCTGTGATCACGAAGCACTGCTATTCGAGTCCTCCAACATGATAACTGCGCCTCAACATTGGTCGATGACTAAGCACACGCTGTAAATCGTCTTTCCATTGACCCATCCAATTCAGAGGATTTGCTCTTGTCATTTAACACCATCTCTGTCATTTCCACACACTATCTCTGTCATGCCCAGCATAGGTTCCCCGTGGCATCTCGTTGCCGCGAGTTGTGACCTTAGGATAGATGTATGTATGCACAACCAGTCACGTCTCTCACATGATCTGCCCATGTCACTATTTAAAAAACGGCATGCTGACCAGCTAACACTGAAAATATACAGAAAGGCAGGCCAAGCAAAAGAAAGCAATGCATGAAAAACTACCAATTATAAAATATATACCAAAACATCTCAACAACACATTTATCATAGGCTAGGGTGTGGTGGCTAAGATTCAGCCTTTAGCAAGCCGCCAAAATTTCGACAGGAAGTGGACTGGTTTCGTTTTAAGAACGATATTCTAGTAATTTAAAGCAATAGTAATGGGACCCAGTCAAAAATTATAACTTCCGGTTCCCTTTTACAGTAAAGGATAAAGACGAAAAATGACCAAAAACAGCGAAATGTAAACAAAATAACTCGGTTTATTTTAAGATAAATAAACAACATTATTTTAGTATATACATTTCTAAATACAAACAAAACCAAAAGTACAATCCCATCAAATGCTTTATTTCGTATTAACGCACACACACATATAAATATATCAAATATCAAATATATTTTGCTATCAACTGACTAGGCATCATGTGAGAGATCTATATCAAAAGTAAATTAAATTGCACTTATTTATGTTTGGAGAAATTGGGCCACACATCATTCAAGGTAGGATAACTCCTTAATGGCCTACCAAGATAAATGCAAAAAATGTAAATCAAGGTAGGATGACTCCTTAATGGCCTACCCAGATTTTAGGCAGATGACAGTCAATTTTGAATGCACGTGCAAAATTCAATAAATCACGACTATATAAATTTCAGCAAATCCAGCAAAATTTCCGCAAATCCAGCCAATTACCAATCCCACCAAATATTCCCAAAATTCCAAAATGTTTCCGCTATCCAATAAATTTCTGCAAAATTCCAAATTCCGCCAAATATTCCCAAAATCCTAAATGTTTCCGCTATTCAAATAAATTCCAGCAATTCCAGCAAAGTCCAAATCCAGCAAAATATCCAGAAAAGCCAAAGAAGAGAGCTGGGAGTTACCTATGTATCCGAGCAAAACCCATCTCCATACCAAAAAACTAAATTTTGTAATCCAGATGGTAACCCCCTGATATGGATGTCACAGCCACTCAAAGATAGAGATAGCCGGCCACTCAAAGTAGTACCGCTAGATTTTTTAGACTAATGAAGTTAGAAAATGAATGTGCATCCAAAAAGAGACTGCCATCTACCTGAATTTTTCCGCCACAAGAAATTTTCATCAAGAAAATTTATCCGCCAAAAATTCATTCCAACGCCATAAGTTTCTCCTTCAAGGCAAACAGGAACATCTCTAAACCTAACTGCGACAAATGAACCCCATCGTGCCGAAAAAATCCGGGGGTAACTCCATCAATTTCGACTGTGACACTTCCCAAGTCCCCCCTGTTTAACCTGCGCACCATTTGACACCCATATCTATTCAACCTACGCCTTTTTTGGTCCTCTGTACTACCAGGGGCCCAAACCAACCTAGGCAAGATATCTACCCAAATGATTTTAACATCAGGGAAGGCTGCTTTAATATACCGCAGCCCGCCTCGTATGAGTTGAAAAGTTGAGACCTGGGACTCACGCATGTCATTGCCCCCCAAATGGATGAAGACAAACTTGGGAGCTGGCGAAAACATTACCCTCAGCTGGAGACTGCCCCGGAAATCAGCCCATTTCATTCCCCGGATACCACTCCAGCTGACTGCAAGGTCCCCGCCAACCTGCTTATTCTGTTCCTGGGCGTAAACCCCTGTCCAATATATGATGGAATCACCCAGCATCCAAACATCTGTAGAAGAAATCAGGCCAATAAAATCCTGTAGTTAATTTATTTATGTAATATCACCATTAACAACAGTAAAGTTTCATAAAAATTTTAATTGTGAAAAAAACACCTAATTAGTTCCTAATATATTTTGCATAAGCATCTGAGTGCCATCTCCCCAAGGCTTTAATTTTATCACCCGGCATGCCCAATGCAGCAAGTTGTGATGCCCGGCCTATTCTAAAACTATGTGTCTTGAGATTTATGCAGCCTGGACGAACCCTAGCAATACACTTCGCTAAAACAGCTGAGAACTGACTTCTGGTAACAGGGTGCTTATTAGCATGACAGAAAAACGGGCCATCCACCAAAGGATGATCATGAAGATATGTCTTAATAGCATGGACAGGACACAAGCTACTGACGTGCTCACATGGTATCTTTAACGTTAAAGGATGACCATATTGATTGTTTTTCGAAATTCGCAAAGTAACAAGAACGAATTTTCCGTCACTATCAAGAGAAACATCATCCCTCAGAATTGATCGATTAGCATTTAGGGATGAAGGAACTACAATTTCACTGACCCTAAACAGACCAAAAAATGCCAATAGAAATGCTGCCTTAAATAAATTTGCTTCGTAACCATCATAACAAATATCAGGCAAGATAGTGGAAATATCAGTTAAAATTTCAACTGTTATTGGCAAACGAGCATCTCTTGACTTCCTTAGCCGAAAACAACCTTCTAATACTTTTTTAACAACAAACGATTCACGTAAATCTTGGAAGCCATGTAATTTGTGCATATGATTGACACCAGCCACATAGGTATTTATTGTTTTGGGGGAATAACCCTTCTCAAAACAGAATGTTACAAATAGTACAATAAAATGAGGCTGAATAGGATAACTAGCAGGCAATTGAAAGTCGCACAAGAAACGCTGAAATACGTTATTTGCAGTTTTATATGCGGACGAAGTATTAGGTGCAATGCTAGCATCCAATAAACACTTTACGCTTCTTTGAAGATCTGCCACAGACAGTCTGGCACTGCTTGTGGATAGGGGTCGGCCTCTGGTGCCAATCTCCTGAACTTGTCCACCTGTAATCGAGACAATGCATCACAAAGAGTGTTTTTTGACCCAGGTACATGAGATGCCCTTATTACAATACTGCGACGCAAACACAACAAAGTTATCTTCCTCAATATTATCATCACTCGATCTGATTTTGATGTCATACTATTAACAATATCAACAACAGCTTTATTGTCGCATAAAAACCTTATTTTCTTTTGAGCTAACCTATTTTCCCACAAATGCAAAGAAACCAAAATGGGGAACAACTCCAGTACTGTAATATCAGCTGTTATTCCTGTTTCAAACCAGGTTCCAGGCCACTCAGCGAATGCCCAATGCCCATTGAAATATATCCCAAAACCCTTTCCACCTGCACTGTCACTGAACAGCTTCTCATCCTCATTTGAAACCCAGAAATTGTTGTGAAACATTGAAATCCCATTGTGATTTTTGAAAAATTCCAACCACATCACTAAGTCTAGGCGAATGTCTTTACTCACTCTTAAATGATGATGGGGTTTGATAAGACCACAAATAGCATTAATCAGACGCCTGCAAAATGGTCGTCCTGCTACCACTGCCCGACAAGCAAAATTAAGAGACCCAATTAAACTTTGCATTTCCTTTAATGTTGTTTTTTGCTTCCCAAGAATGATCTCAATTTTTTCAACAATTTCCAAAACCTTTTGATGAGGGATTCTGACAATCATGTTGATCGTGTCAAGTTCAAGTCCCAAAAACACTAACACCTCAGTTGGGCCCTCAGTTTTGTCATGCGCCAAAGGGACTGACAACATACTTAGACATTCAGTAAAGCATTTCATTGCCGCTTCACAACCTAACCGGTCTCTTGCACCACCGAGAAAATCATCAAGGTAGTGAATTAACTGACCAACTGATAATTTGCCCCTAATGTAAGACTCCAGGAAAGTCGAAAAGGTCTCAAAATGACGGCAACTTATGGAACAACCCATTGGAAGTGCTTTATCAACATAAAATTTGTCCATGAACTGGAACCCCAGTAGCTCAATATCCTCCAATCTCACTGGCAGTAGCCGAAAAGCATTTTTTAAATCCATTTTGAATAATTGGCAATTTTTACCCAGGTTCTGAATCATGTGTACAGCTTCATCAAAACTTGTATACTGGACTGAACATAAGTTTGAATCAATGAAAGCATTGATGGAGTTATTTTCTGGACTAGATAAATGATGTATCAATCGAAATTCACCTGGGGATTTTTTAGGTACTAAGCCTATGGGGGAGCACTGCAAATTTAGTAATGGACGCTCTTGAAACGGACCCGCCACACGTCGTTCTTTAATTTCTTTATCTATTTTCCGTTTAGCAACTTCCCTTAATTCATTGGCTGACTTTAAATTTTTGCAATCTCTGGGCTTTCTTGGCCCTGAATAGTGTAGACTGAAACCATGTAAAAAACCATCTAAAAGTATTTTTGCATCCGCCTTGTTTTCATAAAAACTAAGTGCCAGTGACAAATTGTTAATATTAATTGGGGTTGGAGCAAGGGATGTCAAATCAAAATTATAAGGGTCTTGTTGAGCGAAGTTGTCCCCCACGGGCACCCCTGGTGAAACGTGGTCTGTAACTCGGGCCGGAAAAACGAAAGGATGGAACCATAGCCTGGGGAACAGCTTGCTTAAAGCAGGAAATAACTGGGTGGTTACCCTGACATTTTGAACATACATGAGCAAAACGACAAGCAGGCCATGAGCAAGACCCTTTGTTAAAGTCCAAACAAGGGTAGGACCCACCTCGCTGTGCACAGGGGGTGGTATTGCTATCTGCAGAAATTGGGCTATCCCTAGACAGTGTGCACCTCCACCACAAATCTGCATTAATCACTGCCCAAGATTCAGGACTTATCTCCTGACGGAGACGAAACTGCTCATCATAGGAGCGCCAAGCAAAGCCTCCCTGCCTGTTAGCCGCTTCCCTTATGTTATACATGTATTTGAGGAGGTTTGAGGCTTCCTCCTTGTGGGCTACTAAGTAAATGGCCATATAAATAATAAAGGCATCGGTCCAACTGCTGATGTTCTGTACTTTGTTTGTATTTTTTTTTGGCCTCGTCTCTAATTGCCTAGGCCCCGGGGTATAATCCCCCCCAGAAAAAAAATTTGAACTCCGAGGAGCCCCTTAATGAAAACCCAAAATTAATGTAATTCCCTTTCCCAAAATTTTTCTCGCGTATCTGCTTTGGGGCATGCCCAATACCTCGTCAGAAGCGCAACGAGTTCTGTTAATACGAGACATGGCCCAAGCGACCCACCCCTCCCCTAAAACCCGTGACTGATCCACAGAAGAATGGACGGGTTACAAAATTCTGAGTTTGAGGGTTAGCTAAGCTAACAATTTTGGAGCCCCCGGATAATTTGTTCGAAATCAAAATATACCCTCCTGTCCTCCGAAATAGGATCGGCCCAAAAGCGTCAGCCTTCTCCGTTGGCTTTTCCGTTTAATGCCCATGGTGGCGATGGAAAAAAGTTATCGATCAAGATTCCCCTTTTTAGCAAGCCCCCAAAATTTTCAAAGGAAGTGGAGGTTTCGTTTTAAGAAAGATATTCTAGTTTAATTTTAAAAGCATTTTAATGGGACCCAGTCAAAAATTTTTAATTCCGGTTCCCTTTTTCATAAAGGATAAAGACGAAAAAAAGACCCAAAAAAAGCGAAATTAAAAAAAATAATCGGTTTTTTTTAAGATAAAAAAAACCAAAATTATTTTGGATTCAAAATGTAAACATGAGGTATTTTGACATAATCTAAAATATAAGCTTATAATTTGATCAAATTTTTTAATGTTTTAATGTTATTGTGTGCGGTTTTGCACATTTTTACCCTGTTTATTACAGAATACATCATTTTATTTTTGTTTTCTTTTTTGAAAATTGTATTTATGAAAACAATGGGCCTTTTAAAAAGAGAAAAAGGGTCTTGATGAAACTGTTAATGTGATATACAATGGGTAGCAGAGGGAGTGACAACAAAATTATTTAGTTTATTGATCCAAATATATGTTTAAAGCATACAGTACTATTATTTTGCCGTATATTAAAATATTTTAAAGTATCAAAAAACAACTACTTTTACCTTGTTTCAGCCCAAATGACGATGGTCCAGGGTGACCAAGGTCATACAACAGTGTGGTATCCCACAGAATTGTGGGCTCAACCGTTTCTCTGGGGCCCAAGGTACAGGGCAGTGAAGTTTTTTGAACTCTTTAAACCCAATAACCAAAAAAATAACTAAGGGAAAAACCTTTATTTTAATACTCTTTTATTCAAAAGTAATTGACTGAAAAACAGGGAAATAGCCTAGTAAGCATACCTTTGCAAATGTTAAGTCAATAGCCTGAAGTAAAAGTTTTTAACAGTTTTTCCTAGTGTTTTGAAGTTTTTTTCCATTTTTTCATTGAGTCGGTTGACATTTTGACCCTGAAATTCACAATGCAGAGATATTCTAAGAAAAAACAGTCAAAATTTTTTACAGGTTAAGTGCCCCTTTGGCCATGATATGGGTATTTCATTCCCCGGATACCACTCCAGCTGACTGCAAGGTCCCCGCCAACCTGCTTATTCTGTTCCTGGGCGTAAACCCCTGTCCAATATATGATGGAATCACCCAGCATCCAAACATCTGTAGAAGAAATCAGGCCAATAAAATCCTGTAGTTAATTTATTTATGTAATATCACCATTAACAACAGTAAAGTTTCATAAAAATCCAATTTTAATTGTGAAAAAACACCTAATTAGTTCCTAATATATTTTGCATAAGCATCTGAGTGCCATCTCCCCAAGGCTTTAATTTTATCACCCGGCATGCCCAATGCAGCAAGTTGTGATGCCCGGCCTATTCTAAAACTATGTGTCTTGAGATTTATGCAGCCTGGACGAACCCTAGCAATACACTTCGCTAAAACAGCTGAGAACTGACTTCTGGTAACAGGGTGCTTATTAGCATGACAGAAAAACGGGCCATCCACCAAAGGACGATCATGAAGATATGTCTTAATAGCATGGACAGGACACAAGCTACTGACGTGCTCACATGGTATCTTTAACGTTAAAGGATGACCATATTGATTGTTTTTCGAAATTCGCAAAGTAACAAGAACGAATTTTCTGTCACTATCAAGAGAAACATCATCCCTCAGAATTGATCGATTAGCATTTAGGGATGAAGGAACTACAATTTCACTGACCCTAAACAGACCAAAAAATGCCAATAGAAATGCTGCCTTAAATAAATTTGCTTCGTAACCATCATAACAAATATCAGGCAAGATAGTGGAAATATCAGTTAAAATTTCAACTGTTATTGGCAAACGAGCATCTCTTGACTTCCTTAGCCGAAAACAACCTTCTAATACTTTTTTAACAACAAACGATTCACGTAAATCTTGGAAGCCATGTAATTTGTGCATATGATTGACACCAGCCACATAGGTATTTATTGTTTTGGGGGAATAACCCTTCTCAAAACAGAATGTTACAAATAGTACAATAAAATGAGGCTGAATAGGATAACTAGCAGGCAATTGAAAGTCGCACAAGAAACGCTGAAATACGTTATTTGCAGTTTTATATGCGGACGAAGTATTAGGTGCAATGCTAGCATCCAATAAACACTTTACGCTTCTTTGAAGATCTGCCACAGACAGTCTGGCACTGCTTGTGGATAGGGGTCGGCCTCTGGTGCCAATCTCCTGAACTTGTCCACCTGTAATCGAGACAATGCATCACAAAGAGTGTTTTTTGACCCAGGTACATGAGATGCCCTTATTACAATACTGCGACGCAAACACAACAAAGTTATCTTCCTCAATATTATCATCACTCGATCTGATTTTGATGTCATACTATTAACAATATCAACAACAGCTTTATTGTCGCATAAAAACCTTATTTTCTTTTGAGCTAACCTATTTTCCCACAAATGCAAAGAAACCAAAATGGGGAACAACTCCAGTACTGTAATATCAGCTGTTATTCCTGTTTCAAACCAGGTTCCAGGCCACTCAGCGAATGCCCAATGCCCATTGAAATATATCCCAAAACCCTTTCCACCTGCACTGTCACTGAACAGCTTCTCATCCTCATTTGAAACCCAGAAATTGTTGTGAAACATTGAAATCCCATTGTGATTTTTGAAAAATTCCAACCACATCACTAAGTCTAGGCGAATGTCTTTACTCACTCTTAAATGATGATGGGGTTTGTTAAGACCACAAATAGCATTAATCAGACGCCTGCAAAATGGTCGTCCTGCTACCACTGCCCGACAAGCAAAATTAAGAGACACAATTAAACTTTGCATTTCCTTTAATGTTGTTTTTTGCTTCCCAAGAATAATCTCAATTTTTTCAACAATTTCCAAAACCTTTTGATGAGGGATTCTGACAATCATGTTGATCGTGTCAAGTTCAAGTCCCAAAAACACTAACACCTCAGTTGGGCCCTCAGTTTTGTCATGCGCCAAAGGGACTGACAACATACTTAGACATTCAGTAAAGCATTTCATTGCCGCTTCACAACCTAACCGGTCTCTTGCACCACCGAGAAAATCATCAAGGTAGTGAATTAACTGACCAACTGATAATTTGCCCCTAATGTAAGACTCCAGGAAAGTCGAAAAGGTCTCAAAATGACGGCAACTTATGGAACAACCCATTGGAAGTGCTTTATCAACATAAAATTTGTCCATGAACTGGAACCCCAGTAGCTCAATATCCTCCAATCTCACTGGCAGTAGCCGAAAAGCATTTTTTAAATCCATTTTGAATAATTGGCAATTTTTACCCAGGTTCTGAATCATGTGTACAGCTTCATCAAAACTTGTATACTGGACTGAACATAAGTTTGAATCAATGAAAGCATTGATGGAGTTATTTTCTGGACTAGATAAATGATGTATCAATCGAAATTCACCTGGGGATTTTTTAGGTACTAAGCCTATGGGGGAGCACTGCAAATTTAGTAATGGACGCTCTTGAAACGGACCGGCCACACGTCGTTCTTTAATTTCTTTATCTATTTTCCGTTTAGCAACTTCCCTTAATTCATTGGCTGACTTTAAATTTTTGCAATCTCTGGGCTTTCTTGGCCCTGAATAGTGTAGACTGAAACCATGTAAAAAACCATCTAAAAGTATTTTTGCATCCGCCTTGTTTTCATAAAAACTAAGTGCCAGTGACAAATTGTTAATATTAATTGGGGTTGGAGCAAGGGATGTCAAATCAAAATTATAAGGGTCTTGTTGAGCGAAGTTGTCCCCCACGGGCACCCCTGGTGAAACGTGGTCTGTAACTCGGGCCGGAAAAACGAAAGGATGGAACCATAGCCTGGGGAACAGCTTGCTTAAAGCAGGAAATAACTGGGTGGTTACCCTGACATTTTGAACATACATGAGCAAAACGACAAGCAGGCCATGAGCAAGACCCTTTGTTAAAGTCCAAACAAGGGTAGGACCCACCTCGCTGTGCACGGGGGGTGGTATTGCTATCTGAAGAAATTGGGCTATCCCTAGACAGTGTGCACCTCCACCACAAATCTGCATTAATCACTGCCCAAGATTCAGGACTTATCTCCTGACGGAGACGAAACTGCTCATCATAGGAGCGCCAAGCAAAGCCTCCTGCCTGTTAGCCGCTTCCCTTATGTTATACATGTATTTGAGGAGGTTTGAGGCTTCCTCCTTGTGGGCTACTAAGTAAATGGCCATATAAATAATAAAGGCATCGGTCCAACTGCTGATGTTCTGTACTTTGCTTGTAGTTTCCTTTGGCCTCGTCTCTAATTGACCCTGAGGCCCCTGGCATATAATACCCCCAGAACAATAATCTTGCAACTCCGAGGAGCCCTTCAATAGCAAAGCCAAATTAATGTAATTGCCATTCCAAATTTTCTCGCGTATCTGCATTGGGACATGACCAAATACCTCGTCAGAAGCGCAACGAGTTCTGTTAATACGAGACATGGAACCAAGCGACCCAGCCTCGCCTGAAACCGTGACTGATCCTACAGAAGAATGTGACGGCGTTACAGAATTCTGAGTTTGAGGGTTAGCTAAGCTAACAATGTTGGAGTCCCGGATAATTTGTTCGAAATCAATAATATTACCCGTCCTGTCCTCCGCAATAGGATCGGCCAAAGCGTCAGCCTTCTCCGTCTGGCTTTTCCGTTTAATGCCTCTTGGCATGGTGGCGATGGAAAAAAGATATCGATGCTAAGATTCAGCCTTTAGCAAGCCGCCAAAATTTCGACAGGAAGTGGACTGGTTTCGTTTTAAGAACGATATTCTAGTAATTTAAAGCAATAGTAATGGGACCCAGTCAAAAATTATAACTTCCGGTTCCCTTTTACAGTAAAGGATAAAGACGAAAAATGACCAAAAACAGCGAAATGTAAACAAAATAACTCGGTTTATTTTAAGATAAATAAACAACATTATTTCGGATTCAAAATGTAAACAGTGAGAGTATTTTGACATATATCTAAAATACTAAGCTGTATAATTTGATCAAATTTTCAATGTGTTTAACTGTTATTGTGCTGCAGGTATTTGCACATTTTGTACCCCTGTGTTAGTCTACATGCAATACATCAGTATTATTTTTGTTTTCTTTTTTATGAAAATTGTATTATTATGAAATACAATGGGCCTTTAAAATGAGAAAAGGCTCTTGTATGAAACTGTTAATGTAGATATACAGATGAATAGCATGAGGTAGTGATCAACAAAATTATTTAGTTGATTGATCCAATATATATGTTTAAAGCATACATGTACTATTATTGATGACCTGTATATTAAAATATTTTAATGATATCAATATCACAACTACTTTCTACCTTGTTACAGACCCAAAGTGACGATGAGTCCAGAGGTGACCAAGTGTACATACATACAGTGTGGTATCCTACAGAATCTGTGTGGCTCAACCTGTTACTCTGGTCCCAAGGTACAGTGCAGTGAAGTTTATTGAACTCTTAACCCTATACTACACAAAAGAGTAACTAAGGAAATGACCTTTATTTTAATACATCTTTTATTCAAGAGTGAATTAGACTGAACAACAGGTAAATAGCCTATGTAAGCAATGACCTTTGCAACTAGTATAAAGTCAGATCAGTCTGAAGTAAAAGTTGGTATACAGTTTTTCACTAGATGTTTTTGAAGATATTTTTACATCATTTTATCATTGAGTCTAGATAGACATTGTGACCATGAAATTCACAAGTGCATGAGATATCTAAGTAAACCACAGTCAAAATGTTACAGAGTTAAGTGCCCTTGGCCATGATATGGGTATTGGGGACTGCAGTGGAGTCGGGTGTAAACTGCTGTAGGATGGTACACAGGGGAATTCGTGATAATTTGAGTCTTAAAATCTTGAAGTAAACAATGCATGATGTTAGATGGAGCCTGGCAGCTGAGTTCACTTTCCATTTCAGGTGTGTTGTGATGGCTTTCTTCATGACAGTCAAGATGGCTACCAGTGTTGTGGCTCCATGTATGCCAAGATGGCTGACACAAGTGACGTCTGCTGTGGGGGGAAGTTCCATCTATTCAAGGAGGACCATCAGTGTTGTAACAACAGGTGAACATTCTCTCTTCCTTTAGTCGCCACATTCATTATTTTAAGGGGAAAAACAACAAAATTGCACAGATCTCTTTTGTAATGCTTATTTTTTTCATTTTCTGTGATAAAGAAAGTACAAAATAAGTATTACAAAAGAGATCTGTGTGATATTGTTGTTTAATTTAAACTTTATTTATTTTACATTGATTACGAAAATTACGATATTGTTGTTTACAACATGTTTTTACAACAAATGACAACATGTAATCATTAGTTGTTGTAAATACTGCTGACATGAACCCAATATGTTATCAATTTTAGATACAGATGGCACTTACTTCAATCTAAAAATCAGTGCATAGTGGTAATACACTTCATTTTTCACAATGTGATCATGGTTTTGCTTTCTGGTCAGGTACATTAGATTGTACAGTGTTCCACTGTCCAAACACATGGGTTTTCTTTGGGTTCATGGGTTTCCTCTGGCAATAATGACCATCAGTGCCAGCAAGAGTGATTTATATTAAACTTTTTCATGAATATGACAAAAAAGCAACATTAATTTAAAATTATGAATTGAAAATCAGGCTTCTCTTGACTTTGTCCTAGTTCTGATATCCTGTTACATATTGAGACAGCATTATGAGGCTGCTTTTCCAGACAAGTTGATTTTCTCCAGCTCATTTTCTTCCTACTTTAGGTATGAGCTTGTGTTGCCAGGGGAGGTGTGTTGTCATGACGATCAGGAGGACAGGGTGACTGTTGGTAAGGGGGATAGCTGCTGTGGGATGATCCCTTACTCCTCCACTGGTTCTCAAGTGTGCTGTGCAGGTACGGAAACCAGTCCGAGGGATAAAATTGTATTGTTAAAATTGTTTAATGTGTATATAATGATTATTTTAGACAGGGAATCAGCCCTTAACCCAACTAAATGAATAGGACATTAATATCAGTTCCCTACTTTTATGTTAACACTTTCATAAAATCCTAGATAGTTTATTATAAACTTTTGAATTTTACAATGTTTTATTATTTAAAATTATGAAATAATTCACTTGATTGACTTGCATTGTGCTTATACTGATATATAACACACAGGGTAAGAAACACAGATGTATCAGTATTATAGGTATTTTTGCAATAAAATATAAAAATAAAACTTGTTTCATAAATGTATTTTTTTTTTTATTATTGTATGATACTTGAAACTAAGACCTAACATCTGTATACATGTTTGGTGTGCAGGTAGGCTGTATGCACGCCATGAGAAGCAGTGTTGTGGAGGGGCGATGGTGTCCGCCTCCCTTGTGTGTTGTGGTGGGCACGAGACCGGGGAGGCCTTTCAGCCCCTCGACTACATGTCCTGCTGCGGAACAGACTACGTACGGACAGACATGTCACTGTGCTGTACCAGCGATACTGGACATGTCAAGGTAACCATGGCAACAGAAACAGTCATTTTCTTAACTGAGTTTTTCTGAACTATAATAGTGCTTATGTCATACTGAGCTTTTGAAATTTAAACCGAAATAGTTCTTCAAATCAAGATTTGGATTAGATATCATATCTACTATGGATACCATGTGATTAATCTTTGAAGTGATTTTTAATTTGACAATATTTGTAATTTGACGTATTTGTAATTTGACCATATTTGTAATTTGAACTTATTTGTAATTTGAACATAACTCTAATTTGTTTGTGATACTGTTTATGATCTTTTTAAAGTGAGATAAAGAACAGAATCCCTTTTACTGACAGTAGGTAAAGAAAGGCTTAATTTTACATTGTAAACTCTTGAATGGTCCATTGCCTTGCTCAGAGAGAGCAAAACTTTTAATGGAAATAAGCAATATAATTCAAATTTTCACAGAACCAACTACAATTTGTAATTAAAGCAAAGATTATTCATAATTATCATGTACAATACTCATAAGTTTGTTTTATTGAATGCTCACAGAAAATCTTGAATAACCTTTTATAGCATTTAAATATTTAATCATACTGATATTTTGAATTTTTAGGTGCACATGTACACCAGCCCTGCTGAGAAGATATCGGCCAATCAACAGTGTTGTGGTATGGAGGTCATCTCTAACGGACTTGCTTGCTGTAACTACCAGGGATATAACCCTGCCTCCCACTTCTGTGCTGACATATCCCATCAGCAGTCAGGTGTGTGTGCCAGCCATGGCTGTCATCTCAAATATCAAATGGAATTTTAGATATTCCTGCATTTTGTTGGTCTTATATGCTGAAGTAAAAATTAAACATTAGTTACAAAATTTTATTTCACTGATTAACAAATTAAAAAAGTTGTCCTCTTTGCCCAAAAACTCATGCACGCAACTGTTAATATAGTATTATCCTTGCTTCCCTTGGCTTGTTTTTGAAGAACTCAGTAGAAGTATTTCTGTCTTGTTTATTTGGTGAAATTTTATAATTCTGGAAAAGTTTCAAAATTTAAATGTGTACTGATCGTTGTATAATTTGATGTTAAGTATATAGAAAAGTCCAGTATATTTAAAATATCTCAAGGCTGTAATAAAAAGTTGAACACAAATGACTATAACAATTTATAATTACAACTTGTTTACATGTGAGTGTATCATTCACAGGCTGTGGGACAGGCAAAGTCTGCCTGCGGACCCAGAAGGACACGGCATTCTGTGACCGCTGTGACTTTGACCCGTATACCTATATGTGTGGATCAGTGGGGGGATACTACAGCCCCACCCCCACCCAGCCTCCTCCCAACCCAACTGATGATTGTGTTGTATCTCAAGAGAGGATTTATTCAGGCGATGCTACAGATTTCCTGGGTAAGCATATGTTAATACAGACTATTGATAAAAAATAGTCACTTTTATTGCACTGAAATGCACATATTTGCTTACCGGAGGTTTTGAGGTGTGGGAATTACGGTTGTGTTGTTTTTACACAGCACCGTTAAATTAGACCACGTGCGCTAGATCAAAGTTTTTTGAAGTTAAAACTTAACAAAAAGCATTTAAATCCCACCCACCCTCCCTGCTTCAGTGTGCAAGAGGGCTGACCGTCAATTTACTGCGCTGCCTTTGTTTTACTGCGCTGCTTTTGTTTTGTTTCTCATTTTTTGTTTGCAGGACACAGACTACAGTTAAATAGGACTGGTAATTTGGTCATTTCTGGGTGATTTGGTATAACAAGGGGAAAACGTGCAAGTATGGAACAAAAACATGGACTTTAAAGGATTTTTTATGGTGTTTACAAAATTAGAGTTAATTCAGTTACAGGATTAACTCAGTTACAGGACATAGTTTGCAGTCAGAGTGGATCATGTGTAGCCTTTAAAGTTGGTGCTGATACCCAGAAATGGATGTACTAAGTCAGACTCATTCATTTGGGATTTAAAATGTTGTGTAATAAAAATGGAGAACCTAAAGGTCGTCATGGGCGCTGGCAGAGAATTCCACGGACGGCAAAGTCTAAGCATTGTATTACATGCGGAAAATCCCGCGGACGGCAAAGTCTAAGCATTGTATTACATGATGCTGGTATTGTTAGAGGTGTGCTGGCTTGCAACCGATACTTATGCTTTATACTTTTTGGTTTGGTTGACTGTTTGCCAATCATGTTTGTACTGTTTGGTGAATGGGTTAACCAGGATTGTCCTGCCCATATGTTGGTACTTTGGGTTGGACTGTTGGTGTGTTTTGGTTGACTGTTTGCCAATCATGTTTGTACTGTTTGGTGAACGTAATAAATCAGGTTGTCCTTCCCATATGTTTGTACTTTGGGTAGGGCGGTGGGTGTCGTGTAAGATCTGGGGTTCACTTACCCAATGGTGTTGTTGGGATAGGTGCTCTATGTGGGGAGTTCCACAAGGTTTTATCTTACACGGTTAAATGTGGGATGTTCCACATGGTTATAAACATGGTTAGTTGCAGCCAGCACGCGTATGTCATCGTCCCGGGAGTTTCTGCCGGCGTTCATGGCCTATCCGCCAACCATACTTATCCTATATATCATTTACTAATAGTGATCAGCGAGATTGTATTTTGGTTGCTGATGTTTAATTTTCCATGTAATAATCAATATGTGTTATGAATATGAATGCCGGTTCAGTATTGTTTAAAATTTGAATAAACTGTTAAATACATAATTTACTTGTTATTGAATTTCAGCCCTCTTGCAATAAATAGTGTTTGGTTCAGTATTGTACTTCAGTATCATTGTCATAAAATGAATAATGGATTTCATTTTATTCATTATAATCATATTTTTTTTTTATCTTTTATGTGATCAAAATATCACATTGTGTTATGAAGTTTTCGTATTAAGCAACATATGTGTGTTAATCATAAGCTAGTGATTAACCTTTTACTTCATGAATAATAATGAACAATTTTATGACTTTATGAATATTAATTAACTGAACTCTAAAATTTGGTATTTGAAAAAGTGGATTTTTTTGCTCTGCAGACTGTGTAGAATCTGAGCTACAACATTGTATAATCAAACAGAGGAGACCCTGATCAGACAGCTCCTATAAGAGCTGTCTGATCTGGGTTTGTTCTGTGTGCCTATGCATCAAAATATATCTGTATGAAGTAAAGGGTTAATAAAATACAATTATCACCGCTGTGTGGGCAAGAGCCTGACTGAGATCTATGATTATCATTTTCATTATTACTAACTGTTATTAATCAACTACTTTGAAATAAAGCCTGGGTTACTAATGCAATAAATATTTTGGAAGACAGAAAAGAGAAAAGTACATAAAATGAACCCCCCTAGTGAATGCTTCACCTGTGTGTGTTTTTGTAGATGATGGCAACGTCCCATTCTCTATGTATGAATACGGAGTAAGTGTGGTGAACAGTGCTGGTGCCACGCTAAGCAACTTCACACAAATAAAGACGCTGCAGGCACGCCCAGAGGGGCTGGAACCTCCGGTGGCCACCCTGGACCCACGACAACTGTACATGATCTTCCTGGCCTGGAAGCCGCCACACAAACCTAATGGTGAGTCCAGGGTTTGTGGTGGTCTCAGTATGTAAAGGGATGAAGTGTTCATTTGTGAATTGCTTATGTGATTAATTTGTATGATTCACATCAATTTTTTCCCAATGCAGTGTAAATAATACATGTTTCAATAAAAGTATTAAATTGTGAATAGTGTCCCTTTTGTGTCACCTGCTGTAAACAGAGGTGAAACATAAGGATCACTTTTCCATCATCCTTCTGTCTGTCCAACTGTCAGTCACACGTTGTCACACTTTCTCTGCAGTTGACACGTGTGTTCAAAGGAACACTTCCTCTTCTACAACATGCCTTCTATATGTTAACAAAAATTAAATAGAAACTATTTGTGCATGATACCCTTGTATACCTACAGGTGAGATCTTGCGGTTTATCCTGGTGCGAGATGGGATTGAGCTGTATCGTGGCTTTGACTTTGAGTACACGGATGACACGACCATCCTGCCGTACAAGTCCTATACTTACCTCCTGTCTACCTGTACTGTAGCTGGCTGTATTACAAGTCCCTCGGTATGCTTTTTCATAGCCCAATCAAATAGTTTTGGGTTGTTTAGGAATTTAACATGCATATTAAATAAAATTCCAGTTATTTTTTTTATCTGAAATACAATGTGTAAATAACAGACTAATGCAAAATTTAGTAATTCACTTTGCTGTATTAAATTATGAACATATAAGAAAGAATTGTGGTTGATATATATAAAAGAATATAATGAAAGTCAATGATATATTTTCAAATAATAACAAATACTATCAGTTGAATTGGGGTCATTTACTAGGACATCCATTTTACAGATAACTGTAGCAACAGCCCAGGCTGCCCCAGAGGGTGTCCAGCCCCCAAGGATGACAGTGGTTGATGCCAATACCCTGAACATCATGTGGTCACCCCCAGACATTCCTAATGGCATCATCACAGATTACCGTATCAACTTTATGGGGGGTGGTCAACATGCCGTCTACAACTCCACCAAGCTCTCACTAGTCATTAATGGTATGCAGGCCCACCTATTGTCAATAAGAACCACAGTTTGTGCCTTAAGTCTTGCTTTGATGTGACTAGACACAATCTTTCCATATTCTACTCAAGACTTAAGAAGTTCTTTATTTCTGAAGATTTAGAAGTAGCCAAATTATCCTTTCTCCTTAATTCTGTAGATTTGCTATTGATATATTTAACTAAAGACCCTAAAGTTGTGCAAGAACTCAAAACAAGTTCCATTGTCATCAGAAGCAGACTGGGTACACAATCAGCAATGCTGAGGTATTTCTCAAGACTATGTTTTGTTATTGACTGGTTTTGTGTTGCAGAGTTGAGTCCTTACACTGAGTACAATGCAACCCTGACAGTGTGCACACAGAAGGCTTGTACCAACAGCACCGTAGCCTCCGTACTCATGCCAGAGTCGGCACCCTCAGGTATGCAAAATTCCACATATGCTTTGGTTCACATAAGTTTGGGTTGTATAGTGGCAATTCGGTCTGGTTGTAGAGCATAGGACTGCAGATCTTGCTGTTGTGGGCAGGAATCATGTGAAGTGAAAAAAAAATCATACAGATATTGTAAGTATGGAGTTCAAAACACTACCCAAAAACTGTTGTATAGAGCGATTAGAATAAATTGTGATGTTTGATTCAAATTTGTTGGAAATTTATTCAAACCAATTATCTGCATTATTTCTTTCAGAATCATTTCATGTAGGCCTTCTTAATTTAAAATTTCCTTTGAAAAAATATATTTTTTTCTCCATTGTGTTTTATTATCCACTTAACACTCTTCAGATAATAACTATATCAAATTTGATGTTCTGAAATAAACTTGACATTGCATGAATTTCAGGTGTAATGGCCCCAGAAATCATTGTGAGGACCTCATCATCAGTGGATGTCTACTGGAAAGAGCCTCTTCATCCTAATGGGCAGGTCACTTTTTACGCCCTTCTCCGTTCTGAAAAGAACAACGAGATTCGAGTCTTCCTCGGTGAAGATTTCCATGCCACTGACTTTAACCTGGTTCCTGGCAAGACCTATATGTACTTCATCATTGTGGGAACCAGAATGGGGAATACCAGTAGTAATGCCACCTCTGTGACTATGCCTGATAACACGCCCCTGAACATTCCGGCCCCAAACAATGTGACTGTCCTCAGTTCCACCTCACTGTACGTGTCATGGCCTGAGATACCACCAGAAGATGGTGTTATAGACCAGTATCGAGTCCTGCTCATGCCCAGTGCATTAGATAGAGGGGTAGGATTAGACACATTTGTTAACATAAACAATTTGCTCCCATTTACTGAATACGAGGTCAGAATACAGGCTTGCCTTGCTGGAGTTCCAAATGGTTGTGGCACAGGTCCCGGAGTGGTGGTGAGGACATTTGAGTCCCCGCCTACTGGTTTGGATAAGCCAGTCACCACAGCAGCTGGGCCAAACATTGTAGATGTACACTGGAGTCCACCTCAGCATCCAAATGGAATAATCATACAGTATTTGGTATACTACAGGCAGGCAGGATCAGATGTTCAGCTTCTGATCAACAGGGTTGAGAAGGGAACCTTCCACATTCGACATGCAGGCCCAGAGCTTGTGCCTTACACTGAGTATGAGTATAAAGTGGTGGCAGGAAATTCCAAGGGAGATGTCTCCAGTGACTGGAGCCTGGTTCGAACATTTGCCTCGCCACCAGAGGGTCTTCCCCAGCCATTTGTCACAGTGACGGGAGCTTTCTCTATTAACTTGAAGTGGGTGAAACCTGGCAAGCCTAATGGTGTTATCAATATGTACAGGATCATCTACTTGATGACCATTACTGACCCAACCCTCAAGAACACCACCAGTGTGATTGTGGTCAATGGTAGCATTATACAAACCTCTATCAGTGGGCTTGAACCATACTCTGAATACAAGCTGCAAATTCAAGCATTCAATTCTGCAGGCAACATTTCCAGCCCATGGGCTACATTCAAGACCGGTGAGTCATCCCCCTCAGGACTGGCTTTGTTTGATATTGAGAGGATAGCATCTGGTCAGGCAGCAATACTGAGATGGGGCCCACCGAGGAAGACCAATGGAATCATAACCATGTACAGGATCTATGAGGCAGGGTCATCTGTGGCAGTATTTCAGGGACTGAACAGGGAGTTTGAGCTGAGGAGACTGGAGCCTTACAAGGAGTACACAGTACAGCTGGAGGCCTGCACATCTGCCGGATGCACCAAGAGTGTCAGTCAGTCCTTCTACACGGCTGAAACCACACCCGCAGGGCTGGCTAACCCACAGATGGGGGAGATAACTTCAGATGCTGTAATTGTGACTTGGGTCCCACCATCACAGATGAATGGCAAGATAACACTGTATGAAGTTCTGAGACGCTCTAATACCCGTCTTGTGAAGAGGGCAATTACAGACCCAGTTGTGGTGTACAGAACAACAGATACTGATGCAGATACATTCTCATACAAAGATAGCAATCTACAGCCTTTCACAGAGTATCAGTATAGTGTCAGGGCCAGTAACTCTCGTGGCTCTACCAGTAGCCCATGGCAGGTTGCCTTTACTGATCAAGCCCCTCCTGCAGGCATCCAGCCACCCTTGATCAACTATGTTCCTGATCAGATAGATGCTTTGAAAATCACCTGGGTGACACCATATCAACCCAATGGAATATTACAGAGTTACCAGCTGCAGAGGAATGATTCAGTGCCCTGGAGCTTCACTGCCCTGGATAACAAGGAGTTTGTTGACACTGGACTGAAAGCCTTCACTGTGTACAGCTATAAAGTGACAGCATGTTCAGGTGGTGGGTGTGCAACCAGTGAGCCCACAACATATAGGACAAGGGAGACGGCACCAATGACAGTGCCCTCTCCAACTGTGCTAGTCCTCAATTCCACGGCCCTGAGAGTGACCTGGCAGAGACCGCAGGTGACTACAGGGGAGATCAGTGCATATCAGCTTCGAATGAATGGCGTCGTGGTGTATGAAGGACTGGCACAAGAGTACATAGCAACCAATCTGATACCCTTCACAGATTACAGCTTTAAACTGACGGCGTGTACAACAGGGGGTTGTACCCACAGTGGAGATGTCACAGGGAAGCCTGACGATGCTAATCCGAAGAACATGCTTCCTCCTATATTGAGAGTAATGAGTTCAAGGTCCATTGAAATTTCTTGGAAAGAGCCTGAGTTTCCCAATGGAGTCATCACCTCTTTTGATGTTAGGCGCAATGGTAGATTGATCTATACAGAAAGTCTCAGTGTTGCTGGGACATTGCGAACCACATACACAGACTATAACCTAGACCCAGGTGTGGAATATGCTTATGTTGTGATAGCCAGGAACAGAAAAGGCAGTGTTGAGAGCCCACCATCTAATGCCCGCACGTTTGCCTCATCACCAAGTGGACTAGATCCACCCAAAGTTTCAGCTGTGTCCTCTACCTCTGTACAAGTCACATGGGTACCTCCAGCTAGTCCTAATGGGGAGATCAAGAACTATACCGTGTACAGGGATGGGGAGATGGTTTATTCTGGGGGTCCATCTCAGATGAGCTACATCATACCTGGCCTCAACTTCTGGACGGAGTACACCTTTAGGGTCCAGGCCTGTACTGAAAGAGGCTGTACCCTGAGTACTGGTGCAGTGGGGCGGACACTGGCTTCCCGCCCAGAGGAACAAGGTCCACCCTCTGTGTTGGCTCTAGCCAATCAGAACGGAGCACATGCCGGGGTGTTGATAGAGTGGGAGCCACCTGTGAAGCCCAATGGTCTGATTGTGTCCTATGAGCTGTACAGGAGGGAGGTCATCATTCTCACATCAGGTAATGTGAACAAATAATCCTGTAACAACTTTAAAAACTTTGCTAATAGTAGAAACGTGAAAGCACAAGCTTTGCAATGTTTGTAACTTTCCTACTTTTGTTTTAAGTGATAAAGTTTCAGATGCATCATGTTTTGTACTGGTTCACCCAGGAAGAAAGAAATGATGTCAAAAGATGTTTAGAAATGGTGTCATACTTCAGTACAATCCCACAGCTGTCAAGTATGTGTTCAAACCAATTATCATAAAATGATCAAACTTAGTATTTTGGGGGAAATTGTCTTTTATACTTACAGATATCAACATCTTATGCTTTTTGCTTAAGTTTTGAAAAATTGGTATTTAGAAACTGAACCTCAATTGAATGTAGCACACCACCATATCATTGTTGCACTAATCAACTATTACATTCTAGGGTCATTTGACAAATTGATTTTATTTTCTATCTGTATGTAATAATTATTCTTCTATGTGATGCAGTTTTTCAAGTTCTGTTGCATTTATTCTCAATACTTGGGACTGTGAGGCATATTGCCCAGATTTCTATTGTGATTGACTGGTATATTAGTGTGATTTTAGGCATCGCTGAAGGGGACTATAGGTTTGCACTCTGTCCGTCAGTCAGAGTCTGTCAATCACACATGTTTTCTGGACTTTTTTTCTAAAGGCTTGCAGATATTGATCTAATATTTGGTATGTGAGCCTACCACCATGAGTTGCAGATCAATTTTAAGTTGCAGCGTGAAGAGTGGCGGGGGTTCTTAGTTTTCTATTAGCCAGTAGGGGACTTAGTATTGCCTAAGCAATACTGTAATAGTGAAGTTTCTACAAAATAAGTGCTTAACTAACACAACATTACATGTTTTTCCCCCATCAGGTATATCCTATGGGCCAGTAAAGATGGTGTACAACGGAAGTGCCCAGACCTACACTGACAGAGACACGGCCCTGGAGGCCTTCACAGAATACGAGTACTCCATCTCTGTGGTGAACAATGTGGGCAAGGTCAGTAGCCTGTGGACACAGGTCAGCACAAAGGAGGGTCCACCAGACAGTGTCCCAGCTCCAGCCATTGTGGTGAGTGTCTAGACAGGATGGAACCTGACAGATGAGCAGTTGGGATTTTCTTTTTTTCCTGCTGCAGCACTCTAGCATCTTCATTTCGGAAACAATCGTTTTAAAGTTTCACTGACAATGTTTATAGCCATAATCTCTCAGTCAAGTTAAACTTCAAATTTTGACCACAGGCACTGTTTATTTAGTATGTGGAATTGAAATGATCTCATGGATTATGTATTCATTACAACTATGCTATAATTTAGCAACTTGTTCAGGCAATGAAGGCAGTTTTTCTCAGGTGAGCGTCTTTAGGGCCATCTTGGGCCCATTTGTTTTCTCTTTAAAAGTAAGACTTCCTTGCCATTAGATATCACTGTTCAGAAACTGCGTTTAAAAAAGGCATTGAAGAGTATATCAGTTACTTACAAATAAATCATTTTTTGCAATGTTTCTTTAAAATCTTGTTAAATCATCAAATAAATGTATATGTGTCATTTCACACAGTAATTAAACCAGTCCATCATAATCATATAGTTTGCATATTTCATTTATAAAATTTGCAAAAAAAAATATTCAGGAAAAAAAATATGTAAAGTTTGGAAAAAAATGATGGAGAAACTATATGGTTTTCATGTGTCTTGTTACAGAGTACCACTCCTTCGACAGTGACTGTGACCATCACCCCACCTACTGAACCTAATGGGGTGGTCAGATACTACAATGTTCTGGTGAATGGCACTGTGGTGAGTTGTATGGTCATATTAGACCAATTCTGAGGACTCAGTTTAGATAACTGGTACTTAAATACAGTCATACCTGTTCCTGATTAGAGATTTCCAACCTGTTTATACTATCTAAGATTGTAATTCTTAGTTTACCTTAACACTTTTAACTCATCCTTTTAGTTTAGCCACCCTTCTATTGTGACCATTTTGAGGCACATGTTTACCATACAGGCATGTTTCTGTATATGGTGTTTCTATGGTGGAGTTGTGTTTGTTCCAGGCAAGCAGCAGTGTTGACCTGCAGCAGACGGTGGGTCAGACTGTGTCCCTGCTGCCGTACCAGTTCTATGCCATCACGGTGCAGGCCTGTACAGCAGGTGGCTGTACAACCAGTCCACCAACCATGGTCAAGACGGGTACTGCGAAACCATCTGGTCAGGAACCAGTCTCGGTGCACAGTGTGAACAGCACAGCTGTGAAACTGACTTGGAGCCATCCTGTTAATCCAAATGGGGAGATCATTAAGTAACTATATAGATTGTACCATGTGATACATTATTCTGCCTTTTAAATACATTAAATAAATTCTGTTCCTTGTTAAAATGTTTTTCCGGCAGGTACATCCAGGGGATCAAGAGATATGAAAAAAATGAAATGTCTCATCCAAATCATGAATCATTTCAGTTCCTAAGTATGTGATGTTTGCCATATTTGTCAATGCTAATTAAATATACTATCCACTTTTCTTACCTAAAATAGATTTTGTTAGAATTACATTATCTGATTAGCAGTTTTAAATCTTTCTGTTGTTTGTTTGTTGAACCAAATATGTCACTTATTAATGAATGAGGAAATTCGTATGTCATAATACACTCAAATTTTTTTGCAGGTTTGTACTATACCAGCGGTCAGCGTGCCCTCCTACAAGACAGCCATTTCAGCAGTCATGCACCCCCAGTCAGCCAGTCAGTGTGTATGAGGGGATGTATATAGAGAAGGTGGTGGGGGGACTGTCTCCCTACACGGCCTACGAGTTCCAGGTGCAGAGTGTAAACAAGGCTGGCCCTATAGACTTCCCGGTCTGGGTCAGGGCTGAGACAACATCGGCAGGTTGGTTACTGTGATTGTTAACCTAAAGGACTGTCATAAAGAACAAGTGAGACATGATATTAGAATATAGCATCAGTACAATGCTATATATCATTATAATAGTATTGTAGATTGTTCAGCTGTATACGTGTATATAAAACCTTGTATATTTTCAATGCCATAATCATCATCATCATCATCATCATCCATTTAATGCATCCTTCCCAGTATTTTGGTCTCAATGATTGTCTGTGGATATCATTCAGTTGTGTCCAGTGCAGTTGTTGGAAAACAGTGTATCTTTTCAATACCACAATCATTAATATGCTAATAATGAAACTAAACAATGCAGATTTGCATGTGTCTTTTGATTAATTGTAATGTGAATGCAACATTGTCCATGATATGTTTTCAAATTAAAAGTTGATATTTTAACTACACTTTATATTTTAAAAAGGTTTAAATTTTTTATGTTAAAATGTTTATGACATGGTACTTGATTTTTTTTTTCAGCCCCTCAATATGTGAAGTACCCACTTCTACAGAAGGATGATTCTCTGGCTATTGTGGACTGGTCCCAGTCTTTCCTGCTGAACAGTCGTCTAGAGGAGTTTATAATCACAAGAGATGGGGTCACAGTCTACAGTGGAGTGAACAGTAAATACAATCTGCAGAGGTCCACTCCTAAAGAGAGTAAGTTCAGTTTGAGTAAACTTACTCTATGAAATCAAACATAGTGGTTTTTCCAAGTTCCATGAAGGTACAAACCCGTTTTTACCACCGTTAAAGAGGAATTCAGGTCTACAAAGAATATTAATAAAATTATTGTTGTGCTACATGATTTTCAGCAACATTTTTTGTAATTACTTGGAAAAACACATTTATGTGAGTTGCGGATATTCACAAATATTAAGTGTTGACAGATTTCATTGTTCTTCTTTAAGGAGTTTGCTTTTATATGTTATTTTAATGCAAACATGATTAATTGTCATGCTTCTGACGTAGAAGACTTTCAAACTTGGGGCAAAAGCCATGAATCTTGCCTTGTAGGATTGAGCTACAAATAAAAAATGTTTAAACTTCTCCAAGAGAAAAGTTAAGGTATCCCAAGAAAAAATGGTGGATGTAGCTGAAGAATTGTGTTTGATGAATATTAAACAAGAGACAAAAGCGATCTTCAGAGTTTGCAGTATGGATTGTATCACGACCATGAAGACAGTTATGCTGCTTGTTGTTACAGACATCCTGTTCTTGATCAAGGCAGTGACAGAGACTGGGGAGGTGGAGACTCCAATGATTGTCTTTGATCCAAAGTCTGCAAACAATGTTGGTAAGTACTTGCTCACCCTGTTCTAAAAGGAACCAACCTGTTACTATGAAATCAGCATAAAGATTAATCAGTCTGTGAATAACCTGCAGGGGCTGGTCAACTTTTACATTGGTGTTCAAATGTATTTCAGTTAAGTAATTTATTTGTTTATGGGGAATTGTGTGCTCTTTATTTGAGAAAAGTGTACTTAAAATTTTGAAATAGTGGGAGGATAAGTAACAAATGTTTGATATTTTCTTACATTTATGTTCACTCTATGATTGTTTATAATGGTGTTAATCCAGGGACTGGTATCAGTTGTATAGTTCACATCCTCTTTTACGAAAAAGAATTAAGAATTATGAGGTAGTGCACATAGTAATTTACCCTATGATTTGACTCATGATGTCACTGTCAACTGTACCAGGTACAACCCCGGTGATTGCGGTTTCCACGGACAGCCAGGAGGGGTCGACACCATTCTACACAGAGGTGTGGTTCATCGTCCTGATGGCGGTGCTGGGGATACTCCTGCTACTCATCATCCTGGCCTGCTGTATCCGCCACTGTGGCCGTTCACACCCGTACATCCGGGAACGTATGCCGCTGCAGGCCCGCCAGCAGAAGCAGCCCTTCACCTTCATGGTGGACAGTAGTGATGGCAGCCTTGTTGCCATGGTGAGTCTGGAACTGGTCCTGCAGGGGTGTGGAGATAGGACTTTCTTCTGATTTCATAAGTTCTTCACCCTTACTTCTTAGTTTCATTTCTCAAAATTCATTCTGTGTTTAAGCATTGTATGGCAAGGTTAATGTGAAATCATTGTCAATCTGAACAGATTTTGCAGTGTTTACTCTTTATCCCCAAGGGACTGAGGAACAGTAAACAATGTAAGTCTTAATCAGCCTGGTTGACAATGTTGGTAACACATCAAATATTTGTAAGATTTGAAAGCTACACAGAAAAATTGATCACTCAGAATTATTGAAGCCTATCCTAACCTAGGTAGTTTTACGTAATTCTTAATGGGAAAATTTGTACGATTCTGAATATTAACTCTAATTTACAGTACTGAGCCATTATAGTGCTGTATACGGTGTCCAGATCTAGATACATATACATTAGTAATACATTAATTTAGAA
>CM037784.1:53774182-53795510 GCA_021229015.1 Solen grandis | reverse complement strand
AGTATTACAATATATATATATTTTAATTTTTTTTTAAATAAAATGTTTAAACTTAAATGACTACGAATTTGGTTTTCGACTAAATCTGTGTATTACGTCCATCAATACCCACCTACATATCCACGGTCACGTAATGCAACATCCCGTGACTGTAAAAATATGGGTGGCAAAAAACAGGCAAAACCGGTGCGAATTTATCAAGCCTATATTTCGAATTATAAAAGCTAACTATAAACATTCATCTTTCATGTGCTGTCACATAATTGATCACATTCACTATTCGCGCATGCGATTTCCTCGAAGTTGGCATTTACGACCTACATTTACCGAATTTATATTTGTCAGGAAACAAAGACTTCACCAACATTAATGAGAGAGGTTGTAAAACAATTTTATTTTCTACCGATCATCTGTGAACAATGTGTTTTAGTATTTTAAGTTGAGAGGAGAAAGAGTTTCTTCTTAATTTTCCGTACGTGCATGCTTCCGACACTTCAGTCGTGTCCCACCCGAGTATGTTTGCGCTTACGAAGTTTGACGGTCCATCGTCGAAAATGCTCGCAAGTACAAAATGTAAACAAAAGTAGTATTTTAACATCCATCCAAAATACTTTTAAAGTGATGCATTAAAATAAAATGCGCGATGCAAATTGCAAAGTCAACGCAGATTTGATATGTGGTCATTAAATACAATTTAGGTAACTACAATCCCTATTATTTGTGTAGCATTTCTGATATTGTAATTATTTCAACCTCTGGTAAATAATGATATTCATGAAATCACGGATGTAAGAAAAAATTAAAATAAACATGATGATATGTAAACTGTGTTGCAAATCATAATTAACATCTTACTTATACAGAACAGGTATAATTTCAATTTCTATAGTTCTTTTGATCCAAAAGGAATGCCATTAATACATTTAACCACACGATTTGATATTTTTCATCTCAATATCAGCGACAAGGACCATATATAATTCTATTTCGCAACAAGTCAATATTTTTTTTTTTAAATCATTACTTGAAAACCGAGAAATATAACCTTATTAGCCAGTAGTTCCAAAATTCAAAATTTAATGAATATATTATTAAAAAAAGAAATGTATACGTTTTACAGGTGTATAGCATTAAGTAAACTAGAATATTATCTAAAATTTTACATGTCTAATAAAACATTGAAAGTTTTTTTCAAGGGTTCTTGTTATTTTTGTACAATATCTATTAATTCGAAATGCTTCAATAATTCTGATGGGAAGTTATTATTCAGAAAACTACAACATCGAGAAACAATATTACAATATATCGCAATATCAAGTTGAAATTCTGAAATATATTACTATGTCATTTTCCTCCCAATTCAAAGGTAAAGGGTGAAACATTAGTGAATCCGTACACTAACGGTCTCGAAGCAAAAAGCTATTCATCACACACACACACACACACACACACACACACATCATGTTTTATTACATTGTTACATTGGAGTTATTAAGAATCTTCCCTCTCAGATGTCACACACAAACGCTTTACGACAATTCGTGAAACAGAAAATTGATAATTAATATATTATACACCGGTGTCGAATTCGTGAAACATAATGAAATTTGATAATTAATATATTATACATCGGTGTCGAACTCTACAAATGCCTATAGATATCTCCATGTTATAAAGATTTCCATCCAACAACAAAATAATCAAGAATCTGCCAAAACCTTGAATTTAGTAAGTTTATCATGTGATCAAATATTAAATATGGACAATTTACAGGGGCATCACTCTGGTGGTGGAGTGTACGACTCTTGGATAGCCACGTATCCAATGATATGTTGTGTTTCATCGGACGTGGACAAAGTTGATCGTATATTTCACTGGTATTGCGAAGCAAACCATTGCTCATTGTAGGAGAAAGACTTTCGAGATTGGTCTATACTGCAGAAAAATTATATAAAACTTGAATTCACATTCATGCGGGGAAGATGCCATCAACAGTCAGGGTGGACACATCATATTATAAGGCTCTACTTGTCCTAAAGGTAATATTATGGTAGTCGTGGCTATCATGTCATTACTGTTCTCTTTTTCTTTTTCTTTTTTTTTGGAAAGACTCCATTAATGTTCCAATTGCTCCAAGTCTGCATGTTTGGAAGAATGGAGTTTTGAATCGCATCGTTGTTAAAATATGAAATCCTATTAAATATTTTCTCTACGGCCAGATCAGTGTTGACTAAGAATTATAACACTGACGAGACTTTTCCTACGCAAAGAGTAGCAAATAAAAAGCCGCGAATGGATATTACGATAGAATTTCGATGTACATTGTACCTATAAATTTTCAAGGCACAAGAAGTCTGTTTATATAGGTTTTAATGAGTTCATTTGGGATTTCTCAACAAATGAGCGGGCTTTTGTCCGTACTTATCAACTGATTAAATGGTTTGAAGGCATTAGTATTGTTGGATCTAGCAATGATGATGTTCACGAGAACATTACAGATTCCCAGCTAATTAGTTCACCTGAAATAAGAGTTTTCGAGAATAGTGAAAGTATTATTTAGCCTTCAGATATACCAAATAGCTCCAAAGATCATAGAATTTGATGTTCAAAATAACATACAGGTCACAGACTAACAACTCATCTGGATTACATTCTGCCAAAATTCCCTCAGATAAACCAGAATAAAATATTATATTTCTACTGAAAAAGTGATGCTTAGAAAAGTGTACAGTTCAGTTGATCCCTCAAATAAGCAAAATAATATTGACAGCAGTAAAGTTATTGTATCTAAAAATGATAAAACTCAAAATGCAGATAAAAACATAAATCAAGCTGAGTCTTACAAAACAAAATAGTCCTGATTTAGCATTATCTTTAGATGAAAATTCTGAAAATGTGGAGATCTGTGACAAATTAATGGTTTTAGATACTGGCAGAAAGAGAAAACACAGTGAAGTAAAGAAAAACAATGCAAACACTCAGGAATATCAACAGTTCGGATGAGACATGCCATTGAGCCATTATGTCCAACAAGTTCAGGAAATTCTGCCTTCAGTCAGAACATAGAAAGCATAGCTTGGAAGATGGGGACATCGCAGATTCAGATGAAGGTTCTAATGATGCTATATATCAACCAAATTATGAAAAAGAACTTAATTCTACCAACAGCGAGGCTCATGAAGTTATGGATAACAAGACAAAACGTAAAAGGCATAATGATCATAAATTCAAAAAGTTGTGGAACATATTTGTGAGACTAGTTAAGCGAGACAAGCCAAACTAAAGTCGTCAACGAAACATCAGAAAACAAAGAAACAAGAAATCCAGGAAAACACAATATGCAACATCAGACGTTATAGAAAGAGACATTATAAAACAACTTCTCACAAAAACTGCTCAGACATCTAATTATAGAAAGCAGTAATTGCACAAGAGGCTGTAAAAGTTCATGCCATTTTAAAAGCTAAACATTTAGAAAGAGTAAACCTTCCATCGTTAAACATCAGTAATCATTTTTGTACCATCTCAATGGGATACTGTGATCAAGATGGCAAGAAGAAAAAAAGACATTATAAAATCATTTCCCTACAATACACTGACATCTTATTTTTCAAACTATAACAGTCTACTCACAACTTTAACTAAAGTACTATGGTCCAAGATGAAATGGATGAGGTATCTCATAACCCGATGCTAATACACTGCTCTTCAAATATGACTTTGATGGTGATTTCGAGAAAGTAAAAATTGTAGGACCAAGGAAACAACAAATGTCGGCAAGTCAGGATTTGCAAAAGAAATATCAAAAGAAAATTCCAATTACATCTGCAAAAAAGAATGATTTGCTGCAGTTGTGCAAAAGTGGAGTTATTCCGACCGAATATCACAAATTTTACAAAGGGCTTCCATCTAGCAACATATCAAATGATTGCCTACCAGAGCCGGATGCACTGGAAAATTCAAGTGATGATTCGGAATAGGTTTCATTGTTTCATTAGTTTAGGCCTCCATCTGCACACTTACAAGCCAAGATTCATACTCTTCTGTATGGAGTTGTTATGTGAAAGAGGAGAAATTTACATAAATATGCACAAAAACGTTGATTACATTTAAGACAAGTACTTAAAAGTTGCGAAATGTTTTTAATTGTTCGTATTATGTTAAGGTATAATCTCTTCTACTAATTATGTCTTATTTTACTAATTCATATTCTACACTTTGCTGATAGCTTAGAAAGAAACGAGCATTGGTGTTTATAAATCTTTTCTTTTTTTTCTTATCCCAAAACCCACTGTCCAAAACATGGATGATTTTAATCAAAAAATATGATTATGGCAAGTTTGTGCCAACTGCAATTATGCCAGAAAGGCTTTCATTTGAAAGAATATTTTCCCTTTTAAAAAGTGTAGCTTTGTACTTCATTGATTCATGCCAGTATGTCCTATAGATATATAGAATGTTTTGGCCCGACCAGAATTCTTCCCATTTAAATTTTGATGCAGTCAATCATTTGATAGCTTGTTCTAGCACAATTTTTTTTTCAGTTTTGTAAGTATGCGAAATTCCAAAACCAGCTATACATCGGTAAAATGCACTGGTAGAATACTACTAAGGTAAATTTAAGGACGTACTGGCAAAAATTATCTTTCTTATTAATTTAACTATTTCCTTCCTGAATAAAAATTCCCTTCATCTGCTGTAAGCAACCAGTAGCTTACAGTCAGCTATGAAGTTACCCTAGGACCATTTATCATGCTCTTCACGTGCACCTTATGCTGTAGATGATCATTGTGGTTTTTGACTGTTTTTACATTGCAAAAACTTGATGGATAGATAGCCAGAAGGTTATTTACCACTTTCGAATGGCTTCGGAACACAACTCTGTAAAGTAGTTTAAATTCGAAAGTACAATCGCACCGGCTTTTTCTCACAATATCGAGGTGGCGCCGAGGGTATACGAGATTTCCTTCACACGCTTACTTGAGTTGCTTGTGTTTGGGTTTCTGTCTTCGCTTTTACCGAGTTTTACTGTATGTAAAAAGAAACAACTTGCCAATTACTTATAGCAACACCTAAATATACATTACGTTCTCTCACACAGACAACGTATGAAACTAATGCAAACGAGCGATTTGTGCTTTTAATGAGCATTTTTGGGCACACATTAAATAAATATGAGAAGGCATAATTTGATTTCAGGTAAAATTTTGCATATTGATGTTGAACTCATAAATAATTATATATCAATAATTATTGCAACTAAAATACGTATTTGTGACGGTAATATTGATACACAGTATGACGTTATGCTTCGCTATTTCACGTAAATGTAAATTAAAGCAAGATCGTGTATAAACAATTTCAAATAAATTAATGGCATACGATAATGACACGAATCGCTTTTGATGTAGAATCAGTATTATTCTTAGCACTGACATATGATTACATTTTGTCATTTCGTTAACCGGATGGATTTAAAAAATTGAAATTAAATACGCTTTACAACGTGGAAGCCATATTTTTACAGACTGTTTAATTTACATCATATGCAACTTAATCATGAGAAAGTTTTTTGAAGGATCTGTAATTTTACATAAAGTTCATGTTTATGTTTTTCGTTAAAATGCATTTGAATTTGCAGATGACGTTACTATCGTTAATAATCTCACTTAATAACGCATTAATTTCTTATTCATCGAAATATTTTGTATGTTAAAAATATTGTTATTGCACCGTAAACAACATTTCTAATTTCTGAATGTGAAGATGTCGTTAAGATAGTACATTGTATTAACCCTTTCCCTCATAGAGGAAACCATGAAAAGACCTATGCGAACAACATAAAACCAGATCAGCCTGCGAGTAACTCGCAGGCTGATCAGGTTTTATGCTGTTCGCTGCTCCTCAGTGGTCTGGAAATGAGGACTTAATAATTAAATTTGGTAAGGTTTAACTGTGGTTTTCTGCAGATCAGGCTTTATGTGGTACCTACTGAGTGCGTCAAAATGAGTCTATATGAGGGAAAGGGTTAAGGTGTATTTGCCGTCACAAATATACTTTGTATTTTGTATACGGGAGTGCAGTCACAGTAAAAGTGAAGTTTTTACATTTGTTTTCTAACAAGTCACTCGGCTTATGTAGGTCACATTACATATTTTTCATAAACGCCCACTTTGGGAATTTCGGACGGTATCCCCGAAGCAGGTGTTTGCTGTACCATGAGAGGCATTCCACAACATCGCGTCTTGACCAGTCGCGGGTATCGAATTCGTAAATATTAGAACGTTAGAAATAATGTAAAACAGTTAGATATTCAGACATTGAAAAACTTACCTATTTATTCCTTGACATTTTGTTAAATATCTTAATATCCAATAAGAGATAAGAAAGAGCGTTTTCATTTACTATAATTTCCGTTGTCATTACCCATTATCTTTTAATTGGTATATATCTTTTAATTGGTTTTAATATTTAAGTAGATAGAATTGAACTGAAACCAACTTTTGTTTCATTCGTATGTTAATTTTAAAATGCAAAATCATAACGTATCTATACTAAACGGAAACACTGGTTATGGTTCTAGCAGGTTATAGTTAAAGTCCCAGTATCTTATAGATGTTAGACCTAAACCTGAATGCACTTACAACATCTGTAATTCAGTTTTAATTTCATCACTGAAAGTCCTTGAGAAATGCCTAATATACTGGAAAGATTCTATTTGAAAACAAAAAAGCAAATTGTTGCTGTCTCGTTCTATATTTAGCTTAGAACAATGACAGCATAAAATTAACATACAAGGGATTTTTCAGAAGTTCATGGATTTTCTTCCTATCTCCTCTACTACCGTGTATCGATATTTATTCAGTCTATAGAAAAAGTCCATGAACTTCTGAAACACCCCATGTATACCGAGACATCCGTGGTTTTACTGAACAGTGTGATCCAGAAGAAGCTCCGCCCATCTTTTTCACTATTTTGCCCTGTCAAAACAACTTTTTAATTCAATATTTTATTATGTGGGCTTGATTAAACATTAAGAGATTAATCAAACATCATTTGAGCCTTTGCAAATTAGACATTTTGAAAAATATATTTTCCCAGATAAAACGCACTGGGACTTTAATGCAAATGCATTTGTTTATAGCCAGTGTATAGAAAGGATCGTGTCATATAGAAAGTGGAAAACGTTGAAAAGCCTACTGGAAGTTAAGATATTAGCTTGTAAGCCGATCTGGTAATTAAAATTTTATATACAAATGTAGTTTCATAATATTTTTGGGATAAATATGCATTTCTTTTATTTTATAACTAAGAATTTAATAGTTGCTATTCTTGAGATATTTTTTTTTAAAGTTAAGTATGTTTTCTGTGATATCCATTTATATTTTGTACCATAATTAGTCTGTCAAGAAAGTTTCAAGAAATGAAAATGGAAGAAAAACTGAATACATGTAAATATATAAGTTGAGAGTTCTGAACGTCAATTTTCAGAGAATACATTACCGCCAAACATGGTTCTTTCTGGGAGTTTTATGTTGCTGGTAAGCTGATCTGTTTTATTATCTTTTCTATGCGCATTTATATAACGCCTTTGTATGAGGTACATACATTTAATGTAATACTAATGTCTATTAAAATATATGGTCAAATATAATCGTGTTTAATCGACATGTAATATCAATCAGCATGACCAGCAGATATAAGATAGAATGTGTAAAAATCGAAAATTTATTACTGCCATTTTAATGATGATTAAATATACATTAGCTGTATAGTTTTGAAAATTATTCTCTTTAATGTAGCTTATACACTGCAATTATAAAGGTATTCAATGTTTTGGTTTGATCATTTATTTAAATGCTTTTCAAAATGGGTCATTTTTATCCATTCTTGTCTCAAAAGATCAATTGAAAATGACACTTTTGGCAATAGTCACTGCTATCACTTAGGCTAAGCCTTCCAAAACACTGAATATCTTTCAAAATTTAGAAAATTAGAAAAGAAAAATATATCTTATCTTCTACCATCCAGAAGCAGAACACACTAGGAAAAGTTAAAAATTACAATTAAAATATGATAAAAAGTATCTTAGAAATATTCTAGAAATGAGGACTTCGGAATGTTAGTCTCAATTCATTTCTTAATTTTAGAATTCCATTCATATTTTATCTGATTTTTCTCACCACCAATGTGACTGTTTTTATCAAGAAATTGCCGATTATGTTCACGGTTTCAAGTTTTAGGCCTATGGCCATTCATAAACATACGGCCACGAACAAATAAACAAACAAAAAGCAATATGAACAGACAAAAGTCAACACATAAATAGTCTAATATTTTATCATATATTCTAAATCAAAAATACTATTTAACTACTTTTATAAAATTATTAAATGAATGTATGTCTTTATATACATAGTTACAACATTAAGTAAACCTTACACCCAGTCCAAAAAAAAGTCGGTGAAATGTAAAAAAATATCACGTTTTTATGATGATATAGTTGGGACTATATGAAATTAAGAATATATAGGATGTCTCATTAACTTGACCCAAGAAATACAAATAAAAAACTGGTAACCCTTTCCCTCATAGAGGAAACCATGAAAAGACCTATGCGAACAACATAAAACCAGATCAGCCTGCGAGTAACTTGCAGGCTGATCAGGTTTTATGCTGTTCGCTGCACCTCAGTGGTCTGGAAATGAGGATTTTGCAATTAAATTTGGTAAGGTTTAACTGTGGTTTTCTGCAGATCAGGCTTTATGTGGTACCTATTGAGTGTGTCAAAATGAGTCTATATGAGGGAAAGGGTTAAATACTTACAAGAGCACCGCAAAGCGTGGCAATATACGCCCGAAGGTATTGCAATGTGAAGAAGCCTTTTATGTTATATGGTTCAATACTGATTCTATC
This sequence comes from Solen grandis, assembly GCA_021229015.1. Lineage (NCBI taxonomy): Eukaryota > Metazoa > Mollusca > Bivalvia > Adapedonta > Solenidae > Solen > Solen grandis. Next base: position 53,786,594 of record CM037784.1, on the reverse strand, counting down.
AGGGGCCGATATGATGAATAGGAATTCAAAATGTAGAAGTTGCTTTCACGAGGTTCTGCTAACGGACTAACGGACGGACAGACGGACGGACGGACGACTGAGTGTATAACAAGTCAAGTCAAGTCAAAATGTTTTATTTGCAAATACAAGTTGTGTACATAGCCAAAAACAAAACAATACATCTTTAGCGGTTGGATTTATGTAGAAAAGTGATAAAACTGATAAACAAGAAATAATCGGATGAAGACATTCATTAAAGATAAATAAATACATAAATAAATAATAGTAATAAGTAATATATATATATATATATATTTTCCTCAAATTCTAGGTAGGAATAATATTAAAATGGTACATACAAATAATATTGTGATGCTTGAAGAAGTTAAATACTATAACATAATACGACCCTTCGGGCGTATAAAATGGTGTTGAACATAATTATTGAGCGTTAAGTTTCTTTGCGGAAAAAGAAGACAATGTTTTATGAATCAAAGAAGGTTCTTAGAAAAATAGTTTAGAAGTGGCTCACGTTTAAGAATTCTTTTGGTCAAATAAATTAATCCACTTTTGGAATTACTCAAAACAGAAATTTTTATTTTTATGAAGGTTTTTCCGCTCTTAATTGCCATGTTGTTGTTGTTGTTGTAGATTTTATAACGAGAATTATTTTTACAAATGCAGTTAACAAAAAAAAAAAATGATCATCAATTTCTCAGATGCATTTATATTTCGTTACCATAGCTTAAAAACGTTGGAGAATTCCGTTGCTATTTTTACATATCTTACAATTCGATGTAACATTATCCATAATTGAATTTTAGGTTGTAGTTTTGGCTGTCGTACATGGATCTTCACGCTATTCAACTACTGAATCACCGATACCTGGCTTTGCAGTGGGACTCAACATGTGTAAATCCGACACAGTAAGAAAATTATCTTTATAACAATATTCGACACAATTCCATTTTCCTTATAAACTGTCACAGATTTGATTCACTATTTAAAAGCAGAAGCTGTATCTAATTATGAATTATTTGTATATCAAATAATAATTGAAACGTGTCTAATCTTTTCATTTCAGGAGTGTCTACATGAATGGGAGTGCCGACCTTTCGTACTTTGTCAAGGAAGGAACTGTCCTAGGCTTTGCTATCCTGTAAGCAGTCCATTTGTTATTAAAGATAACTTAATAAGTGTGTTGCATTATGTAGACAGAGTAGACTAGATTCCTTTTTTTTTTTTTTTTTTTTTTGACAGATAACTTGTCAAAGAATTTCAAAGTGGATAGGCTCGCTTAAAGATAGTACCAGGTCAATCAAAACAAGATGGAAACTTTCGGAAACTTTAGGGGGGGGGGGGCTTACATTTCTAGGAATAAAATTTGATGTGGATCTAAACTAAATGTTACAATTTAATTTTCAAATAAAGGATGAAATAATAAAAAAAAATCATATTAGAAAAGAAGGAAACTTACACCTTCGGGACGAATAACGGTTGTAAAATCTTTACTAACGAATTTGTTTATTAATTTACCTTTCTCCTACAAAATCATTTAAACAAATCCTAAATGATATGTTTAGCAGGTTTGCATGGGATGGAAAAGCAAAATTTAAAAAATCGATTTTCCTAAAGGATTATAATGACAGGGGCTTAAGATAGATGTAGAGAGCTATGTAATTAACTATGAAAATAAAATGGATTAAAAACATTATCTGTCAAAGTGAGTAATCATAAACTTGTTGGGTGTTTGTTTGATGTAAGTTTTTAATACTGGAAAGTTATCCTGTGAGCAAATTGTAAATAAATAATAAAAATAAGTTTTTGGAGATTGATGGATAAAAATCATTTATGGTGTATGTTGAAAAGTTTATTTTTGATATTTTGATGAAGTTCTTAACATGCCATTATGTTACAAAGAAAAAAATATGATTACTTCAAAGTTTGTTTATATGTCTGATTTATGTAAAAAAAGGAGTTCGTCTGTTAAAAGATATCATGAATAAACACGGAGATTTTGTAGAAGTAGCTTATCTAGAAAATGTCACTGGACGAAAAGTAAATTATCTGAATTATTTTGTTTACAAAACGTGTTGAAAAAAATCATAAAAAGATCAATCTGGAGAAAAAAAAGTGATATGCATTCAAATATTCATAACCTTTGTATTTACATCCAAATTCAACTAGAATTGATGGAAATAAATATATTTATAATATATAGATAAATATATGGATACCCCAACCAGTAAAGAAATATGGTTATCTTTCTTTCTTTTTTTTTTTTTTTTATGATGATTATGATATAGACTGGAAAATGATATAGTTATGTTTTAAATGTACAAGATATTCATATATAAAATGGTTGCAAATAAGAATTGTACATAGAATTTTACCAACCAATTCACTACTTTTTAAAATGAATTTTATTGATAACAATTAATGTATTTTTGTAAATGTTGTGAGGAAACTTTGCTTTATTTACTTTATGAATGTGACAAAGTAAAGCCATTGATATATATCTCTTTTTTTATGTGATTAATGATTGTGATCCTCAGCTAGAAATAAACAGCAGAAATGTTTTGTTAGAGTCAGGTATAATAGACTGTATGATTGACATTTTGAGTTTGGATCTCAAAAAATATATATTTTGGTGCAAAATAAAAAATGAAATAATACCAACTATAACTGGTATGAAGAAAGGCTTGTGTCTAACTTGGGACATGTATAAATCAACAAAATAACTAATGTTGAAACAATAGTTTGGCAGTTGTTATGTATTCAATACAAACTATTAACTAGATTTTTAACTAGGTCAAATTATAAATATCTATTTTTAACATCAAAGGCAGTCTTTCCTTTTTCACCTTTACTTATTCTTTTTTTCTGTTCATATATTTTTTATGAAAATATCGAGATTGAAAAGGAATTATATGACAGGCATTTGTATTTTGTAAATTGAAAAAAAAATATGTCAGTTCATATAGATATATATTGTAAGGTCTGGAGGGGGATGGCCACGATCTCCACATACCAAAAGACGTTGTTAATAAAAAGTAGAAGTTTGTTACATTATGAAGTGTTTCTTCAATTCTATTGAAATAATGAACTTCGATCAGCATGGCTTGATTAAAAGTTTTTGTTTGTTTGTTTGTTGGGTTTAACATTCTACCGATAGTATTTCAGTCATTTGGAGACGATGTTGATTAAAAGTACTAATGTATTTTTATTAAAATAATAGAAAACAACCAAGAGCAGAAAAAATATCGGCATAACTTTTTTCTTTTCAGCCTACGAAGAAATGAAGTTTATCCTCAACAACTGTCATGATGAAGAATGAAAATAACATGCCATTAAGACCACATGGTCATTTTGTAAACAGACTGTGACTTTTGGATAGATTCCTATTCATTTACAATAGGACATGTCTAAAGATAATCTGTGGTTTTTGGATAGATTCGAATTAAAATTAAAATTTATATTCCAAAAAATATAACCATAAGTATTTTTGAATAAAAACCATGGCATAAATTATTTGTTTGTGTTGATTTATATAAACTGCAGATGGAAAATACATGTTTTATTTTCTTATTATCTACATCTGAATTACAGAATGTTAAAATGGAGTATTTGACATTCAGTGGTACCAAAAGTGTCAGTCATTTAGGCTGGCTTAGTAATGGATGCGTTTGCTAATTACAATGAGATAAGTGCTGCATTGAGCCTAAAGTGTAAATATTTACACCGTATTTGAAGATTGAGCCAAAATATTAATGTTATAAGCATTGATAGAGAAAAAAAAATGAAAACCTCCCAATATATCGATAACTAATGCGCTGTATTTGAAGCCTTTTGACGGTATTTGTAGTCAATTTTAGTTATGTTAACCGATCTTGGCCAACTGGTTAGAGAGTGTAATTCCCGGGTTCGATTTCAGTTGGCGCATACTAGGGCCATTTAAATAATATATATACAGTCAACCCTTGATACACCGGCAGTTTTTGTAAATCTCGATTTCGCCGATGTATCGAGAATTGCTGCCGATACCGGAAGCAAAATTTGCTGTTGTTAAGAGATTTATAAATCGTCACATGATTTTTAGTGCCGGAACCCGAGTATGCCATTGTATCGAATGCCTATGTATCGATGGTTGACTGTAATGTTTTTATGCAGGGGTCATCATATTAGGGCTGTGCACTTGGATATGGTAATACCTATCTGCACACTATGATGTTGCAATGTGATTTTCAAATATCAGTATTTCTAAAACCTATACTTTTTAATTGAGATGCAAATGTTACAACATTCTAAAAGTGCGCAAGTTTCATAGTATCAATATGTCGGTGTAACCTTGCTGAAACATTCGAGGAATAAGGTTTACATACATAGATCGATGTTTCATTAAACCACAAATTTAACAAAAAAGAAAGATAAATGTGAAAATGGGTAACAGTGCTGCAAATCTTAAAAAGATATAATATTTTATATGAAGTAAAGGATTTAACTAAAGTTAAGTAAATTAAAAGTCGTCTAATATTAATGAGGAAAAGAGTTAATGATGACTTTCATCCTTCTTATTTCTCTGATAAATATACCTAAATATTTCAATTCTTAGAAAAGGGTGTTAGTAATTTAGGTCACGATTCGTTTAGTTCAATATTTCATAACACAGGAATGGTGAAATGCGTTTCTATGTAATTTAAGAATCTGAGTATTACTAAGAAGTAAGCACTTAGTACTAAGCTCTAAGTATTGTTGGTAGAATTTGAGCAAGTCTGGGGAATCAGGTGAGGCATGTGGCCACCCTCCCTTCAGGCTAATTTATCATTTATCTATTATTTAGTTTAGTTAAAGGTAATCCATCCAACGTTAGATTATAATCATTTGATGGTAATAGCTATAAAATCAAGTGACCCCGGATTGGGACCAATTTTGACCCCAGGGCTATGATTTGAAAACTTAGTTCAGGGCCACTTGACCATGTTACGTACCAAAACTCTAAACCCCAGATCTAGTGGATTCTTGCAAGATCTATTTAAGGTTTTTCCTATAGAAGTCTACTAGTATGTAAAATCAAGTGAACCTTGGGGCGAGCCCAATTTTGACCCCAGGGCCATGATTTGAACAAACTCGGTAGATGTCAATTGGCCCATGTCATACACCAAATATATTTGTGGTTTCTGACAAGGGTCATGATTTGAACAAACTGCTACACACCAAATATTTAAGCTCTAGGCCCTGTGGTTTCTGACAATATTTGTCTAGTGTTTCCCACATAAGTCTATAAGTATTTATAAATACACCGCTTATTAAACGACGTCAACGATGTTCCGTGAGAATATATTATACATGTAATAGTTTAACATGCCATAATTGAAATGCCTGCGTGATTAGTAAAATGTTTTCATTTAAAAGATTTAATTTTTGCGCACATTACACCCCTTAACTCGGTATAATTACATTTCATATGTTAAAAACATGATTTCCTATCTTCGCCATATTAAGAAATTATGGTTTAATGAATGACATAGAAGCAGAATTTTCATTTTCTTATTATTTCGTTATTTCTGCTCCAAAAATCAAAATGTAAACACCATTAGAAAGCTCTTGAAATTCATATTTTTAGGATGAAATATTTTAAATATGTATGGATGCACACAAAAAAAATGCACAGTAAAGAAAACAGTATGGGTTCATCCTTAAACAAAATAAACAGTGTAACTCTTTTGGTTATAAAGTTATAACCGATGAATTTATCAGAATATCATTTTCATATCTAAAATGATTAATTAAAGCTGATCAATTTGACATAAATTTCAGTAACATAGACTGAAAAATTAAAGCAACAAATGATTTAAAAAAGCAAGTATTCTCAACTTTCGGCCTGCATAAACTTATACCTTTAAAGATGGCTGCCAAAAAGAGTCTTATCAGTGCCTATGATATCACACGGGAACTATGTATTCCAATATCAGAAATACAAAACTGTATGCTGCCCAAGAACATATGAGAGTAATTTGAAATGGCTTATCGGGACTGATATGCAGTTTGTGGGGATAATAAGTAGATCTTGCTGTGAGAAGCGTTATTATAGTTTCATGGTCAATACATATTTGCACGGTTGGTGCTTGTAACTGTATAAGAAAAACTGGGATGATTATGTAGAAAGCCGTCGTTATAAGTATGATTATATTCTTTGATTCTCCATTTCACGGCTATGCATTCTTCTGAGCAAATGTTCATAAAATGCTCATATTAAAACAAGAATAATCAATTGCTGTAATTCAAACCTTGAAACATGCCAAACTATCCTAGACATTTTCTATTTTCGAAATATTCAAGACACATACATGAAACGTTCAATCCACGATGATTTTATCAGTCTGAGAAAAAAAGAATATTTATATATATGAAATAACTAAATATTGTGGTTGTTATCTATGTCTTGGATGAAATAATACCGACAATACATATCAAAGTGCTGATAATTTTGGAGATATTGAAGTATGTTACCACACTGCAGTATCACGCCGTAGACATGTAGCATGATGTCACATCAATTAACATTATCATGACACCGGCGCAACCAGGCCTGGAAAGACAAATAAATATGCTTAGCCCCAAGCAAGGGAGCTACACTGGTATCATATTTTGTGACTTCAGTATGACGGACTGGGGATCGAAACTACGACCTACTGAGTGTAACAATGAATTTGCCTCACTCATTTTAACAATCTGAAAAAAAAAATGAAATTGTGTGTTTTTGTCTTGTGTGAGTCTTATGCTTTTGCATAAATTTAATATTAGAATTGTTAAATGCACGTTTTCTGCTTTGATACTTTTTGAGTTATGCTCCGGACAAAAACTGGGACAGGCAAACGGGCAGACAGACACTCAATATATTCACCCCCCCCCCCCCCCACCCCCCACACACACATATCAATATGGGAGGAGACATAATTAAAAGGAAGTACAATATAAAAAGCCAATATCAGCTTGATATCTGATCATAAGCAGCATGCATTTCATCGAGAAAACCACAAGCACATATTTAATGGACTGTTGTGTACCTGTGTCAGAGCGACATAAAGTCATATTTTAATGAACATTTCGTCATTCTGAGGCATGCATCGCTACGTTTGGACAGTATTTCAGTCATATAGCGACGTCCAGTTAATTACAATTTGAAGAAGACCCCGAATGCACGGAGGCATCCGGGTAGACCACCTACCACAAGCCAGCAGGAAGGCTTCCTCACATGCAAATCCGAATGACCCTGCCGGGATTCGAACCCAGGCAGTGATGGGCTGAGTGAGTGTTAAAGTCAGCGACTTTATCCCTCTCGGCCACAGAGGTGCCGGAGACGGGATCAGTGATTTTAAATCGAATCATGAGTAGGTTAACGTAAGTACATCGTCCTCGTCATGCTCACCATAAGCGGTAACAGCATCGTGCGAGAAGGGTCAGGATATTAAGAACAAGATGTTTTATTTATTGTCCGCACAATATCTTGAGCAGAAATAAGCCTAGGTTTGTGAAACTTGGTAGGGACATTGCCAATGGCCTGTAGATAACCCCTATAATTTTGAGGTCATAAAGTCAAAGCTCAAGGCCACAATGACACAAATGTCATAAGAGCAGCAAGCCTTATCGTTTGTTCGGGACAAACAAAATCTGGTTCTTCATATTATTCTTTTTTCTTCTTTTCTACGCCTTAATTTATATATGTTGAAAATTTAATGGCATATACTTCAGATACTGAAATTTCCATTTTAATGATTTTCATTTGCCTATGACGTCACATGACGTCACACTTAACGTTGTCTACAAATGTTTGTACACGTTCTACGGCCATTATTTCTGGACAGATTTTTTATAAAAAAAAAATCACAGAATGTATATGTTACGTTCTAGTTGTGTATCCCGGTGTCCGTTTTTCTAAATGCAAAGAGTCCAAGATTCGAACCAATGACGTCAAATTTCAAATAAGTATAAAATCTCTCTGAGATGAAGTTAGAATTGAGATATTTGATGTGAATGTAAGTCACTACGTGAATTTTACATTCTGTGAAGAAGAACGTCATTTGACATCATATGACGTCATAAGGTCAAAACAAATTTCTTAATTATATGCATAAATTTCTAGGTCCAGGACCATGATAATTTAATGGCATATATTTCAGATACAGACATTTTCATTTCAATATTTTTTTATGCCTATGAGGTCATATATAAGTTGGTACGCGATCTATAGCCATTAATTCTAAACCGATTTTCATAAAAAAAGAATGTATATGTTACGTTCTAGTTATGCATCCCCGTGACCGTGTTTCCAAATTCGAAAGCAAAGGTTCTATGGCGGGTCCGAGATTCGAACCATTGACGTCAAATTTCAAATACGTATAACGTCGCTTCCAGATGATTTAGAAAGCTGATACTTGGACAGAATATAAGTATCTTAATCTTTCTTACATTTTGAGAAGATGAAGTCATATGACATCATTAGACGTCTCAAGGTCAAAAAGTCTTGCTTGTTATTTTTTTTTTATATTTTCTTCTTAGATTTTAACTGAAGGTGCTGCATAAGTTCCTATGGAGCATGTCACTTCCGTTTCCGTAAAATTGCAAAGGTCAAGGTTGTATATTCGAATTATCGTTTTTTCTTTGACCTGCAATATCTCAAAATCAGTAAATATTTTATCGAGACAGAATGTATATTATTTATAATGCTTTGAAAGAGCTTCTTTATGCTATAAACGTTTTTAAGATCGGGGTTGAATCGGTTGACCTATGACGAAAAAAAAACCCATAAAAATGTTAACGCCCAGTGCGCCTATCAGTTTATATCTCAAAAAACACAAAAGCCGTTTTTTCAAGCACTTCGTGAAACCTTAGGAATTTTTGGTATGCGAGCAAACTACAGTTTCAAGCTATTTTGTGCAACGATTTTACATACTATTTAACAAAAAAAAACAGCTAAGCTGCTGATGGAGATCTAATAATATTCCGCGGAAAACTTATATTTTTTACTAGGACTGACACTTGTCCCATCGAAATCGATGAAGAAACAAAATACTTACGGGTAATTTTTATATGCTCAAGCGGAGCCAAATGTTGACAGTTTTGTCCTTTAGTGACGTCACGGTCTCGTGGCATTGCTACACTGTAAGTTAAAGCATTTTCTGAAAATATCCTACTTTCACTTTTACTTGTATATTTAAGCATTTTCAGAAAATGTAATTGCCAATGGCTCAGAACAATAAGGCATATATTTTAGATGCTGAATTTTTAAATGCTATGATATTCATATTCATATGAAGTCAGAATTGACGTTAGGTCAAAAAGATTGTATGCGCTCTGCAGACATTATAAATGGATGGATTTTCCTAAAATTTTCACAGTATGCAAAGGTTACGCTCTAGATTCCTTATGTCTTCTTCGTATTCTGTATAAATTATTTTCAGTTTGATCAAGTTTTAAACGGGTTGCAGAAAGTCCTATCGTTTTCCGTGCAAAGAAAATCTAGTTTCTTATTATTATTCTCATTTCTTCTTCCTTATGAGGTTTAAATTAAAATAGGTTGCCGATGAGCAAGCAGCATGAAAATTTAACAGTAAGCAAAGTGACTTTGGCACTTTTTATTGTTGAAACTTTTGTTTTCATGTGACGTCACGTCACGTCAGGGTTGAGAAAAACTACCGATGTTTTTACGCGCTCTACAAACTTTTAATTAAAAATAATGGTTTTTCAGCACTGCGCACCTCAGTTTTTGACCGATTTCCATAAATGTTCACTGAAGGTGCAACATAGCATCTAACTGTAAAAAATAACTTCCGTTTCCGGAAAACAGAAAAGTCAAGGTCACATGTCAATCATCGGTTTTTTCTTCGGCCTGAAATATCTCAAAAACGATAAATATTTTATTATGGGTAAAATTTGTAGTGCTTTGAACGATCTTTCAGATGATATTCAGTTTTTGAAGATCGGTTTTGAATCAGTTGAGTTATTGCAGGAAAAAAATGACGGTATCGCAACTGCATTTAACTGCTTATATCTTAACAGATATTTAATTTTGTAAAGATTCATGTAATTATAGGGAGAAAACGAAACAACATGAACATAATTTTGCAGATTTTTGCCGTTTTCAAAATTGGACATCATATAATGAAGTTACAAGAAATAAGAACCAGTTTAAACCGTTCTTACTTGCACTTATGTAGGGTGTCCCAGTTATTAAATTTCTTTTCTTTTTCTGAGAAACTATTAGTTTTTGAAAATAACTTAAAATACATTATTCATAGCATGATGCAATGCCATTTAAATGGTATGAAGACTTTAATAATCGAAATATTAACTTAAAAGTTATGGTTTGGTAGTATTTATTGAATATTTTTTGCCAATTTTTGCAGGTTTCTTGAGGATTAACTGTCTATATCTCAAAAGCCGTTACAGATAGGTGGATACATGAGGCAAGTGAAATGTTGGAAATCTCAATACCTTTCTAATGGTACCTAGCTTTATGAAATCGGACATCATATAAGGAAGTTACATGAAAAATGAGCAATAATTAAAACCGTTCTTTCATGCACTACTGGTCCCAATCATTTGATTGCTTTTTTCTAAGAAACTATTAATTTTTGAAAATAGTTTTAAGAACATTATTTATACCTTGATGTAATGCTGTCTAAATGGTATCCCACAGCAGAAAAAAACCTGGGTTAGTTATGTTTTTTCTTATTATTATTAATATGATTCTTTCTTCCATCCTTTTGAGGTTCAAATTGAAACAGGTTGTCGATGTGCCAGGAGCTTGAAATTCTATCAGTGGGCACAGTGTCTTTGGCCCTTTTGAATGCAATAATTTTCATCGTCATATTTTTAAAAATAACTTCGGTCATAAAAAATTTATGTTACAAAGGCTCTTGATGAGTTAGTACCATGAAAATTGGACATCTTATGTGACCAGAGGTTTTCTTCGTATTCTGTGACGTCTGACGTAGTGCGACGTTATTTGACGTCAGACTGTAATAAGCAATTTTGTATTTAAAATAAGCGGTTTTTAGGCCCTGCAGGATTTATTTTTTTACCGATTTGCATAAAGTTTTCACTGAAAGTGCAACATAGCATCTCATTGTATAAAGTAACTTCCGTTTTCTGAAATTCGCAAAGGTCGATGTCATATGTTAATTATCGTTGTTGTTTTTTTCGGCCGTAAATATCTCAAAAACGATAAATATTCTATTGCGACACTATGGAAATAATTGGTAGTAGTTATAAAGACCTTTCAGCTGGTATTTAGATCTTGAAGATCGGGGTTGAATCGGTTGAGTTCTAGCAGAAAAACGAAAAGTGTACTTCTAACGAAATGAAACGATCTAGTTTCATGACTTTGAAGTCAATCCTTATGAATTTTTCAGAATGAACATACTAAAATGTGAAGTGATGTATGCTGCAAAAGATATTTGTTTAGTCCTGTGATTAAGACGTTAAAGCAAAATTATTAAAAAAGATCATAAAATAGGCTAATTGCTGTATGAACTTTAAACATGTACGAATACCGTAGCTTACAATGTGCAAAAAGGTCCTGAAAATCTAAAGTGATTACGTCATCAAACATAGCAGATATTCATGTTTTTCGGATAAGGGCTTCTATGTGAAATCTAGCAGTTTGATGAAAGAAAATAAAACGGCTATTGGGTTGCCCGAATTACCCGAAATAAATTGCATGAGGCGGTATTTTCCTAAGGTTACGATTTATATATCTGGCCTTGAAAACATCGAGGCATGACAAGATGCAACAGCTACGTGCACAAATAGGGAATATAGACTTTGTCGGCAGTATGTTGTCTATATCGGTTTAAGATCTGTGGATAAAACCCACAAAGGTCGCAACTGGCACCTGGACTCCCAGCCAGAAAAGTGCGTAACATCCAGAACTTTCTAGCCACGCCCTTGTATATCTTTCACCATAATGTATAAAGTAAGACAACTAGTATAGTATATTTATATTCTATTAACTATGACAACTGATTTTCACCCACGCAAGCCGGGTTTTATTACGGCATCGGAATAACTTCATTAAACGAGCTACGTGACCCTCCGGTGTTGTTCTGGAGATAAGTCGGAATGGATTGAAAATATATCTATGGTTGTGGTAAAATGTGTTTCCTATTAGACATATGAGACATAAATCAACCTTTGTTAGTAATAAAACATGTATGCTAGGTTTTCCCACAGATAGTATTGCAATCATTTGGAGATTTTGTCTACATCAGACAGGAAAAGTAATGGCTCACTGCGATATCATGCATGTGGCATATACATGTGACAACATACCACAATGTTACAATATCCTGACAGGGGCCAACTAGTTCTGGGACTACGCTGTTTTCATGCTGATGTGTCCCTCCTTTCT
>CM037784.1:53747845-53774082 GCA_021229015.1 Solen grandis | reverse complement strand
TGTACATAGATATATATTTAAAAATCTTCTTCTATGAATCCATAGGCCTAGAGCTTAGATATTTTATGTAGCATCATCTAATGGTTCATTACCAAGATTGTTCAAATCATAGCCAAAGGTGATAAATGCCCCCGCAAAGGGGTCACTTGTTTTACATAGAGTTATATAGGAAAAACTTTAAAAATCTTCTTCTATGAATCCATAAGGCCTAGAGCTTAGATATTTCATATGTAGCATCATCTAATGGTTCATTACCAAGATTGTTCAAATCATAGCCAAATGGTGATAAATGCCCCCGCAATAGGGGTCACTTGTTTTACATAGAGTTATATAGGAAAATCTTTAAAAATCTTCTTCTATGAATCCATAAGGCCTAGAGATTAGATATTTGGTATGTCGCATCATCTAATGGTTCATTACCAAGATTGTACAAATCATAGCCCTACGGTGATAAATGCCCCCGCACCAGGGGTCACTTGTTTAACATAGATTTATATAGGAAAATCTTTAAAAATCTTCTTCTATGAATCCATAAGGCCTAGAGATTAGATATTTGGTATGAAGCATCATCTTATGGTTTATTACCAAGATTGTACAAATCATGACCCTATGGTGATAAATGCCCCCGCACCAGGGGTCACTTGTTTAACATAGAGTTATATAGGAAAATCTTTAAAAATCTTCTTCTATGAATCCATTAGGCCTAGAGCTTATATATTTGGTATGTAGCATCATCTAATCGTTCATTATCAAGATTTTCAAAATGGTGGCCCTTTGGAGATAAATGACCCCGCACTAAGTCTTCTCTTCTGAAACCATAAGGCCCAGTGCTTATATATTTGGTGTGTAGTATTGTCAGGGCTAAAATGTTTAAGATTGAGTTATATTAGAATTCTTGTCTGTTTAAAAACCTTGTAATCAGTTGTAGCAATGGTACTCAGGTGAGCGATCCTGGGCCATCATGGCCCTCTTGTTTGTATGTTTATGGTCCCTCTCCAGTATCAAAGCAATATGCTGAGGTGATAGTGATCTATTGTATTTCTTCGATTCTGCAGAAAAAATCAGTACAGAAGTTGAAACAAATGAAGATGGAAGTCCAGATGAAGAGACATATACTTCTGCTGATGAAGAAGTGAATACTGGGAGGGTAGATTTGCCTCCTCCTGTAGGTATTATAGAAGGATGTGACAAGAAAGATAAACATGGTGTAGAAGATCAAAATGCAGGAGGAAATTATCATCAGTCAAACAGAGAAAACAAAGAGGAGAGGAATGATGATATAGAAGGTACAGGTGATGGTGAGTTAGACATTATGAGGTAGCAATATTATGTATTTATGTTATTTGGCAAACAATATAATGATATAGCAGGAAAACTTTTCAACTGCTTAGCATTTAAAATGTTCATTTATTATTACTTTACTATTTATTATTTTTGTACAATCTGTCTAAACTTTCCTTAAGATTTTCATAAATCTTAATAGGAGAAAGCCATCATATATGTTATTCTTTGCATGTTCTTACAGAAAATCGTCAACCCCCCAACCCCACCAAAAACAAATATGGTGATAAAGAATTTGAAATACCTCTAATTGAAGAGCATCAATAAATTGGCTAGAATTGCTGTCAACTGCTTCAAAACTAATGGGTTGTGGGTTCAAATATTATTTTCTGTCTTTTTTTCTCTGATATTATTTATTTTTACAGAGTTTATTACCAGATATGGTACCAAGTATATTGAAAGTCTAAAAAAATTTAAAAAACACTCGTATTGATATTGTGATTGGCCTTTGTCCGTCATGTGTCATCAACTTTTGCTTTAAACGATATCTCCTCCTAAATCGCTGAGCAGATTTTGATAAAAAAAAATTACGGAACTATCATTGGGTAGTACTGCACAAAATAGCTTAAATCATTCTGGTCCACCAACCAAGGTTGGCACCAGAGCTAAGAATAGAAAAATCTTTAAACATCTCCTCCTTAGTCACTGGTCAGATATATATAATTCATCCTTGCTTCAGCATTTTCTCTCTATCAGTTGAATTCCGGTGAGTGATTTAGTGCCATAATTGCCGTCTTGTTTTAATTTGGCAAGACCAACCAATATACTTTTGAAGAAAATTTATGTTAACTTTGAAATAAGTAGAGTTAAAAATGATATTTGAATAAGACTCCCTAGGCAGACAATTGATTAAACCAGTCCTTAAAATGGGTTAATCATGGTCCTAATCCATTTCACATTTCATATACCTAGAGTCAAAACAATCATATAACAAGTATGTTTTCTTTTTGGCAAATAATATTTGTTTCTTAACAGTAATAAATACCAAAACATTTTTATATAAAGAGGATATGAAAAATTTAGAGTTTCCTTATTTCTAACAAGGGCCTTTTAATGTCCATGCTTCAGCTAAGAGTATGAGATGTCCAAAACCTTCTGGTAAATTGTGTTACAATTTTGTAAACAGGTGTCCTGTTAGGCATACATCACCACCATGTTGTAAATTTTGTCTGTTGGGGTCGAATACCCTAATCACTAATATAAGATGGTACATGAAATGCAACAAACTTGGGTTGCTTCAATACCATTTAGATATAACAATCGAGAGATATAAAATATAGTATAATAGATAATTCAGATTTAAATTCGTTGTAATTTACAAAAACAGTAATTGTCTAAGTTAAAAACCACCACAGGAGATGATTAATTGGCTGATTAAGAAAAGGTGTATGAAAATAAGCAAAATGTAACAAGCATATATTCCTTGCATATTATAGAAAAAAGTTAAATATGTGCTCATTCATCTGGGTATAAGTTTCCTTCCGCTGCTGGCCTCCTTTTCCTGAAATCTCTGAAATTTAGATTTTCGTCAAATCAGTATCACTACAAATACGCAGTTGTGAAAAAAAACATTTAGATAATTTTTTATAGGAGATGGTGGATTTTGCATGCTGGAAAACTTTTTTCTTTAAGGTCAATTGATACAAGATTTCTTTGTCGTAAAAGTTTTTAACTCGACTATTCGAAGAATAGGATGAGCTATTGGAGTCACGTCGGCGTCCGTCTCCCAAGAAATGTCAAGGTTTTGTTTAACATTGCCATTATCTCCTCTATTACTCACTGGATGTCCCCCAAACTTTACATATGTGTTTATCATCATCATCAACCAGTAGAATCAAGAACAGTAACCCTCCCTTTTTTTGGCATATTTATTGACTTTTGATATGGACTTAAAAAAAAGGATAAATGTTTGTTAAACATTGCTATTATCTCTAGTTTTACTAAATGGATGTCCCTCAAACTTCACATATGTGTTTATTAACCTGTAGAAACAGGAACAGTAACTCTTCCAAATTTTTATGCATATTTATGGCCCTTTTTGGACTTAGCAAAAATGTTAAACTTTTCTAACATTGCCATTATCTCCACTATTACTCATTACATGTCTCTTAAATTTCACACATGCCATGATTTACTCTTAAAAAACCAATATCACGTGAATCGTGCCATAAGTTGTAAATCGCTGAATCTCGTGCATCCCGAAAAACACTGATAACACTGAGGTATAAAAAGGCCCTATGTAAAGAAACTATAGGTTTAAACTTCTAAGACTTAAACATCTCTCTTAATACACTTAAAACAGTAGATATAACCATTTCAAACCCTAATCATATCTCATTCTGAACAAAAGGTAATAAAAGAAACCTGTGATAAACCTTATATAACCAAAATCGGCTAATACAGTTCCACTCTGGCCTACGTGACAAATACAACATACTCTAAATCTACGCTTATTTTCAGGCCATGTCAAAATTATTTTGTGACAAACATCATCAGACCAACTAGTAGAAATAGGGAAAGTAACTCTTTTAAATATTTTTTTTTTATCATATTTATGGCCCATTTTGGACTTAGAAAAATATAAACTTACATTTAACATTGCCATTATCCCCAGTTTTACTCATTGGATGTCTCTCAAACTTCACACATGCCTTGGTCATCATCAGACCAACTAATAGAAACAGAGACAGTTACTCTTCCAAATAATTTTGCATATTTATGGCCCTTTTTGACCTAGAAAAAAATGTTGAAACTTTGCTTAACATTGCTATTATCTACAATTTCTTTCAATGAATGTCCCTCATAATTCATGAAATTGCATAACCTTTGTTGGGGGTCAGGCTCTTTCATGAATTTTAAAATAGTTATGGCCCTTTTTTATTTGGAATTTTGGTTAAGGTTTTCACACCACCTCATTTTTTCACTTAACCATCTGAGGTATTGCTTTGAATCTTTGAACACTATGACCATCATCCCTACCTGAACATGGCAAGAGTACATAACTCTGTCTTGGATATAAACATAATTATTCCCCTTTTCTGACTTAATTGATCTTTTTACACTGACTCACTTCTTCACTGAACTCTTTGAGATATTGCTTTAAAACTTTGAGCACATGTTTATTGCTCTTGTGTATATTTTGATAATACAGATATTCTCATTTTGCCCTTAATTGCAATATTATTTTTATTGACAAAGCATTCGGACAACTCTTGTTAATTCAGCAAATTCTCAATTTGAGAAAATTTGTGAAAGCAGTCCTATATTCTCTGGAACGCTTTATAATTGATGTCAGCATTAAAAAATAAATGGGAATGCTGAACATCTGTGTGGATTCAGCAGACTGCAACAGAAAAGAAAAACAATTTATTAAAAAAATGAAAATTGAAATAAGTCTTGTATGTTTTGGCATGAAAAAATGGGACCTATGAGATGACCAGAATGAGAATTCTGGATTACAGAGAGTCCAGATAAGGGAGTTTCCACAGTAATCAAAAATATGAAATGGAAAAAAAAT
Source organism: Solen grandis (assembly GCA_021229015.1). Lineage (NCBI taxonomy): Eukaryota > Metazoa > Mollusca > Bivalvia > Adapedonta > Solenidae > Solen > Solen grandis. Next base: position 53,769,224 of record CM037784.1, on the reverse strand, counting down.
TCTTATAATGAGCAGTTTTGCATGTTTTGGTATGACAACTTACAAATATGTATTTACACAACTTAAATTGTATTTCAGAAAGGAAAGATGAGGAACGTGATCCTTCTGAGCAGTTTGGACCTGAAAAAACTGTTAGGTTATGCTCACTAAATGATATTGGAACATCAGTTGATGTGGAGATTAAGACTGAAGGAAGACCTGGTATGTTTGCATTGTTGGTTGTCATGCAGTCTAAGCATACAGTCAAACCTGCTATAATCAGCCAGAAAATATTTCTGTTTATATTCCAGGATATTCATAGTTTTCTTATGACCTAATGACTGTTTTACCCTTGAACCAAATTTATGTCCGGCCTTTACTTTATTTCTGTTTTGAGTTTCAAATAAACAAATTGGACCAGAAGTTCATACTTGACAAACAGTTCCCCTGTGAGAATGTGTTATGACATTGACTCAAACTTGGTTGGTATTCAATTCAGAAATATGTTTATACTTATTTATTTTTAGCTCACCTGAGCACGTGTGCTCAGGATGAGCTTTTAGGATCGATGAATGTCCGTCGTCCGTCCGTCCGTCATCCACAATTTGTTCGTTTGCACTCTAGCATCTTCATTTTATGAGCAATTATCTTCAAACTTTAAAACAATGTTTATAACCATAAAATCTTGGCCAAGTTCGATTATGGCTGATATCGGAACATTAGGTCAGGAGTTATGCCCCTTTTAAAATTCAAAAAAGCCAGGTTTCACATTGTTTGCACTCTAGCATCTTCATTTCATGAGCAACTATCTTCAAACTTGATAACAATGTTTATAACCATAAAATCTCGGCCAAGTTCGATTATGGCTGATATCATACCATTAGGTCAGGAGTTATGCCCCTTTTAAAATTCAAAAAAGCCAGATTTCACATTGTTTGCACTCTAGCATCTTCATTTCATGAGCAACTATCTTCAAACTTGATAACAATGTTTATAACCAGAATGCTTGTCATGATTAGACTAACCAGCAGACAAGTGCAGAAAACTGTGACAATTTTTTGCATGTTTATGGCCCTTCTCCAGTATCAAAGCAATATGCTGAGGTGATAGTGATCTATTGCATTTCTTCGATTCTGCAGAAAATATCAGTACAGAAGTTGAAACAAATGAAGATGGAAGTCCAGATGAAGAGACTGATGAAGAAGTGAATACTGGGAGGGTAGATTTTCCTCCTCCTGTAGGTATTATAGGACATGACAAGGAAGATAAACATGGTGTAGAAGATCAAAATGCAGGAGGAAATTATCATCAATCAAACAGAGAAAACAAAGAGGAGAGGAATGATGATATAGAAGGTACAGGTGATGGTGAGTTACACATTATGAGGTAGCAACATTATGTATTTATGCTGTTTGGCAAACAATATAATGATATAGCAGGAAAACTTTTCAACTGCTTAGCATTTAAAATGTTCATTTATTATTATTTTACTATTTATTATTTTTGTACAATCTGTCTAAACTTTCCTTAAGATTTTCATAAATCTTAATAGGAGAAAGCCATCATATATGTTATTCTTTGCATGTTCTTACAGAAAATCGTCAACCCCCCAACCCCACCAAAAACAAATATGGTGATAAAGAATTTGAAATACCTCTAATTGAAGAGCATCAATAAATTGGCTAGAATTGCTGTCAACTGCTTCAAAACTAATGGGTTGTGGGTTCAAATATTTTGATTATTTTCTGTCTTTTTTTCTCTGATCATTATTTCTCTTTTATTCAGATTATATTTAGAAAAACAATTTCCTTTTTTGTATGGGTATTAACTGGATGGCTTAGAATAAGTTTATTACCAGATATGGTACCAAGTATATTGAAAGTCTAAAAAAATTTAAAAAAAACACTCGTATTGATATTGTGATTGGCCTTTGTCCGTCATGTGTCATCAACTTTTGCTTTAAACGATATCTCCTCCTAAATCGCTGAGCAGATTTTGATAAAAAAAAATTACAGAAATGATCCTTATATGATACTGAAAAAAACTAAAATCATTCCACCAAGATAGCCCCTCAGAGCTTAAAATATAAAAATCTTTAAACAATACCTCCTTCTAAACTGCTGAGCAAATTTTGATGAAACTCAATAGGAATGATCATTGGGTGATACTGCACAAAAAAGCTAAAATAATTCCAGTCTAATAAAGCTAATAAAGGAATTCAGTAAACACATTTTCTCCTTACACCCCTTATATTATTTAAAAAAGTCAGATTGCACTTTGTTTGCACTCTAGCATCTTTATTTTATAGGTCATTGTCTTTAAATTTTATAACAATGTTTATAACCATCAAATTTTGGCTAAGTTGGATTATGGCTGAAATTGGAACCTTAGGTCAGGAGTTATGCCCCTTTTAAAATTGAAAAAAGCCAGATTTCACTTTGTTAGCCCTCTAGGTCACCAGGTCAAATCTTGGAGAAACCTTGTGAACACTCTAGAGGCCACAGTTTTGGACCAATCTTCATGAAACTTGGTCAGGATGTTTGTTTACATGATATCTCGGATGATTCGAAATTGGGTCATGTGGGGTCAAAATCTAGGTCACCAGGTCAAATCTTAGTAAAACCTTGTGAACACTCTAGAGGCCATAGTTTTGGACCAGTCTTCCTGAAACTTGGTCAGGTTGTTTGTCTACATAATATCCCGGATGGTTTGAAAAGGGGGGGTACATAATATCCCGGATGGGTTTGAAAATGGGTCATGTGGGGTCAAAAACCAGGTCACCAGGTAAATTCAGGTAGGATCAAAATGTAGGCCACTTAGTCAAATGTTAGAAAAACACTTTAGATGCCAGATTTTTTGTCAGTTTGCCTAACACAGCCATCTTAATCAGGTGAGCGACACAGGGCCATCTTGGCCCTCTTGTTTTAAATTATTCCTTAACCTTGAGATTTCCATAAAATGCAATCTAAGTAAAATCTCATGTGGAAGAAAAACATTACCAGAATTTATATAATTAAGTAAAGTTGTGTATCTAGAGTTTTTATTATGCCCCAAAAGCTAGCTAATAATAAAATCGGTGTGTGTGTCCGTTTGTCTGAGCATTTTCATTAACTTTGTCGCGTATGCATGCATTTTGATATAATTTGGCATCAATGGCCTCCTCAAAAAGACAGACTGTCACGCGAAAGATCCAGGTCGTAAAATGTGGAAAGGAAAGGGGAGACAAAGTGTCACGCGAAAGCCGGTCTGTAAAAAACAATCACAGATCAAAGGTCATAAAATGGGGGTAATTTTCAGCTTCTGGACATTAATTCTGTTGACTTGACTTGACTATATGAGTTTACCATCAATTCAACAGTATTTCAGTCATATAGCGACGTCCAGTTAATAACAGGTGGAGGAAGACCCCAAATGCACGGAGGCATCCGGGTAGAACCACCGACCTACCGCAAATTAGCTGGAAGGCTTCCTCACATGAATATCCGAATGACCCTGCTGGGATTCAAATCCACGTGGTGAGGGGCTGAGTGAGTGTTACAGTCAGCGGCTTTACCCTCTCGGCTACTGAGGCCCCACATTAATTTTGTCTTGGATGGATGGATATTTATATAACTTGGTATCAAGGATCTAAACAATAAGATAACTCTTGACTTAACTTAATGACAGTTATGGGTGTTCTTGGACTGATTCTTGTTCATCATATTTAGATCAGTCATCAGACAACTGCAGATGACTGTCATGATTTTTAGCTCACCTGAGCACAAAGTGCTCAAGGTGAGCTTTTGTGATCGCCCTTCGTCCGGCGTCGTGCGTCGTCCGTCGTCAACAATTTGCTTTAAACGACATCTCCTCTGAAACAGCTGGACAGAATTTAATGAAACTTGGCAGGTATGTTCCTTGGGTGAGGCTCTACAAAAGTTGCTAAAATAAAGTTGATCCATGAAGAACTCTGGTTGCCATGGCTACAAAAAGAAAAATAATTTGAAAACTTTAAAAATCATCTCCTTCAAAACTACTGGCCAGATTTCAAAATAAATTGGTACAGATGTTCCTTGGGTCAACCTCTACCAAAGTTGCTAAAATTATTCTGATCCGTAAAAAAACATGGCCGCCAGGGGCGGGGCTTATTTGCATTTTATGTATATAGAGAAACCTTTAAACAACATCTCCTCTGAAACAACTGGACAGAATTTGATTAAACTTGGCAGGGATGATCCTTGGGTCAACCTTCACAAAAGTTGCTGAAATAAACTTGATCCATGTAGAACTCTGGTTGCCATGGCAACAAAAAGGAAAAAAATGAAAACTTTAAAAATCATCTTCTTCAAAACTACTGGCCAGATTTTAAAATAAATTGGTACAGATGTTTTGTATTGATATTGTGATTGGCCTTTGTCCGTCATGTGTCATCAACTTTTGCTTTAAACGATATCTCCTCCTAAATCGCTGAGCAGATTTTGATAAAAAAAAATTACAGAAATGATCCTTATATGATACTGAACAAAAAAGCTAAAATAATTCCAGTCTAATAAAGCTATTAAAGGAATTCAATAAAGACATTCTCCTAAACTGTTGAGCAGATTTTGATTATTCTCAATAGGGAATGATCATTAAGTGATATTTCATAAAAATAGCTGAAATCATTCTGGTCCACCAACCAAGGTTGGCACCAGAGCTAAGAATAGAAAAATCTTTAAACATCTCCTCCTTAGTCACTGGTCAGATATATATAATTCATCCTTGCTTCAGCATTTTCTCTCTATCAGTTGAATTCCGGTGAGTGATTTAGTGCCATAATTGCCGTCTTGTTTTAATTTGGCAAGACCAACCAATATACTTTTGAAGAAAATTTATGTTAACTTTGAAATAAGTAGAGTTAAAAATGATATTTGAATAAGACTCCCTAGGCAGACAATTGATTAAACCAGTCCTTAAAATGGGTTAATCATGGTCCTAATCCATTTCACATTTCATATACCTAGAGTCAAAACAATCATATAACAAGTATGTTTTCTTTTTGGCAAATAATATTTGTTTCTTAACAGTAATAAATACCAAAACATTTTTATATAAAGAGGATATGAAAAATTTAGAGTTTCCTTATTTCTAACAAGGGCCTTTTAATGTCCATGCTTCAGCTAAGAGTATGAGATGTCCAAAACCTTCTGGTAAATTGTGTTACAATTTTGTAAACAGGTGTCCTGTTAGGCATACATCACCACCATGTTGTAAATTTTGTCTGTTGGGGTCGAATACCCTAATCACTAATATAAGATGGTACATGAAATGCAACAAACTTGGGTTGCTTCAATACCATTTAGATATAACAATCGAGAGATATAAAATATAGTATAATAGATAATTCAGATTTAACATTCGTTGTAATTTACAAAAACAGTAATTGTCTAAGTTAAAAACCACCACAGGAGATGATTAATTGGCTGATTAAGAAAAGGTGTATGAAAATAAGCAAAATGTAACAAGCATATATTCCTTGCATATTATAGAAAAAAGTTAAATATGTGCTCATTCATCTGGGTATAAGTTTCCTTCCGCTGCTGGCCTCCTTTTCCTGAAATCTCTGAAATTTAGATTTTCGTCAAATCAGTATCACTACAAATACGCAGTTGTGAAAAAAAACATTTAGATAATTTTTTATAGGAGATGGTGGATTTTGCATGCTGGAAAACTTTTTTCTTTAAGGTCAATTGATACAAGATTTCTTTGTCGTAAAAGTTTTTAACTCGACTATTCGAAGAATAGGATGAGCTATTGGAGTCACGTCGGCGTCCGTCTCCCAAGAAATGTCAAGGTTTTGTTTAACATTGCCATTATCTCCTCTATTACTCACTGGATGTCCCCCAAACTTTACATATGTGTTTATCATCATCATCAACCAGTAGAATCAAGAACAGTAACCCTCCCTTTTTTTGGCATATTTATTGACTTTTGATATGGACTTAAAAAAAAGGATAAATGTTTGTTAAACATTGCTATTATCTCTAGTTTTACTAAATGGATGTCCCTCAAACTTCACATATGTGTTTATTAACCTGTAGAAACAGGAACAGTAACTCTTCCAAATTTTTATGCATATTTATGGCCCTTTTTGGACTTAGCAAAAATGTTAAACTTTTCTAACATTGCCATTATCTCCACTATTACTCATTACATGTCTCTTAAATTTCACACATGCCATGATTTACTCTTAAAAAACCAATATCACGTGAATCGTGCCATAAGTTGTAAATCGCTGAATCTCGTGCATCCCGAAAAACACTGATAACACTGAGGTATAAAAAGGCCCTATGTAAAGAAACTATAGGTTTAAACTTCTAAGACTTAAACATCTCTCTTAATACACTTAAAACAGTAGATATAACCATTTCAAACCCTAATCATATCTCATTCTGAACAAAAGGTAATAAAAGAAACCTGTGATAAACCTTATATAACCAAAATCGGCTAATACAGTTCCACTCTGGCCTACGTGACAAATACAACATACTCTAAATCTACGCTTATTTTCAGGCCATGTCAAAATTATTTTGTGACAAACATCATCAGACCAACTAGTAGAAATAGGGAAAGTAACTCTTTTAAATATTTTTTTATCATATTTATGGCCCTTTTTGGACTTAGAAAAATATAAACTTACATTTAACATTGCCATTATCCCCAGTTTTACTCATTGGATGTCTCTCAAACTTCACACATGCCTTGATCATCATCAGAACCAACTGGTAGAAATAGGGATAGTAACTCCTCCAAGTAGTTTTGCATATTTATTGCCCCTTTTGAACTAAGAAAAAATATTAAACTAACGTTTAACATCGCAATTATCTCTCCAGGGAAGTCTCCAATTTCTTCACATATGGCTTGATCATCATCAGACCAACTAATAGAAACAGAGACAGTTACTCTTCCAAATAATTTTGCATATTTATGGCCCTTTTTGACCTAGAAAAAAATGTTGAAACTTTGCTTAACATTGCTATTATCTACAATTTCTTTCAATGAATGTCCCTCATAATTCATGAAATTGCATAACCTTTGTTGGGGGTCAGGCTCTTTCATGAATTTTAAAATAGTTATGGCCCTTTTTTATTTGGAATTTTGGTTAAGGTTTTCACACCACTTCATTTTTTCACTTAACCATCTGAGGTATTGCTTTGAATCTTTGAACACTATGACCATCATCCCTACCTGAACATGGCAAGAGTACATAACTCTGTCTTGGATATCGACATAATTATTCCCCTTTTCTGACTTAATTGATCTTTTTGCACTGACTCACTTCTTCACTGAACTCTTTGAGATTGCTATAAAACTTTGAGCACATGTTTATTGCTCTTGTGTATATTTTGATAATACAGAGATTCTCATTTTGCCTCATAATTGCAATATTTATTTTTATTGACAAAGCATTCGGACAACTCTTGTTAATTCAGCAAATTCTCATTTCGAGAAAATTTGTGAAAGCAGCCCTATATTCTCTGGAACGCTTGATAATTGATGTCAGCATTCAAAAATAAACAGAAAAGAAAAACAATTAATTAAAAACATGAAAATTGAAATAAGTCTTGTAATAAAGTTTGGCATGTTTTGGCATGACAACTTACAAATATGTATTTACACAACTTAAATTGTATTTCAGAAAGGAAAGATGAGGAACGTGATCCTTCTGAGCAGTTTGGACCTGGAAAAACTGTCAGCTTATGCTCACTAAATGAGAGTGGAACATCAGTTGATGTGGTGAATAAGACTGAAGGAAGACCTGGTATGTTTGCATTGTTGGTTATCATGCAGTCTAAGCGAACAGTCAAACGTGCCATAATAAGCCAGAAAATATTTCTGATAATATTTCAAGATATTCATAGTTTTCTTATGACCTAATGACTGTTTTACCCTTGAACCAAATTTATGTCCGGCCTTTTCTTTATTTCTGTTTGAGTTTCAAATAAACAAATTGGACCAGAAGTTTATACTTGACAGAAAGTTCCCCTGTGACAAGAGATTGTGTCATGACATTGACTCAAACTTGGTCGGTATTCAATTCAGAAATATGTTTATACTTATTTATTTTTTGGAAATATTCCTTAACCTTGAGATTTCCATAAAATGCAATCTAAGTAAAATCTCATGTGGAAAAAAAAACATTACCAGAAATTATATAATTAAGTAAAGTTGTATATCTAGAGTTTTTATGATGCCCCCAAAGCTAGCTAATAATAAAATCGTTTGTCAGAGCATTTTCAATTCCAGACATTAACTTTATCGCGCACGCATGCATTTTGATATTATAATTTGGCATCAATGACCTCCTTAAAAAGACAGAGTGTCACATGAAAGATCCAGGTCTGTACTCAAATGTCAAGGTCACAATCACAGATCAAAGGTCATAAAATTGGGTATTTTTTAGTTTCTGGACATTAATTCTGTCGACTTGACTATATGAGTTTACCATCAATTCAACAGTATTTAAGTCATATAACGACGTCCAGCTAAAAACAGGGGGAGGAAGACCCCAAATGCACGGAGGCATCCGGGTAGAACCACCGACCTACCGCAAACCAGCTGGAAGGCTTCCTCACATGAATATCCAAATGACCCTGCTGGGATTCGAACCCATGCGGTGAGGGGCTGAGTGAGTGTTAAAGTCAGTGACTTTACCCTCTCAGCCACGGAGGCCCCACATTAATTATACACCCCGCACAATGAAGTTGTAAGGGGGTTATAATGGATTCAGCTTGTCTGTCTGGCCGGCCATCCGGTATACTGGATTCAGCTTGTCTGTCTGGCCAGCCGTCCGTCCGTCTGTCGGTTTCTTTGTCCGGGCCGTAACTCAAAAAATATAAAAGGCATCAAGATGAAACTTCATATATGGATAGATCTCATTGAGGGGAGTGCAGTGACCGAGAGCCATAACTCTCTGTCACGTAATTTTGGAGATATTGTCCTTTGTAATTTTTCATACTTAATTTTTGTCCGGGCCGTAACTCAAAAAGTATAAAAATCATTAAGATGAAACTTCCTAAGTGAATAGATCTCATTGAGGGGGCATGCAGTGACCAAGAACCATAACTCTCTGTCGTGTAATTTTGGAGTTATTGTCCTTTGTAATTTTTCATACTTAATTTTTGTCCGGGCCGTAATTCAAAAAGTATAAAAGATATCAAGATGAAACTTCATATATGGATAGATCTCATTGAGGGGCCGTGCAGTCAGATAAATTAATGTATGTGTTAATATTATTTATTTTCCTTGTTGAGCCAATACATTTACATGTCTCTGACCTACATATTATTTGTATTAAAATCCCTGTGACAAAGCAACATGCGGAGGGTATTTGTGCCATTACAAAGACTGTTCTGGTTTTGTGAACCTTCACAAAAGTTGCTAAAATAAAGTTGATCCATGTGGAACTCTTGTTACCATGGCAATGAAAGAAAAAAAGTATGAAAACTTTAAAAATCATCTCCTTCAAAACTATTGGCCAGTTTTCAAAATATTTTGTTACAGATGTTCCTTGGGTAACTCTATACCAATTTTGCTAAAATTATTCTGATCTGTAAAAAAACATGGCCGCCAGGAGCAGGGCCAATTTGTCTTTTTTGTTTATAGTGAAATCTTTAAAAGACATTTCCTCTGAAGCCGCTGGACAGAATTTGATTAAATTTTGCAGGAATGATCCTTGGGTGAACCTTCACAAAAGCTTCTAAAATATTCTTGATCATGTGGAACTCTGGTTACCATGACAACAAAAAGAAAAAATTATGAAAACTTAAAAAATCATCTCCTTCAAAACTATTGGCCAGATTTCAAAATAGTTTGGTACAGATGTTCCTTGGGTAACTCTCTAACAATATTGCTAAAGTTATTCCGATCTGTAAAAAAACATGGCTGCCAGGGCCGGGGCTAATTTGCCGTATATGTATAAAGTAAAAACTTTAAACATCACCTCTGTAAATGCGGAACAGAATTTGATTAAACTTGGCAGGGATTATCATTAGGTGAGCCTTCACAAAAGTTATTAACATAAACTTGATCCATGCAGAACTCTGGTTGCCATGGCAACGGAAAGAAAATAAAAATGAAAACTTTAAAAATCATCTCATTCAAAAGTACTAGCCAGATTTCAAAATGTTTTGGTACAGATGTTCCTTGGGTAAATATATATCAAGATTGCTAAAAAATTTCCGATCCATAAATAACATGGCCGCAAGTGGCAGGGCTAATTTGCTGTTTATGTACATAGTGAAAAATTTAAACAAATCTTCTCTGAAACTGCTGGACAGAATTTGATTAAACTTGGCAGGGATGATTCTTAGGTTAGCCTTCACAAAAATTGCTAAAATAAACTTGATCCATGCAGAACTCTGGTTGCCATGGCAACAGAAAGAAAATAAAAATGAAAACTTTAAAAATCATCTCCTTCAAAAGTACTAGCCAGATTTCAAGATGTTTTAGTACAAGATTGTTTTGATAAACAACAGAGATCGTCTTGTTCAAACTTAATAGGATATCATGAAGAGTCACGTAACCACTTCACATCATCATACCGTACACAAGAACGCATTTCAATATTTACAATGCGGCGACACAACATCAAATTGCAAATTTAAGCATAATTATGTGGAAAAATAATGTTGGCAAGAATTGTGACTATCACCAGAATTGTGAACGGGTCTGTCAGACCTTGTCTGAAAATTGTGAAGAACCGTTCTTGATTGTGAACAGGTCCATTTTCCGGTACCACTTATATAAGGAAAAAAATCGCTGACTGTTTACACTCTAGCGTCTTCCTTTTTTAGCTCACCTGAGCACAATGAGCTCATGGTGAGCAATTGTGAATGCTTTAGTCCATCGTCCGTGCGTCAGTCCGTTGCCAACAATTTCTGTTAAAGAACATCTCCTCCTAAATCACTGAATGTATTTTGACCAAACTTCACAGGAATCATCCTTATGATACCCTCTATCAAGAATGTTCAAATTAATTTGATTGGTTGAAAAAAGGTAGAAAATTTTAAAAAAATTTTAAAAAAAATTAGATATTTTTCCCCTTTTTAAACCCGGGGCATAATTGGCCCCACCCCAGGGGTAAAAAAAAACAACTAGAAAAATCTTCTTCTTCTCAAAAACCACAAAGCCTGGAGTTTTGATATTTGTTGTGTAGCATTGTCTAGTGGATCAATACAAAGTTTGTTCAAATCATGGCCCTTGGGTCAAAATTGGCCAAGCCCAAGGGTTCACTTAAATTTACATAGGCTTGTAAATAAAAAAAAACTAGAAAAATCTTCTTATCAGAAACCACAAGTCCTGGAGTTAAGATATTTGGTATGTGACATTGCCTTATGGACATCTACCGAGTTTGTTGAAATCATGGCCCTTGAGTCAAAATTGGCCCTGCCCCAGCAGTCACTTGATTTAACAGACTTACATAAGAAAGGTTTTTAAAAGATATCCTTGTCAGAAACCACAAGATCATGTGTTCAGATCTTGACCACATGTAAACTTTTTGTGTGGAATTAAGATTATTTTGCTGTTCTTCTGCATGGATTTTGTATTCAGTATGACTATGATGTAAAAGGCAATGAAAGCAATATTTCTCAGGTGACCGATTCAGGGCCATCTTGGCCTTCTTGTTTGAACAATCATCTTCAAACTGCATAGCAATGTTTATGATCATAATCCTTCGATTAAGTTTGATTATGGCTGAGATTGGCCAATTAGGAGTTATCCCCCTTTTAATATAAAAAATGCCAGATTTCAGTTTGTTTACACTCTGGCATCTTCATTTCTCGAAGAATCATCTTCAAACTTAATGACAATGTTTATGACCATAATTCATTTGTCAAGATAGATTGTTGCATATATATGTTCAACAGATCTGGAGTTATGGCCCTTAACTAGTATTTATAAATAAAATGCCAGACTTCATCTTGTTTATACTTAAGCATCTCCATTTCTTAAGCAGTCTACTTCACCTTTTACAAATATGTTTATGGTCTTATTCCCTTAGCTTAAATTATTATTGACATTAGGTCATGAGTTCTGGCCCTTTAATTGTCAACAACTTTAGTGTTTAAACTCTGTAAGCCACAATTTTCATCCAGTCTTCCTCAACATGTTAGACTGTATGCCTTGATAATTTTTCAGTCTTTGTCTTGTTGATATTGGTCATGTTCAATAATGGTTTGGGTAGAGTTAAAAAGTAGGTCACTAGGTCAAATCTTATTGAAATCTTGTTTACACCTAAGGGGATCACATTTTTAGTCAAATCTTTGTCAAACTTGATTGTGGTGATGAAAATAGTTTAAAAAAATCAAAAAGGGTCATTAGATCAATTTTAGTATTATCATGGCCACATTATTAGCCAGATCTTTCTTAAACTAGATCAGATTGTTTGTCTTGATTATATCTCGGTCAAGTTCAATCATGTGTAAGACATGGTCGGTAATCAGGTGAGCGATTAAGGGCCATTATAGCCCTCATGTTAAGATGTTTTATGCCCCCATATTGATAGATCGGGGCATATTGTTTTTGGTCTGTCTATTTGTGTTTTTCACAAAACTTTAACCTTGACCATAACACGGAAGTTCTTCCACCTATGGCCTCCAAACTCACAGAAATATTCACCTTGATGAGCTCTACCCACCAGGTGACCTTGACCTTTGGTGAAATATAGAAAAAATCTCAATAAAGTAGATTTTCAGCAGTTCATGACCTGATATATATTTGAACATAATCTTATCAAGACAGCACTGTGAAAACTTCAATCCTTCTGCCCCTTGTTGTCCTCAGCTGTTTAAGTATTTATCAGAGTAATATGAGGATTGGTCAGCCAAGTTTGTCTTGTACTTTGTTCTTTTTGTGTGTGTGGCTGATATTGTACCAGTAGTAATGCATCCACGTACCAATATTTGTCTAAAGTTAACAAATCTCCAAATTAATAAAATTACTTAAATTCTTTTTTTATCAGAGAAAAGACATCTTTTAAATAATGTTATGAAGAAATTTCCTTGGAACTAAGTTTGGCTCATTATATGATTTTATTGAAATTCTTTGTTTTCTGCAGGAAGTAAAAGTACAGAAAATAAAAGAAATGGAGATGAAAGTTCAGATGCAGAGCCATCTTCTAATGATGAAAACCAAAATACAGAGAATGAAGATTTGCATCCTCCTGTAGGTATAGAAAGACATAAGAAGGAAGATAAACATGGTTTAGAAGATGAAAATACAGGAGGAGATACTTGTCAACCAAATACAGACAATGATTATAAAAAAGAGCAGAGGAAGGATGTTCTAGCCGATACAGATGATGGTAAGTTAGACATTGTAAGGTAGCAAACTTTGTGACATAATAGGAATGGCTTGCATTTCTTAAAATATCTCAAATTTTTAGCTCACCTGAGCACATGTGCTTAGGATGAGCAATTAGGATCAATGACTGTCCATTGTCCATTCGTCGTTGTCCACAATTAGTTTGTTTGCACTCTATCATCTTCATCATACCCCCAGATACGAAGTATATGGGGGCTATATTGGAGTCACGTCCGTCAGTCCGTCTTTAGACAAGATTTGTCTGCCCTTTTTCTCGGCTACCTTTGCTCTGATTTTGATCTTACTTTACAAGACTGATAAATACCAAGCCAAGTTGTGCATACTGTTGGCACATCATAATTTGCTTGATTTTAAATGAGTTATGGCCCTTTATTGTATTTTTAGCTCACCTGAGCACGAAGTGCTCAAGGTGAGCTATTGTGATCACCTTTTGTCCGTCGTCCGTGCGTGCGTGCGTCCGTCCGTCGTCAACAATTTGCTTTAAAGAACATCTCCTCCTGAACCGCTGAAGGGATTTTGACCAAACTTCACAGGAATCATCCTTATGATGCCCTCTATCAAAGTTGTACAAATTATTCAGATTGGTTGAAAAAGTAGGTCACAGGAGCTAAAAATAGATTTTAAAAACTCAAACTTTGAAAATCTTCTTCTGCAAAACTGCAAGGCCTAGAGCTTAGATATTTGGTATGTAGCATCATCTTATGGGCCATTACCAAGATTGTGCAAATCATAGCCCTATGGTGATAAATGCCCCCACACCAGGGGTCACTTGTTTTACATAGAGTTATATAGGAAAATCTTAAAAAATCTTCTTCTGTAAATCCATAAGGCCCAGAGCTTAGATATTTGGTATGTAGCATCATCTAATGGTTCATTACCAAGATTGTTCAAATCATAGCCCTATGGTGATAAATGCCCCCGCACCAGGGTCACTTGTTTTACATAGAGTTATATAGGAAAATCTTAAAAATCTTCTTCTGTAAATCCATAAGGCCCAGAGCTTAGATATTTGGTATGTAGCATCATCTAATGGTTCATTACCAAGATTGTTCAAATCATAGCCCTAGGTGATAAATGCCCCCGCACCAGGGGTCACTTGTTTTACATAGAGTTATATAGGAAAATCTTAAAAAATCTTCTTCTGTAAATCCATAAGGCCCAGAGCTTAGATATTTGGTATGTAGCATCATCTAATGGTTCATTACCAAGATTGTTCAAATCATAGCCTTACGGTGATAAATGACCCCGCACCAGTGGTCACTTGTTTCACATAGAGTTACATAGGAAAAGACCTAGAGCTTAATCTATAGATTTGATGTGAAATATTGTCTAGTGGTCCGTACCCACATAATTCATAATTATAGACCAATCATAAAAAAAATATTTTGCAATATTACTAGTTTGAGAGATTATGACTAGATAATGGTTAAAATTTGGCCCTTGATTGAATCACTTTTTACTTTAAATTACATACTTGATATATGTTTTATATTAAAATCAGTATCTACGATTAAATAAAATGATAAAAAGACTAAGAGAATATATTGTGTCAACTGTATATTAAATAAAGGTTTTCTTTAAGAAAGATATGAAAGTACAGATAATCGTATTGTTGGTAATAAAAACACATTCGGTCGTTTTAGGTTATAATATTATTAACCACTGAAAAATTAGGAAACTATTCAGCCCTCCATTTCCGGTTTCAGTTTGGTAGGTATACGATTCTCTTCAGAAATTTCAATGAATTATCGAAGATCATTAATCTAACAGACCTAAAAAGCGATTGAAAAGTAGGTCAGTAGGTCAAATCTTAGAAAAACCTTGTTTACACACTGGAGGCCACAATTTTGATTCAATCTTCCTCAAACTTGGTCAGCACAAATGTCCTCAGGTGAGCGTCTTTAGGGCCATCTTGGCCCTTTTGTTCAAATAGATTTTGTCCATCCTATTTCTCAGCTACCTTAGGTCGTATTTTGATTTTAAGTTCACAGTAATAATAATTACCAAGCCAAGTTGTGCATATCTTTGGCACATCATGGTTCACTTGATTTTAAATGAGTTATAGCTCTTTGTCATAATTCTTTAATGTAATTTCTCCACGGTATTTCTCAGCTACCTTTAGTCAGATTTTAATTTAACTCTTTAGCATTACTAGCATTACTCAGAACCAAGCAAGTTGTGCATATCATTGTCATGTCTTCATCAGCTGGATTTTAAATGTGTGATAGCCCTGTATTATATTTATTGAATATATTCTTCCTCAATATATTTTGGCTACAAATGGTTTGATTTTGATTTAACTGTGACAGCAGTATCTGGGGGTATTCATCATTTTCAGTGATAGTCCTTGTTTCTTAAGAAATTATCTTCAAACTTTATAACATTTTTTTTCCATCATCTCAGCCAAGTTCGATTATGGCTGAAATCACCTTATAAGGTCTGGAGTTAAGGCCCTTTTAATATAAAAAATGCCAGATTTCATGTTGTTTGCACTCTGACATCTTTATTTTTCTTTAGCAATCATTTTCAAACTTTATGACAATGTTAATTGCCATATTCTCTTGACATTGTTTAATTATTGCTTATATTGCCCAATTAGGTTAGGAGTTACATGCCCTTTAAATATTGAGGAAAGAAAAACCAGATTTCACATTAGTTGCACTCTAACAACTTTGTTTCAATGTTGATTGCAATAATCTCTCAGCCAAGTTGGTTTATGGCAGTTTCAGGAGATTTGGTCCTTTTAATAATAAAAAAATGCCAGTCATCTTAAAATTCTATGATAACTCATGTTTATAGCCACACTCTCTCAGCTTAATTCATTTATGGGCTGATTTTATTAAATTAGGTCAGGAGTTATTGCCCTTTTAATATTATATAGGATTTTTCATATTACATTCTTTAAATTCTGACCACATGTACTGTTTTATTTGTGGAATTGAAATGCTCTTGCTGTATATCTTCATGGATTATGAATTAGGTACAACTATGCTATAGTATAGTAACTTGTATAGGCAATGAAGGTAAGTGTTTTCAGGGCCATCTTCAAATTCTTAAAATTGGAAACTTTGATGATGAAGAATTAGGAGTTTGATGTAGCACTTTCCTAACACATTACTTTCAACTGAAAAGCATCCATAAATGGGCTAAAGATACTATTCATTGCTTTGAATCTGATTGGTCATGGGTTCAAATCTTAGGAGAGTCGGGTATTTTCTTGGCTGTTTTTTAGCTCACCTGAGCCCAAGGGATCAAGGTGAGCTATAAGAATCACCCTGCATCCGTCATCATGCATTGTCTGATGTCAACAATCTGCTTTAAACAGCATCTCCTCTGAAACCACTGGACAGAATTTGATTAAACTTGGCAGGGATGATCTTTGGGTTAACATTCACAAAAGTTGCTAAAATAAACTTGATCCATTAGAATTCTGGTTGCCATGGCAATGGAAAGAAAAAAATAATGAAATTTAAATATCATCTCCTTCAAAACTACTGGCCAGATTTCAAAATGTTTTTGTACAAATGTTCCAGGGTAAAGTTATTTCGATCCGTAAAAGACAGGGCCACCAGGGGGCGGGGCTAATTTGCCTTATTTGTATATAGTGAAAACTTTAAACGACATCTCCTCTGAAACAGCCTGACAATATTTGATTAAACTTGGCAGGGATGATCTTTGGGTGGACCTTCACAAAAGTTGCTAAAATAAACTTAATCCATGTTGAACTCTGGTTTCCATGGCAATGGAAAAAAATGAAAACTTTAAAAATCATTGCCTTCACTACTATACTGGCAGAGTTCAAAATGTTTTAGTACAGATATTACTTGGGTAACCCACTACCAAGATTGCTAGAATTATTCTGATCCGTAAAAATATATGGCCGCCAGGGGCTGAGCTAAATTTGCCTTAAATGTATATAGTGAAAACTTTAAAAGACTTCTGCTCCAAAACTTCTGGCCAGATTTTAAAATGTTTTGGAACAGATGTTCTATGAGTAAACCTCTACCAGGATTGCTCCTTTAGAGCAGGGGTACTCAGGTGAGCCATATAGGGTCATCATGGCCCTCTTGTTTCAATTATTGACAGCTTGTATCTTGGAAGCTATTTGAGAATAAGCATATTTATTGAACAAGTAAAGTAGAGAGAATTTTCAGACGATTATTTTGGTACCAATACCTTTGAAATTGGTTTAAGTATAAGGAAATTTCAACAAAAAATAAGAATGTAAAATTGTTATATCAAAGTTGAATGGCTATTATATTGATACATAGGCAAATTAAATGTAAAGAATTTCAAAACCTTTGTTTTGGTACCTAGTATTTTAAAATAGCTCAAAGTTTAAGAAAGTAACATGGACAATAAGAACTCAGAACATGCAAATTTTAGGGAATTCTGCTGTATTTCCTTAGATTAAATGGCTTATATTTTGGAAACCTATTAAGCTAGAAGCAAATATACAAATATATCAAATTACAAATGAACATTAACTTAAAAGTTATGGTCGGGAAATACTATTTGACATGAATATCTTTCTGCCGATTTTTGCATGGGTTAACTTTCTATATCTCAAAAGCTGATACAGATAGGTGGACACAAGAAGCAAGTGAAATGTTGGAAATCTAAAGACTTTTTAGCTCACCTGAGCATAGCTCAGGGTGAGCTTTTGGGAGACTTGATTGTCCGTCGGCCGTCGTCCGTCGTCCGTCAACAATTTGATGTTTACACACTAGAGGCCACAATTTTGATCCAATCTTCCTCAAACTTGGTCAGAATGTTTGTCTTGATGATATCTTGAACCCTTTCGAAAATGGGTCAGGTTGGATCAAAAAGTAGGTCAGTAGGTCAAATCTTAGAAAAATCTTGTTTACACACTAGAGGCCACAATTTTGATCCAATCTTCCTCAAACTTGGTCAGAATGTTTGTCTTGATGATATCTTGAACCCTTTCGAAAATGGGTCGGTTGGTCAAAAAGTAGGTCAGTAGGTCAAATCTTAGAAAAATCTTGTTCCAAGATTTTTGATGATATCTTGAACCCTTTCGAAAATGGGTCAGGTTGGATCAAAAAGTAGGTCAGTAGGTCAAATCTTAGAAAAATCTTGTTTACACACTAGAGGCCACAATTTTGATCCAATCTTCCTCAAACTTGGTCAGAATGTTTGTCTTGATGATATCTTGAACCCTTTCGAAAATGGGTCGGTTGGATCAAAAAGTAGGTCAGTAGGTCAAATCTTAGAAAAATCTTGTTTACACACTAGAGGCGACAATTTAGATTCTTTTTTGATCCAATCTTCCTCAAACTTGGTCAGAATGTTTGTCTTGATGATATCTTGAACCCTTTCGAAAATGGGTCAGGTTGGATCAAAAAGTAGGTCAGTAGGTCAAATCTTAGAAAAATCTTGTTTACACACTAGAGGCCACAATTTTGATCCAATCTTCCTCAAACTTGGTCAGAATGTTTGTCTTGATGATATCTTGAACCCTTTCGAAAATGGGTCAGGTTGGATCAAAAAGTAGGTCAGTAGGTCAAATCTTAGAAAAATCTTGTTTACATACTAGAGGCTACAATTTTAATCCAATCTTCCTCAAACTTGGTCAGAATGTTTGTCTTGATGATATCTTGAACCCTTTCGAAAATGGGCAGGGCCGGACCGAAAAGTAGGTCAAAAGGTCAAATCTTAGAAAAATCTTGTTTACACACTAAAGGCCACAGTTTTGATGCAATCTTCCTCAAACTTGGTCAGATTGTTTGTCATGATGATATCTCGAACCAGTTTGAAAATGGGTGGGGCTGGATAGAAATGTAGGTCAGTAGGTCAAATCTTAGAAAAATCTTGTTTATACTCTGAGGGCAACATTTTTTGTCCAATCATCCTCAAACTTTGGCAGAATGTTTGTCATCTTTTGTGGATGGGGTCAGAAAATTCCTGAACATTGTTTCACCTTATCATCTTAATTCTAAAGCAATCTGTTTTGTACAGGCAATGAATGATACTTTTCTCAGGTGAGCGATCTAGGGCCATCTTGGCCCTCTTGTTTAACAATACCTAGCTGTTTTAAATCGTATATCACATAAGGAAGTTATATGAAAATTGAGCAATAATTGAAACTGTTCTTTCAAGCTCTTCTGCAGTTGATCCCAATCCTTTGATTGCTTTTTTAGCTCACCTGAGCACAACGTGCTCATGGGGAGCTTTTGTGATCGCCTTTTGTCTGGCATCCGTTCGTCTGGTGTCAACAATTTCTGTTAAAGAACATCTCCTCCTAAATCACTGAATGTATTTTGACCAAACTTCACAGGAATCATCCTTATGATGCCCTCTATCAAGAATGTTCAAATATTTTTTATTGGTGGAAAAAGTAGGTCACAGGAGTTAAATATAGAATTTAAAAATGCAAACTTTGAAAATCTTCTTCTGCAAAACTGCAAGGTCTAGAGCTTAGATATTTGGTTTGTAGCATTGTCTAGTTCACCGTTAGCAAGTTTTTTTCAAATCATTGGCCTGGCCTCAGGGGTCACTTGATTTTACATAGGCTTATATAAGGAATAAAAATAGAAAAATCTTCTTCTCAGAAACCAAAAGGCCTGGGGGTAAGATATTTGGTGTGTATCATTGCCTTATGAACATTTACCAAGTTTGTTCAAATCATGGCCCTGGGGTCAAAATTTGCCTCCACCACAGAGGTCACCTGATTTAAAAGAGACCTTCATAGAAAAAAAAATAGAAAAATCTTCTTCTCAGAAACCAAAAGGCCTGGAGATAAGATATTTGGTGTGTATCATTGCCTTATGAACATTTACCAAGTCCTATTTAGCACAAATGGTAATCTCATGGCTGTTAACCATTATTAAAAAATAAAGTTGATCCGTTAAAAAATGAGGCCCCTATGGGGTCAGCTTGTTTTCTTATATACTCTAAAAAGAAGATTTCAAACATGTTCTTCTATGAAATCAGTGGTTTAATTTCTTTTCGCATGTATGGACACCTCACTGTCTACCATAATTGCTAAAATAAAGTTGATCCCCTGAAAAATGAAGCCCCTAGGGTGGCCGGCTTGTTTCCTCAAATAGCTTTATATAGAAAATTTCAAAACTATTCTTCTATGAAGCCAATGGTAAGAATTTAATTTCATTTAGCACAAATGGTCATCTAATGGCTGTCTAGCTTAATTGCAAGAAAAAAAAGTTGATCCCTTGAAAAATGAGGCCCCTTCAGCATTGGTTCATATTTTTATATACTTCATAAAGATGATTTCATAAATTTTCTTCTATGAAACCAACGATTAGAATAAAATTACTTTTGGCCTGAATGGTCACCTCATGGCTGTTTCCCAGAATTTCAAAAAGAAAGTTAGTCCCTTGAAAAATGAGGCTCAGGTCCCTAGGACTTTGGCTTGTTTCCTTATATTCTCTATATAATAAAACATTCAAAGTTTTCTCTTGTATGAAACCAAGTTACATTTTGATACAAATTATGGCCCCCTTTTAACTTAGAGATTAGGGTTAAAGGTACCTTCATGCTTATATTTCAGTAGCCAGGCATTGGATTGATTTAAAGCTTTGTTGACGTTTAGTGGTATAAGACTATAGAGACAGATTATTTTTTTCTGGAAACGGTCCTATTGCATTTTTTTACTGAAACTTTTTGGTTAAAGTTTTGCATGCAGTAGAAAATTTGGTTTAAGTTTTGCATGCAAGCTACTATTCAGCTTATATTTCAGTACCCATTCATGCTATTTACTTGAACATTTATGAGTATGTCCAGGGGCATCAGAAAACCAAAGAAGATTAATCTTGACTCATACAAATAATGGGCACCTTAATTTCACTATTTTGGTTAAAGTTTTGCATGCACAGTGCTGATATGCTTATATCTCAGTAAATAGGCATGAAATTGATTTAAGACTTCATAAACTTATTCAGTGATATCAGGCTATCAAAAAGATTGTTTTTGACTAAGGATATGTTAAAGACATGAATCAAATTAGATTTAAAATCAGATTTAATTTGACATACAACAAGCATTTAGAATAGTCAGGCATGCTGTCTTTCAGACA
>CM037784.1:53729240-53747745 GCA_021229015.1 Solen grandis | reverse complement strand
GATTTTTGGTTAACTGGATATCATGCTTTTTCCATATAATTATGTCAAAAAATGTTTGTTATCCACATAATTTAACTTTCTAACTTGAAAAAATATGAGATATCCAAATATCTTAAGTGAATATATGGCTGGCAGTAGTGGGCGCTAACAGGTAATTTAGTCCTGTTAAGATACCTAAGTGGATAACACGAAAGTTTTCTACTTGCCAGATACTAAATGAATATGTGATAATTTTTCAGAAAAGTTTCGACATAGCTAAGTGGATAAGTGGCTGGCATAAATATGCCACCATAAAAACGTCTGTTTCAGATTTAAATAAAACCTGCTATATCTAGAAATCATTGTAACAAAATTCACGCACATTCCAAAATATACCATATAAACTTATACTTTACAAATCAAAGTTTTTGAAGCAAAATTTCATAATTTTTCTTCTTGGCAATTCATTCTAGACACGCTGGCCAAGCTATTTACTAAAATTGGCAGTGCATCGTCAGAACAATTAAGCATCTTACTGACAACGATAAAAGTTCTGCCGGACTACAACCGGCAACACTTCCGGTATGGTTTCGTTCATGTCAGTAGAGCACCGGAAGCGCCCCGTAACAGTTCGGCCTCAATTTACACCGTATTGGTACGGATTTGATGCAATGTCCTGCCGTTGTACGAACGGTATGCTAGGAACCGTTCTTAAACGACATGTTACCACTGGCAGGAGTGGGCGCAAACAGGCAATTTAGCAGCATGACAACGGTATAACGATGGTACCAGCGTTATTCGAATATTTGATGTTAAGAAGCCTTCCAGCTGACTCGCATTAGATCGGTTGTTTTACTCAGATGCATACCTGTCTGAAATCCTGTTGCATCAATATATGCATGCCAAACTCGTATTGTACACGTAAAGCACGTTAAGGCACGTTAGGGTGACTGGTAACGCGCCTCCCTTTTTACAAATGCGTCCCATGTTCGATTCCTGGTCACGTATGTGAGAGTGTACAGTGGTCGCCCGTCCATACACATGAGTTTTCTACGAGCTCTCCGGTTTCCACCCACAATAATGACCACATACGCCATCTTCAGAGCCATCGAGAATGATTTATATAAGTTGTAAGAACTTGTTTCGTAATCGATGTAAAATAAATGAAGTTTAAACTTTTTTCTTTAGTCCCGTGATGTTGTGTTAATATACTACAAGAAACTATTAACTTTACGTTATATCTATTATTATGCTTAAACTGATGTTTCCGGTTTCGTATAACTATTATTTAACACGTTTCATAAAATACATCACTCCGCGTTATGCGCGTGTATTCTATATAGATGCATAGTTTGATGAACTCGAACAGCTGGGTCAAAAAAATGCATTATTCACATGATGTTGAAAATGTATGAAAAATACACACGTTAAATCGTTATTTTCAATTATTATTTGAAACTTTTTTCTTGGTATTAGATTACAAATAGTAATTCGTTCACAGTCCGTTCATTGATGCTTTTGTTTGTTGATATAATCGCGATTTACTGTCAGTAAAGATCATATGATCAAAAGAATCTGACATGAATTATCATTTCATATCAAATTTTATTAAAAAAGTTCATGAAAATGTTATTTAGCTCGCCAGAGGTTCGATTAATAACATTTTCATGAACTCGTTTAGTAAAATTTGATACGAGATAACATTTCATGTCAGATCCTATATATATATATATATATATGTGTGTATCAGCAGTCATGACACATGAATGAACTGTCCATTGTTTGCTTTTTCACATACGTCACATGACCTATTCATACATGTATGTTCGGAAATGTTGCAAAAAAACGTGATTTTCACGTGTTAAGTATGGAGTTTCCGAGAAATATATCAAAATGATAGTATTTTAAATACGTAATTGCAAGTGCAAGACTTATTACCTTATTTTTAACTTTAATAATACAGCTCGTGGACAAAGGAAATGGATTTAGCAGTTTTTTATACATAAAATAAAAATTGAAATAATGACTTGTCCCAAGGATCCATTCTTGGCGTATTTTTTAAAAAGGTTATTTTGTTTGTTAGGGACTAAACATGCAAGAATCATTGTCATTAAACGATATAAATTACACTTAGGCATTTTTGTGGTGAGGAATGAAGCTATATTCTGTGTCGTATTCATTAGTTTTCATTTTCACATTTCACTAATTTCTCTTTAACATATTAACAAAAACGATTAGTTTGAACATACAGTTATAGTATTGTGGATTTAGATGTAGTTTAACGGCGAATTTATCGTAACATTTAATGGCTGCCTCGAGTAATCCATTGTCAAATAGTTATAAGCTCTAGTTAGCGAGAGAAAAAAGGGCATATACCATCGTAAAAGGCGCAGAAACTAAAGGAATGGGAAAATCATGCGCCACACGATGCCCATGCTGTCTCAAGAAGTTCTTTTGTCGTCAGCATCAAAAAAAGTCTACTCAACCACAGGAGACATTGCTAAAGCAACAAAGTCCTAGCCTGAACTCGTAGATAACCTGTTTGTTTTGTTTTTTGTTTTGTTTTGTTGATGTTGTTGTTGTTGTTGTTGTTGTTTTGTGGGGGGGGGTATGCATATGCAAATACCTATTAAGCAATTAATGTTATTATAGGTATTTGGCTTATCGAACTGACCTGGATAAATAAGATTTTACACTACAAGTAAACTGGGAGTTTGCCTTAGGATTAGCAGTGATGAAAGATTTCTTTTACTAAATAAACACATTTTTGTTTTAAACGAATATTACACAGAGATATGTTTAATAGGTCTTTGTTTGTTCCAATTCATATCCATTTATTTACATAAAACTTTATTTTCATGGCTTCACACACACACACACACACACATACACACAGATTATTAAAGAAAACTGAGATTATTTTAGTATATATTGTACTGCGTATCACTCAGCCTGTATCGTGGTACATATCGTATCGGCCATGTCAATTACACAGTCATAGAAACAAATTTGTCATTTGGAAAAAAAATCATACACGTTGAATGATTGAAATATTTAATGAATTATTACCATACCTAAACCTTTTTACCATTTTTCTGCATAGTGTGCCTAATTCAAACCATCTACATATTTCAAAGTTACCCAAACTTTCTTAGAAATATTTTAGTTGATCTTGCTAATTTAAAAAAAAAATAGATTGAGTTTTTTTAGACCGTCAATGTGCCTGGTACCATATTCATTATTAAAGTTTGTTCCATTTATCTTATAAATATCCGTACCAATTATAAAGAAAAAATAATAAAACCATTTTTCTTTCTAAATCTGGTCGGAATGATACAGATATAACTGTTTGGTCACGGAGTACTTTAAATAGAGAGGACTCCGTGGCCGGGTTGTCATCATTCATTTTTATTATTAAATATAACATTCACACAAGAATGAACTATACAGTAATACATTACAATATCGCACTTATGGTAATAATGCATTTTCTTCCATATCATAATCTTATTTTGAAAAGTTTATAATACCTTGTGAACATTAATGTAAAATACTTTTGATAGTTCATGTGTGAGAAATATATAAGAAAAAGGATAGCGATAATAAAAGTATTTATTTTTCAAAATTCCTGATAAAAATAAAAGATAAAACAAATCCAAAACAAAATACTTTTTTATTTGAGACAGATGCCTTCTGACATCACAATAATATATTATAATTCATATAAAATTTGTCAGTTTTGTCAATATTAAGAGCAATTTCCTCTCCTACATTTAATCTTGAATCCAAAAATTGAAATTCGTCTGTTTTGAAAACACTGATATAAAATTTGCATATTGCTTAGATTCTAGAAGAAAAACCTTCTCTGTGTAGTTTGAATCAAAGAAATGATCTCTTTATCTCTCGTCATGTAAGTGATTATTCGATTAACGGTATCTTTCGATATTTTTCAGTCGCCTCAAACACTTGCATAAAATAAAGTACATGTACATCTGTATTTGATTTTCATAATTGTTCCTGTCTTTTACCTAAAATCAGGAAGGAAATTACCGCATGCGACATTGAAAAATATTCATACGAAACAAGAGGTATGGTAAACAGCCGCATGATACAACGAGTCTTTTGTTAAGACAGTTGAATACTTTGAAGAGACCAAGCATCCGGAATATTCATTGAGTTTAAAAGTATAATAAATTGAGCTATGAACATTTGTACGATGCAATAAATGCACAGCGTTTGGTCGTAATGCAGAAAATGGTGCATATGTAATGGTGCTCCGTGAATTTGACATTTTAGAGTTATGAAATTACTCATCACTTTAAACCATTGTCTGGAGGTAAGTCGCCTTGCAAAAGTGTTTAGATATTGGATGTTAATTTCCTAGCTGGTGTATGCAAATTAGATTACATTGAAATTTGAATGTCTGTTGATCATTTATAGTCTTCAATATTCAAAATGAAGCGATCGAAATTGAAAGTTAATGGTGATGTTTCTGCTCAAGGCCGCACTGAGACAAGCTATTCTTAAATATTGTCTCACAAGTGGGAACCATATATCGGTGGAAGAGTGGTTGCCAAGGTTTCAGCAAAAAATGGAGGTGTGTGGGGGGGGGGGGGGGGGGGGGGGGATGGGGGCACATGTCTGTACTGGATGTTTTGTCATACCACATGTCTATACCGGGTGTGGTGCTATGTCACATACATACTGGGTGTGGTATCATGCCATATTTCTGTATTAGATGTGTTGTAATGCCACATGTCTATACTGGTGATGTCCCATGCCTCATTTCTATACTGGGTGTGGTGTCATACCACATTTCTATACTGGGTGTGGTGTCATACCACATTTCTATACTGTGTGTTGTGTCATACATTTCTATACTAGGTGTGGTGTCATACCACATTTCTGTACTGAATGTGGCGTCATACCACATTTCTTATTCTGGGGTGTGGTGTCATACCACATTTCTGTAATGGTGTGGCGTCATACTACATTTCTACATCAGATTTGTTAGAATGTAATTGCCTGTACTGGTGTGGTATCATGTCAGATGCCTATACTGTGTGTGGTGTCTTTCATTACTATATCAGATTTGGTGTCATATAACTTCCTGTACTGGTGTGGTGACACGCAAAATTTCTAAACTGGATGTGGTGCTATGCACCATTTCTATACTGGGTGTGGTGCTATGCACAATTTCTAGACTTGGTGTTGTGTCATGCACCATTTATATACTTGGTGTGGTGATATTCACAATTTAAATACTGGGTGCGGTGTCATGTACTATTTCTATACTAAGTGTGGTGTCATGCACCATTTATTTACTGGATGTGGTGTCATGTACCAATTTTATACTGGGTGTGGTGATATGCACAATTTCAATACTGGGTGCGGTGGTATACACCATTTTTATACCTAGTGAGGTTTCATGCACCGTTTCTATACTGGATGTGGTATCAAGTACCATTTCTGTACAGGGTGTGGTGTCATGCACCATTTCTAAACTGGGTGTGGTGTCATGCACCATTTCTATACGGTGTGGCTTGTGATGACAATTTCATACTGGGTGCAGTGTCATGCTCCATTTTATACTGAGTGTGGTATCAATCACCATTTATTTACTTGGTGTGTTGTCATGCGCCATTTCTATACTGAGTGTGGTGTCATGCACCATTTCTATACCGGATGTGGTGTCATGCACCATTTCTATACTGGGTGTGGTGTCATGCACCATTTCTAAACTGGATGTGGTGTCATGCACCATTTCTATACTGGGTGTGGTGTCATGCACCATTTCCAAACTGGATTTAGTGTCAGGCACCATTTCTAAACTGGATGTGGTGTCATGCACCATTTCTATACTGGGTGTGGTGTCATGCACCATTTTATACTGGTCATGGTGCTATACTGGGTGCGGTGTCATGCAGTATTTCTATACTGGGTGTGGTGTCATGCACCATTTCTAAACTATATGTGGTGTCATGCACCATTTTTATACTGGGTGTGGTGTCATGCCACATTTCTGTACTGGTGGGATGGATGTTGTGTCATGTATCTCTATGTCTATACTTGGTTTGACGTAGTGCCACATTTCTATCATGCATGTGGTTTCATATCACATGTCTATACTGGTCGTGGTTTCATGCCACATATCTATGTTGGGTTTCTCATCATGTTTCAAAGTTCAAAGTTTTATTTCATATACACCAGAAGGTCATAAGACCCATGTGGTTATTACAGCATGGCGACAGTACAAATAAACATAAATATAATAAACAATATATAAACAGCATTTAAATAGCATTATAGCTGTCTAGGTATATTTAAACATTTACTATTGCACTGCTTTTGTCAATATTGCATCTTCACTTGCCGAAAAAAAAAAAAAAAAAAAAAAGTGAAGTAATTGACATATATATATAAATAAATACGAACTTGTCACTATCCATGAAAATAACAGTACAGAGAGAGAGAGAGAGAGAGAGAGAGAGAGAGAGAGAGAGAGAGAATGTGAGTGAGGGAGGGTGAGAAAACAATTACAGACAGAAAAACCCAAAGGTTCTATTTAAATGTACACCTATTAATCTTGTTCATCTATCAAAATGATAAAATATAATTAACCTGTTTTGTCCATGTTGGAACTTCCCTTGTCGAAACGAAAATCAAGGTGAAGTTATGGACATGAAAGAGAGAGAGAGAGAAAGTGAAAGCGTGAGTGAGAGCATCATGCAACATGTCTATACTGGTCGTGGTTTCATGCCACATATCTAGGTTGGGTTTCTCATCATACAACATGTCTATACTGGGTGAGGTGACATTTCGTACCACATTTGTTCAACATGTTCAATGCCACATTATTATACTGGTGTGATGGCATGCCACATGTCTATACAGTGTTTGATGCCACATTTTTATGCAAACCAGAACTTTCCATATCTCCCAGTTTCATGTCGATGAAATCAGTTTACAAAATTACTGAAAAAAAACTTGCTGTATGATGTTCTTAAAAGCAAGGGGAAAAAAGATGAAAGTCTGGGTAATAAATGGTGTGTGTGTTTTATTGATGTGTGGTAGTGTGTATTGACATTTTAATTGATAGTTTTGGGAAAGAAAACATAGCATGAATGAACAGCATGAAACCACTTCAACTACCTAATTATTTCGGTCGAAAAATTTTTGTTAGCCCTTAACAACAGCTCCTTAAAGTTTTACGGTTCGAATATTTTTCTTGGCTTTAGCTTCATGACCGTCTTCTATATTTCTTTTTGTATAGGATCTCATGCGCGTCACTGTGAAATGACGGCTGACTTTGCCAGAATATATGAACATTATATACTGAAAGGGAATACAAGCATGTAAGGCATGTTGTTATTTTTTTTATTTTTTTTTTTTTTTTTTTTCGTTTTTTTTTTTTCAACACTGAGTAAAGTTTTAACAAGAAATAGATATTTAAAAAAAAATCGGCAGAATGCTTAGTCACGAGTGTACCATAACATCGTATTTATTTCCGGCACCGTTTCATAGCAAACAATCTGTATCTCTGATTTTGCACACAGTTTTCATGTCCATTAAGTGAATAGTGAACACCGCCTTTAAGCAGGTGCGAGCAGTTTCTGGTCGAAATCCGGTAGAAAATCCAGGTCATCAGCAAAAGCACACAGCTGCCACCGAAATATTTGGACATCTGTCTTTAAGCACATGAGTGGTAAGCAAGTGTCATTTTAAACTACAATGTACCTCGATATGCCGTAACCGGTGGGACCCAGACCACTCTCAAATTTTGGGAGACACACACGGACGTAAGACAGTAACTACTCGACCGTCTCCGGCAAGTATTTCAACTGAGTTAATGACAGATACTTCAAAAGAACAGATTTGCCAAAGCTTCGTAGTTGTACAGCACAATAGCACGTGCATCCCTAGTCTATTGGGAACTATTTTTAACAGATATATGATGATACTTGTATTCTGTTTGCTCAAAATTACCGGAAATTGTATACAGTAACATGCATCTACATCAGTCGCTCTATAGCAGCTAGACTGTGAAACAAAGGTTGAGAGAAATGCGGGAGAGAGAGAGAAGGGGGAGAAAGAGAGAGAGAAAGAGGAGTTCACTGCCATTATAATTAGAGTGTAAAGTGACAACAGTGCGGAATACGCGTTTTTACCGGATCGTAATATTCAATTATGTGCATGGTGATACGTATAGCGTAATTTACAGACATTTAAATGTTTGCAAAGAATGCCGTGGATCTAAATGACAAACTAGGTCAGCCGCAGAATTTCTTTCAATCTACTTTGTTGTTTTTTTTGTGCTAGTGAGGAAGTGGTAATTTAAGGGCGTATTTCATAAAAGCAGTTTTTTTATTATTAGTAGTAGTATAAATGCAAAACAGGAAAATCAAAACTAGTGAACATTTTTTTTTTAATTTGGCATGATTATAGAGAATCACAATAGAAACAAATCTGTTACATAAAAAATGGGGGTCTCCAAGCTACTTTCTGAGTCATCTGTCTCTAGATGTGGGGGGTTTTTTGTTTTGTTTTTAGGGGGGGGGGGGGCTTTTTGCTGTCATTTCTAAGGGCAGATAACTCATAATCAAGCCTATCGATACATTATTTAATTTCACATTATTCTTTGTTGTTTCACTTCTAGTCATTAAATTTATTCAATTGATTTCTCACAATGTTTCTAATAGCGTTTTTCTTGAGAAAAAAAAAGAGAATACTTCTATATATTCCCGTTTGCGACTATGTAAAATATCTGTTGCATAGACTGAGTTTTTTTGCCTTTGAAAATGACAGAAAGAGCTAAAACCTTATTTTCAAGGGCAGATAACTAAAAAAAGTAGCATGGTGACCCTCATTTTTTATCCCATAAATTTGTTTCTAGTGTGATTCTCTATAATCATGCCAAGTTTAAAACAATTCTGTACGCTAGTTTTGATTTTCCTTTTTTGTCTTTATAGTAAAGAATAAATATTTAAAAAAAAAAAAAAAAAAAAATATTCGGCGTAAGAAAAAAAAATGAAAGTTAAAGAAAGTGAAAGTGTTACAATATAATATATTTAATATAATAATGCTGGCAAGTTTTAAATGGTCTGTGATTTTAAAATAATTCTAGAAAACGTATTTGTCGCTAAATTTAGGAAATGTAATATACTAGCCAGTAAAAAAAGACAGGGAAAAAATGTAATATAAGCGAAACTTAATTAAAAAAGTTCCATCAGTGGGATCTCGGAGCCCTTAGATTAGCAGAACACCTATTGAAACTGTTGCTATATATAGCTTATGTTAGCTGTGAGTGTTTGTGATTTAAAGGGACGAGTCCACTATCAAGGTTAACTACGTTTTCTAAAGACTCACAAGAGTAGTTTTTTAGCTGGTTTTTTATGTTTCAATTTTTCAACTGAGTGCTTTTTATGTTTAAATAGGTAGATTAAATTGTTATTTGCCAAATGATAAACATGAAGAAAGATATACACCCTGAAACTCCCATTTTATGATGGAATATCCTAAAATAATTTATAAATGCAAACCAATGAGAGGAGTGCTTTTTCGAACTCTTCGATGTTAATCAAGATTAGATTGGTTAAAGAAATAGGTAAAAATCCATTTTATACAGCTTACGCTGTAAAACTTCTATTGTGAAATACGCTTTTAAGTAATCGGCGACTTGAGTCGTTATAGTGACAAGCCGATCAAAATGTTACTGCTTAATAGGGCAGTTAGTGGTATAACTGTGTCCCCTTATGATTGGGGCGGGGGGTAAATAATGATGTAGAACTATGACTTTCAGGGTCCATTTAATTTTCTATTTCTTTCTGATATCCCCCATCCGGAACAATGTACAATCTCTCTTCTCTCTCTCTCTCTCTCTCTCTCTCTCTCTTTATGCAGATGGCAGACGATAACAGCGCAAACTCTCTTTCTCTCCATTATAACTTGCAGCTAAGAACCGTACGCATAGTCAATAAAATAATAAAATAAACTTACAAAACTTGATACAAGCTACATGTGGTTTATTCAAAGCACACATCGCTTTTGATGTTTGTCATAAATTAATATCGAAGTAATTGCTTACCAGGTTTCTTTAAAACAGTTATTAAATTTCTCTATATTGCCAATAAGATTAATGGTTTGATACCCTAATTAACCTCCATCGACTGCGCGAGGGGTCCCGAATAGGAATAACCAGAACAGCAGATCAGTGATGTGGTGTACCTTATTTTGTCCGTTACAACAAGCAAGGCTCAAGATGGTCCTTATCAGGCTTAGTTCCTGCTCATGCTCCAATTTCATTTTAAATGATCCTACGGCATTAAACTACCAGATTGTATAATGGTCCCTCTGCCGCTACTAACGACAAAGTATAGAGAATTTGAATATAGCTCCACAAGCACGCGAGACTTCGTATTCATAAGTAAAGAAGGCGGGACTCTTGCGTTAGGTGTATGCTTAGCATCGCTTCATTCGACTGCCACCGTCTGCTAGGATGAGTAACAGCATTTAATTAGCTGGTTCCGCAAATGTGTAACATAAATGATCATCAGGCATCTTCTTGAGCGCTTGAGGAAATTTAACTTTAAAATCTTTAAAATGTTTCAGTTGTCATACCAAGAATTTGGATTTTCTGTTGTTATTTTGTTGACAGTAGCTAATTCTGTCGGTTTTGTAGGCAAAGGCCAAAAAAGTGAAAGTTTCAAAGTGTAAGTGGTCCAATTAAAATAATGATGTTGAAAGTTTCTAAAAACGTCTGCAGAGATATAGATCATCAGTCAACGTTCATTTAAAAGTGACAAGTTACATCGCGTATTTTAATAATTTATACACGTTAAGAGCGTAAATGTATGTTTATTCACAGCTGTATCTGAAGAGTCTGTGAATTATACGCTAGAGTATTTTACATGGAATTCAAGCAGGTATGAAAGAATAGTTCAGGATATGGCACTTATCGTGTACATTTACCAGTACACTAGTTTAATTGGGAACGGTGATAACTGAACAGTCCCATGAGTATACGAGTACAAGTGTAGTGTAGACGTTTTTTTACAGAAGTAATGTAATGACGTTATAGTATCACGAGTAAGTAGTTTGGTAATGAGTATACTGCACCTGCATAGTAGTGCAGCATATAGTAGTAAGTTGTTAAGTAGCACCAAGTATATGATTACAGCATCAGTTAGTGAAGTAAAAACAGAATATCACAGCATAGATAGTTAGCACGTAGTACAGTAGTATTACAGTATGTAGCAGTATGTATTTATACGTTAGTAGCAGTTTCAGCAGTAATACGTGTAGTAGTATCAAACGCAGTAGTGGAATCAGTGGCTACAGAGGACGTACCAGTATCACTCGCTATTATCGAAGCTGCTGGTCTTAACATTGTTACAACAGTCTATCACATTAAAAGTTAACGACTTTTTTATTCGTAGGAAGAGAATGCTCGTCAAATATTGATTAAGCTGAGACCCACTGTTCCAGCTATCGACAGCTACACAGTGGCTAGTGGATATTTGAATCAATTCTTTTTTAACTATTTTTTTCTTTAATTTCCACGACAATATAACCTCTGTATTCATTATAATTTAATTTCTTAAGGCTTACATTTTTACTGTGAGCTTAAATCAAACTATATATACGTCAAAATTGTTATATCTGACTGAACTATTTAAATGTTATTTTAATATTTCAGTAAATCGATGTCGGAAAATATCAATGATAACAATTCACATGAAGGATTCAACAGAATACTTTTATTTCGTTTACTCATTGGTACACACAACACATATATACGTAATGTTTGATTACATTTTATAACAATATCCAGAAAAACCAAACATGAAACCTCTTTACAACGGCATTCATTATAACAGCAACCGCTTTATAACAGCAGTACTCGTAAAAAATCAGTGCATAATCCTTCTCTGTCTCCATTCTTTACAACGGCGATTTCTTCATTACAGCAAAATTCACTGAAACAAACACCGTCGTTGTAAAGAGATTTGACTTTATTACACATAATAATGAATGGTGAAAATAATAATAATAAAAATGATAATAAAATAGTAATAATAATAATTATTATATATAAGAAAATAGAAAAGAAAATAAATTTAATAAAGTATATGTGCCTCTGTTTGTTTTATGAATTAATGACATACACTGAACAAATGTTCTGGTTGGCCAGCGGGTTTTTTTATATCTTTTATTTTAGTTTTTTCATGAAAGGCAATGTTTTGAACAATTACCAAAAATGAAATATCGCAAAACTAAAATAATAAGTAAGATGTGAATCGTTAAAAAGCCAGCGAAGAAGCAACACCTGTAGTATACCTAGTATATCACTCGTAACTGAAAATGAAAATAATACCCTTGGTATACTTTTGTGTCGGTTGTATGAATGTTTTTTGAATGTACTTAAATTATGTTAATTAAGGTATAAAAAGACTCAAGAAATTTAATGCTTTACGAAGAAGGGTCCTTTTAATTGAGGCGGATCTCATCATGTGAGGTTAACAAGAAGATAATGAAACTTGGTTCTGGCTGCTGATGTTGATATTGATATTGTTTATACCATGCGATTCTTTTCTCTTTCAGCATATGAGTCGACTTTGATGCATTTATCAACACCTGAGTATCGCAAAATTAAAATAATAAACAATAATAAGTTAAATATAATAATCGTTATATTTGGTGAATGTTTGATGGTGTATAACGAAAATCTCAAGAAAACGTATTTTAAATGTCTGCATATATTCTTCATTTGGTTTGCGGTAGTTTAAGATTAAAGGCGCTGAGTTGTAGTGATAGCGTGCGTGATTTCGAATCTGAAATCTGTGGGTTCGATCCCCGTCATGTGCCAAGAATGTTTCCAGGCGCAAAGTACTTGTGCAACCCAGGGACCCCGATAGGGATACAAAAACGTTGTAAAGGCTTGTTTCAAATCGACGTTGAAAGAGAGTTCAAACAGTCACCTTTTCAGTCATTTCTGCGCATCCCTGGTGTTTTTAAGTATTATTATTATTATTATTATGTTTGAATCCGGAATTTTAGTCGATAGCCATGGCAAAACTTTCTGAATTTAATATAAATATACATAATTTTTAACGGCGGAATACGTTTCTTCATAATTAAGACTAAGTATTGCTTAGCGCTAAGTATTGATACCGAAATTCGAGCCAGCACTGCATGGTATAAAGTGGAATTAACTTGAGGTAATCTTGCCATCATTAAATTATATAATGGTCTTTCAAATGCATAAATGCAGTTGCAAGCATATATAGGCTCTTTTGCTTAAAGTCTATGAAGGTTTGCATTTACTATAGAACTCCCGCGATCACTTGATGGATCATGATCACAATTTAATGATGGATGGATTACCTTAACCTGAGATGTGAAAACCTAGATGTACCTCCGTGCCTTAACGATAAACATTTAAGCAAGCTTATTAGGGATTATTATTGCTCAGAAATGAAGGTCCGCGCGGTATTAGTATTTTGTGACTAATTTCAGTTTGCATTTATTTCCGTTTTTAATACTTAATTAATTCATATAAGAAAACTAGATGTCCTTCTATGGAAATGATTTCATAGATTGTGCATTCGTCTTATACTTATAGGAAAAACATCATTTGACGTCCGTTGTAAAAAAAATTTCGCGGTTATCAAAACTACAATATAATGCTGATACTGGGAAAATACCTTTACTCAGAATAACAATGGCATCACAGGATGATGAGAAAGGTATTCCAAATGAAAGCAAGCAGTAACGACTGGGGAAAAATGCTTTTTTTTTTCATTTCCATCAATGTCACTAAAACAAATGCAAACCTCAACACGCTGATTTATTTGCACGATGGGGTAATAACAAATGCAGTCATGCACATAAGATGGGAACCAGATACCGGCAAAACGATAAAAACGCGAACATTCAGGCGTCCCACGCGCGCACCCGCATAAATACTCACAACTCATGTATATATTCAATATTTTCTCTTAAACAAATTTGTCGGAGTGTTTATTCGATTAAGTATCTACAAAAGAAAATAAATCATTATTTTTTATTAAATAAATAATAAGATCGATAGCTTTTCCGCCTGTAAAACATATATCATTCTCTCGTTACTATACGAGCACGAGAGCATACAGCACGTACCCTGTTTTTTATTTTCTGTGTCAGAAACACTGTTATTCTTGAAAGCAGCTGCACAAACGAAAATATTATCTCTAGATAATGTATCAGCGACCTTTAGTCCCACAATGCATCAGCACGTGAAATGTTGCCAGCCAGGCTAGACATGCCATGTCACGTGTTTCCACTAATTTGAAAATTTAGGATCATATTTCACGACAATGAGTAATTTAAATTTTGAAAAAATAATTGAAATAACATTTCCGTTCGGTCATTAAGTAGTTTAGCTTAATCGTTATCAATGTGCATTGGATTTTAAGAAAATAATCGATAATGGAAACATGTTTTTTTTTTTTTTTTAATTTATGCTAATTAATAAGTACATTTGACTTATTTTGTTGTGACAACTATGCTTTGTTTCAACTTTTTCCACCGTTCCTTCATTAGAGAATTAAATCCGTTTTTGTTTGTTGTTGTTGTTGTTGTTGTTTATCCTAGCAAGAAACTTTTTCATTGTTGTTTTGTGTGTGAGGTTTATGTGTGTTGTTGTTGTTGTTGTTGTTGTTGTTGTTGTTGTTGACGATGATGATGATGATGAGGGTGATAATTTTTAATAACAGGTAGATAGTTAAAAATGTAGAGTAAATGTGTTTTGTTTTTTGCAGTTAAGGATTTGCTGAAGTCTAAACCAAAAAGAATAAGTGTGACGACAGCAGACGAACACAGGACGACCAAAACGGCAGAGAGCGCCTATGAACAATCGTTGGGCAATAGTGCCACGCCACTGTTCCAACATGGACGCTCATTTTTACTAATTGTGATGTTGTTCTTGCTGAACAAATTGCGCAGTTCCACGTTATCGTTGTTCTAAATTGTGCGCTGAGCAGACGAGAAAAACTATTCCGAGAGTTGATAAATTCCAGAACCAGGATACCCCAAACTGAGTCGGACGACTTTTAGACATCTGTTCGTGATATTTTTAAACGTCTAACTGGGGTGACGTCTTGTTAAAAAAACATTATACTAGATGTATGTATATTCCTAAATAATTTGTTATGTACAGTGTACATGTAATGTTCCATGTAGAAAAAATACTTAGCTATCAATGCGGTGTGCTTCAATAAAGCCAGACTTTTTAAATTTTGCTTGGGGCGTTTACGTCTAAATATAAATAAATAGGTACAATATACCTTCTTTCATTTTTTGTTGTACATACGTTCATTGCTGGCATAAGATCCCGTTTTCTTCTGACGCAAAAATAATCAGAGCATATAAATCCCTAGCTTTTGTCACACATAAAATTAAGAGAGATAAAGGGAAAGACAAAATGGCGTGTAAATATGTTATACATTAATCTGATTTACATCGAAAACGAAAATCTTATTGAATGATTTCCTGTTGTGTCGATTGTGAAAATTTTTTTTACTGTAATCGGTATCATTCGCATTGATTACGTTTTTTATTGTAATATGTATAATGCATCAGTATTCGATATTAAAGTGTATGATTAAGACAATGCATTGTTTTATCATGTCCCTTTAATTTCTCTCTCTCTCTCTCTCTCTCTCCTTAAATCACAGAAAACAAAAGTATTTAATTGGTGCGTTGGAGGTAAGCGTGACTGAGGCGGTATTTCACTCATTTAGCGTCGCCCAGCTATAAATTACAGACGGATGAAGAACCCGTATGTACAGATGCACCCAGGTAGAACCATTAAACTTCTGCAAACCTACTTCATCAAATGAATTTTTTGAATGACCAGGCTGGGGCTTCGAACCCCCTGGTGAGGAAAACATTGAATCATGCGAAGAGTATGTGCCCAGTACATCATTGTCTGAGTAAGAGTCAAAACTTGGTGGAAAACTGGTTATTTCACTTTCAGGTTGAATGTAGTAACCTGTCCAGTAGTTTTTTGTCAGTAAATAACTTTGTAAATAACAGTTTACACGGCATTGTGTAGCTATAAATCCCACGAGACGGAATTTATAACACACTGATAAGAAGAAACAGCGCAAGTTATAAATATTTGCTTAGCCTGTGGGGGATTTCTCATATTTTCTTAATTTAAAGCCAGTTGGAAAAGTTGTACTATTTCTCAACAGCGGCTCCAGGATTTGACCCTAGGCGTCTGAAAGGGTCCTCTCTCTACGGTTTATTTTTCCTGAGGCAAAGTTGAAAACCCGCGCAGGAAACTAGCGAAGCACGTACTCGCTCGTGAATCTGAAAGAACGTGTCATGCTTTTGTGCATGATCAATTTTTTTAATCAAGAAATGTGATTGTTATTCTTAGCATGTACGATATATTAGATATGAATTACTCATAAGAATTAACCGAAATAAAGAAGAAAATAGTTTGTGCCCTGCGCGCGCAAAAAAAAAAAAGAAAAGAAAAAAAAAAAGTTCCTTCATTCTGGTATTGATATACAAGCATCATGGTAACAGACTTTCTGCATACCTTGTTAGAACTGCGGGCTAATCTTTTAATTCCGCTCGCAAAATTCAAGCAATGTGAAGTATTTGTAAACATATGCTACACGACTGTTGCATCCCCCCTTTACACGTGACGTGATGTTACATCAAACCACGTGATCAAACTATTGCTGATCGCTTCAAATGGAGCATAATTAGAAAATTCCATCTCACTTCATGACATCAAGCCATGGAAAAATAGGCAATTTAAATGTCGTTTTACAGCAGTCGTTGACTGAAAACGCGCTTTATTAAGGTAATACTTGACTTAACTGTTATGGAAACTGAAACATGACCAGGTAAAACAGCGATGGAACTCATGAAACAACTTGACACTTTCTCGAACGACGAAATACCGGCGTAATTTCCCAATAAATGTAGATGAAATCGACTGATCAGGCATAAGTATCCGACGATGGACATGGAGTTGCGACTCAAAATTTTAGTGAGTATGATTGATTATCGTACCCTCAACCATCGGCTCCCGGGGCAGAAGATCTAAGTACCAGACATAGTGGGACGGTCTATTTTTTTTCTCAACACATTAAAACATAATTACAAAATAATAACTGGAAATCATTTATTTGAAACAGCGTGCAGCTGCTTGCGGCAAAACACGAATCTCGAGTGCCTGGGGCGATATTTAACATAAATATTTGTTTATTCGCAAAAACAACTCTGATGCAGTTGTTCTGGCATATTTATTTCAATACCTCTGAATTTCATTTCTAGGGCCTTTCTGTCAGTATATATCTTAACTGCTCGTGGAAGGCATATGAAGCTTAAGGGGAAAGCTAATAAAATAAATTCCCGGGAAGAAAACTGTTAACAGCATCTGATTTCCAAAGAAGTATATAATTTGGTGGTAGAAACACTAAGGAGTAACAATAAACAATATCATAAGCACGTCTAGCATACGATTTATTTGATCTAGATCAGTAATAAATAAACAAGGTTCTAATATTTAAAATATACAGGTGAGGTTGCAAAGATGCAGTAGCCGGTAATCTCACAGAATTATCATGATCCACGAGATACAGGAAGTTTAGAAATGCGCAAAAGAATAATAAAAAAACTTCATCTCTTTACATCTGATAAATGACATGTTTACTCTTATCTTCTTGTCATAAAAATTCATATTTCCTGCTTTTTCAAGTCCCAATCGTTTAATTTTCAAATATACAATTTTTTGTAATTTCAAGATAATTCACTTTGAAATTCATTTCCCCTTTCTACTAAAATAAATAATCATAATACATAAATATAATTCAAATAAAACCTTTTACTCTTCATCATTATATATACCGTATCTATACATTTTACAATTAATATAACATAAATTGGGAATTCTTGTTCAACTATTTCAATAAAGCAACATCTGACGCAAATATTCCTTTCATAATGGCTAAGATATCTATACAATGCATGTATTAACGACTTTAAATATCTTTATTTACAATATAGAAAAAAAAAACAGCCTTCATTGACTCATTAATAAGAAAATGCCTTGCCTTAATGCATATATAGAACTAGCATTATATACCAAATAAGCATAACACACATTTTATAATTATCAGATCTTTCATATTTATAGCCAAAAGGGCTCATCAACATACATCAAAAGAAGACTGATGAGCCCGTCTGGCTTTTAATGGACGGTATATGATTGAACATCACAGAGCACTTGATTTATATTATGTGCAATACATGTTTATGTGAATACGCGTAATACAATGAATTTTCTCAAGCATTATCCCATTGTGTTTCCATGTCCCTATGCTAGTAATAACAACTCAATATCTTTAATACCTTACCTGTTATTGGCTGATAAAGTGGCACACTCAAATCACACAGGAAAACAAAAGGAAATTGTCAATTCCAGTATAACTATGTTACAATGTCAAACTATGGATTAGGACCATAT
>CM037784.1:53714369-53729140 GCA_021229015.1 Solen grandis | reverse complement strand
TTGACACCCAGCCATTTTGATGTTTGACACCCAAACATATTGATGTTTGACACCCAATCATATTGATGTTTGACACCCAAACATATTGATATTTGACACCCAAACATATTGATGCTTGACACCGGAACTTATTAATAATTGACACCCAGCCATATTGATATTTGACACCCAGCCATATTGATGTTTGACACACAAACATATTGATGTTTGCACACATAACATATTGATGTTTGACACCCAAACATATTGATGTTTGACACCCAAACATTGACATTTGACACCCAAACATATTGACACTTGACACCCAAACCTATTGATATTTGACACTCTTATAAATCAATCCAGACCTGCAATTAATTTAAGCGTTTGCATACCTGTTTTGTCGTGTAGTATAGAATGCAAGC
This sequence comes from Solen grandis, assembly GCA_021229015.1. Taxonomy (NCBI): domain Eukaryota; kingdom Metazoa; phylum Mollusca; class Bivalvia; order Adapedonta; family Solenidae; genus Solen; species Solen grandis. Next base: position 53,728,736 of record CM037784.1, on the reverse strand, counting down.
AGGGAACCAAATCCCTAACATTTGGGAGGATTATGCTTAACTGAACGCAGGGCAGGTCACCAAACTTGTCCCATTTTATCAACATTTGGCATCCCACTATTTCAGCACTTGAGACCACTACACATTGACATTTGACTACCCCCCCCCAATAAACACTTAACACCCCCATTTGACACTTGACACACAAAAACATATTGACACTTTACATTCAAATTTTGATAGTTGAAATCCAACACATTTAACTTAACACCCCTTCAAATTAACATAGATACTATGTTGATTATGTCTCCAGTAAACAAAAAATCATGTTGGTTGGACTGATGACAAGCATATTTTTCTCTGCCAACAGCCTGTTACCATGGTTCGAAGTGTTTTACAACCTGCTCAATGTTCTGGCGGAGATCACAAATCGACCGGAAGACAACGACGTGGAACACATGCTGCGAGCTGCCTATGTACAGGAAGTACCCAGCCCTGGTCTCCCGGTCACCATTGTGGCCAAGCAGGAGGTAGGGGAACCAGTTAGTAGGAAATAGTTACAGCTTAGACATATTAACATCATGTTTTCTTTTCATGTGCTGCATTAAGTTTGTTGTGCTCCATGACTTTAAAAAAAAACATCAGCAAGAATCATATCTTACAAGTGGCTGCGTCTGTCTTTTTTACCCACACCTTGATTTAAATTTATTTTGCGCATTTTTCAGCTTGGTTTTTCAACCTCCATGTTTGTTGCGAACGAAGTTGTAAGGGGGGTATACTGGATTCAGCTTGTCCGTCCGTCCGTCTGTCGGTTTCATTGTCCGGGCCGTAACTCAAAAAGTATAAAAGGCATCAAGATGAAACTTCATATGTCGATAGATTTCATTGAGGGGGATTGCAGTGACCAAGAACCATAACTCTCTGTCGCGTAATTTTGGAGTTATTGCCCTTTGTAAATTTTTATACTTAATTTTTGTCCGGGCCATAACTCAAAAATTATAAAAGGCATCAAGATGAAACTTCATATGTTGATAGATCTCATTGAGGGGGATTGCAGTGACCAAGAACCATAACTCTCTGTCACGTAATTTAGGAGTTATTGCCCTTTGTAAATTTTTATACTTAAATTTTGTCCGGACCATAACTCAAAAAGGATAAGAGATTTCAATATGAAACTTCATATGTGGATAGATCTCATTGAAGAGAAGTGCAGTGGCAAAGAACTGTAACCCCCATTTTCGTCATTTAAAAAATTCCTGTGACAAAGCGGCATGCGGGGGGTATTTTCGCCATGACAGTGGCAGTTCTAGTTTTAAACTTATTTATTTCTTTTACATCAAAACAAGTTCTTACAACTTATACTAAACCCTCTCAACAGTAACTGGCTACAGCAAAGAAGGATAAAAAGGCCCTGAACATCATATTTAAACAAAGCAGAAACTTGAATGTTATAAATTTGTTGTTTCAGATGTTCAGCTTCAAAGCTCCGGAGATTAACAAGCTACCAAGTATTCCATCCAGCGTATGTTACATTGATTCCTTGATTTAAAGTTGTAATTTTTACAGTATTCAGCGAAGTTCAAGCAGATTTTATGAAAATTTTATGAAATATCTTAAGTTTGGTTAACCACAATTATGAGATTTTTGAAATATAAAAGAATATTTTTGTGAGAGAAAACTTCTTTTATGTGAGAATTTGCCAATAGAACCCCTTACTTCATGAACATTTTTTTTGACACATTGGCAAACAGAGTAGGCCCAGATCAGACAGCTGCTATAGGAGCTGTCTGATCAGGGTCTCCTCTGTTTGCTCATACAATATTGTAGCTCAGTTTCCACACAGTCATCTGTGGCAAAGAAAATCCAAAATTTCATGAACCAATCAAAAATCAGTTACTTAATATTCATCAAGTCATAAATTTGTACATAAATATTCATGAGGTAAAGGGTTAACAGGTTTCTAAATCTTCAAAAAACTGAGCTGATGAAATCTTTAAATTTTGATGTTCCTCATGTACTGCTGGCCTGACTTTCTTGTTTTATTTTCAGAGGAACCTAACTGAATATTACAACGCTATTGACATAGAGAACATGACACTTATATTTGCCAGGTATGTCACTAACTTAGCTTTTTGGTTCGCCCTCCTTTAAAGAAGAGAGTTTTTATTTATCCACATACGTTTCTTTGTCAGTATACTGGCCAATCCCAGTCAGGGTGTTGACTTATGACCAAACTGACTTTTGTGTGTCAACTTCGTACAGTTGTTGCATTTGCCGTATACATGATTTTCTTTTTATGTGATTTCATTATAAAAGAAGTTATAAAGAGTGTTGACATAAAAGTAGTTGTTTTCTGAAAAAGAAATCTGTCATAAGTTTATATCAGCTCTTATTCACTGTAATCACCAAGTGATTGCTACCATTTAAAGTGGAAAGGCCTCATTAGTTTCAAGAAGAGAACTTTTTTTGCAAGGGGAGATAACTCTAATTGTTATTCTTGAAAAGAAAGAAAATCATTGAGTGAGAGATCGCAGTTTTACATCCTTTTCTTCAGTATGTTGCATGAGAGAAGAATTGTTGTGACGTCCAAGAAGTTGAGTCGTTTGACAGCCGTGGTCCATGCAGCAGTTGGCCTACTTTACCCCATGTTCTGGTGAGTGCTTTTTTTCTTGTACAGTTTCGTTTTTACTCTCATCGAATGACGGGAAGTATTATAGATTTACTTGGGGTGGTAGGCTGTGTCCACTGAGATTTTTGCTTTCTTACAAACTTAAACCAATCTTTACCAGTTTTGATCACAATGTATATAGGCACAATATCTCAGCCAAGTTTGATAACCAGCCAGAATGTCACAGACACTCTAGAGTTACAGCCCTTGAATTGATTAAGAATTGCAAAATTAACAGGATCCGTTCTCTAACAAACATGAACCAATCTTTACCAAGCTTGATCACAATGTGTATGGATACAATATCTTGGCCAAGTTTGATAACCAGCCAGAATGTCTTTGACTGTATAAGAAAAAAAAAAGAAGACCCTGATCAGACAGCTCCTTTCAGGAACTGTCTGACCTGTTTACCAATGCATCATTCCAGCTGGCTTGCGGTAGGTCGGTGATTCTACCCGGGTACCTCTGTGTACTCGGGGTCTTCCTCCACCTATAATAAGCTGGACGTCGCTATATGATTGAAATACTATCGCAGCGACGGTAAACTCCAATACAACAACAACCAATGCATCAAAACGAGTCAATATGTGGTAAAGATGTAGCCACATTTCTTAAATGTTAATTGAGAAGCATGTTATTACAACTTATGGTACCCGTCATAATGGCTTCCATCTCGTAATCAGTAGGTCCTAGGCTGGATACCATGTCACAACATACCAGTCATTAAAATTGTAAATAATGATACCTTCTAAGTCCTTGACTCTTGCCAGCGGCCCATGCCTTGTGTTCTTGAAAATATCTAAGTACCATCTCAGGCTCAAATTTGAGTATTATACTCAAATCCCCATTGAAATTTATAGGCATAGTTTGAGTATAAGTATGAAAATCATACTTAAGTACCATTTTTATTTTTGAGAACATGGGCCTGATATCAGAAGTGTTCATGTGTGATTTACTGACTTGTATCCTTGTTTATTTCCAGGCAGCATCTGTTTATACCAGTCTTACCAGCATCTCTGATAGACTATCTCAGGTATGTAGGTTATCAGTGATTTTTTTCCACTTCTTTATCAGGGATCTTTCTTTTTACTCTTGCGATACTCCACCAAATGGTTCCACAGTTTGTACATAACTCCTCCCCCTATTAATAATTTGACAGTTTCTATTCATACATAGATCATGTACTTACCAACAATGTCACACACTAAAAGCACATGTTCTTTTGAGTAATGTAGGTCAACCAGTCATCATGTGCTTTACACTTACACTGGTGTAGTCATAAACTGGTTTATATAAAAGTAAACGGAGGATTTTTCTTCTACTAATTAAGAAAAATGGTGCTCTTTTCCTAAAGACAATACCATCTCCACAAAGTTTTAATTCTCCGTGACAGGTGATCATGGAGCCAGAATATGGTAGATTGAATAACAACTTGAATCCCACAGAAGTTATATTAGATATATTGTCTAGGGACCAAACATGCAGTTCAAGGTGTTTGAAGAATTGCCCTAGATTTGTAAAGAACAAGAAAGGTTAAATCAGTCGACCAAGCTTGTAGCTTCAGTCATGGCTGTATTTTAAAGATTCTCCCTTGTAAGGAATCACATGACCATTGTATAAACATTTGTCTACATGACTTTCTATACTAAATGTACATCAACCTGTAATAAGCTGGACATCGCTATATAGTTTAAATTCTGTTGCATGCACGGTTAGCTCCAGTGATACAAAAAAAATATAAAATTCCTGTGTAAAGTAGTCAGTAGGGTAGAGACTGCAGTCTATATGACAGGCAGAACACATAAAATGTAAAACTTATGTCCCTGTGTCACTCTTGCAGCGCTCCTATGCCATTTGTGATCGGAGTCCATACAAAGCTGATGGAGGTAAGGTCTTTAATTAACACTCCGGGTTCCATGGCTTTCATCTTTGGAATCAGCTTGTATTTCCATTTGTCTGTCTATTCAGAGACACATATATTAACCCTTTACTTCATTTAGACGCATTTTGACACATTGGCAAATAGAGCAGACCCAGATCAGACAGCTCCTTTCAGGACCTGTTTGATCAGGGTCTCCTCTGATTGGTCTTACAATATTGAAGCTCAGATTTTAATTTATCCCATCTGCATGGCAAAAAAAGATCCATTGTTCATATACCATTTAAAGTTTTGACAGTTGATAATAATTAAGTCAGTATATTGCCCACAACTCCTTTACCTCTGTCAACCATGGTACAGATAGGGTCATTCTTTGCAAAAGAGCAAAATACTAAACATTTCATGTGGCTTGATACCACAGCATGTTAAATTACCCTCTGACTTTTACCCTGTGTGATGGCACACTTTGGCATTATCCTGTTATTTGGTAGTCTAGCAAATATCTCTATAAGTTGCATGATACCACACCATTCAAATCATCACTGGAAGATTAACCGGAAATTCCCCCAATAACAACATAAAAGTTAGTCTAGGTCTGGTTGATGTGAAGTTATTGAAGGGTCATGGGTATAGCACTAGAACCTTATATTTGAAGGGGAAGCTATTCATCTGTTTCAGAAGGTACGTATGCAGGAGTTGGGAGATGCAGTGATTGTTGACGCTGATGAATCCACGGTAACTACAGAGTATGATGATCTTAATAACCTGCCAGAGGAGATGGTAAGTTGTCATGGAAACAGAATTAATGGAAATACAGGATAGTGATGTTAAATAGACCTAGTCATGAAGGGGGAAAAATGGTGTAGGCGGGGCTTAATTTTTCATGCTAAATACTGGAAACGTGCATTATCAGTCCCTTACTGGTGTTTTCTCTGAAGGGGACTATAGGTTTGCCCTTCATCTGTCCTTCTTTCCCTCTGTCCGTCCGAGTGTCCGGAAATCTGGATTTCGCAATAACTTAAAAATGTTTATGATAATATTAAGAAACTTGGTATATGAAAATATGGCAGTATGGAGATTTTGCACGTCACTTTGTTATTTTTCTCGGACCAAAATTCAGGTTGCTATGGTAATGGAAAAGTTATGCTTCTCACCGGTTGGGGCTCATGTGTTGCGTGCACCACCAGTTACTTGTTTCCTTTTATTTGTTATATGGGTATTTTTTCATGTGCTATTTATAGTGAACTTGTAATATTTCAGGCATCCTACCTAAAGCGCCACCTGAAGGCCGACAAAGTAAAGTCCTCCATGCAGTCGTCAGGGGACATAATCTCTCGCACATTCATGATGTCCCTCGTTAAACTTATTGGTAAGTGGGTGCAGAGACTTTAATTGGTCCCGTGGCAGATTTGTTAGGTTATCTGTCCCATAATCAGGTTCGTTCCTCAGGCAAGACATACAGAAAATATTTAAAAATGATACTGGTATATCTCCTTTGCTTAACACTCAGCATATAAGGATAGTTCCAGAATTGGATAGGATGGTGTCAGGATAATGTGACTGGTTCTGATATCATGACACAAGTCCACAAAATGATAACAGTGAGGCAGCGCTGTATCTGTCACATGTAGACAAAGTCCTTAAAGTATTGCAATACCCTTGGTGGGATTTTAATTCTCTACAAACAAAGAGACTTTCACAGGCATCCTTACTGGGTTAGCTGAGAAATCATATAATCATATGTATGTAACAGTCATCATTGACAGCAAATATTTTCTGTTGACAATTTGTATCATCCAAATTGCACAAGTAAGGCAATTTGAGCATAACCACATACAATGGGTTGGATGACCTTAAAAAATTTGATTGGGGTGTTGGTATTACAACCTGACTGGTTGGCTGTTGGTTTTTACAGTGTCTGGAAGATCACTACTGAAGGGTGCATCAGATTTCTGTGGTTTTTGGTACATGGGTTAAAAGCTATGACTTTAGGTGAAATTCAACATTGGTGGCAAACCACCATTTTTGTGTCACCTGCTGTAAGCAGTTAGGGATCACTTCTCCATCGTCCGTCAGTCTGTCAAACTTTTTCCATCACACTTCTTTCTGTCATACTTCTATCAGCAGGTGACACGTGAACACTTCCTGTTTTAAGGGGTTTGGCCCTTTCTTAACTTTTAATAGAAAAAAACAAAAATAAAAAAAAACGACCAGTTAGCTTGGAACAGCCTTTTGATTAAGTTTGATTAAATTTTGGTTCTGTCCTTTTGACCTCTGAACTGTTGTTTTGATCAGGTGGGTATCGGGATGCCCTAAAGTTCACTGAGGGGGACCCCATCACCTTCAATCCTGAGGCTTTTGTCCAGTCCAGGCCCTTGTCCATGCAACCATTCCTGGAAAATATGCTTCAGCTACAGATCTTCCAACAGGTAAGTGACAGGTAGATGTGTTAGAGGTGTGTGTGTCAGGTATGAGTTGTATGTGTGTGTGTGTTTGTCAGTTTTGTTGGTTTTATATGTGTTGTGGCTGGTATGTTTTTCAAGTGTATGGGTGCGTGTAAGCAGTGTGTGTTTTAAAGAACTGATGTATTTTTAGGTTAACTGACAGGACTGGTGTGTGTGTGTGTCAACAGTATAAGTCAGTTAAATTTAGCATGTGTATGTGTCAGGTGTCTTTGACAGGTGTCAAGTAAAGTTTGTACAGTGTCTGTGTGAGTCAGTTGTGTTTGTGTGGATGTATTTGACAGGTATCAGTTGTATGTGTCTAGTTTATCCTTCAGATGACTATGTCAGGTGTGTGACTCTAACATAAATATTATGTAAGGGAGAAAAGCCGAAAATTGTCCAATATTTCATAGAAAAGACATATTGAGGCCTGTAGGGCTGAGATGTGTTTCTCCATGAAATATTGGATAGTTTTTGGCATTTCTCACACTTACGACATTTTCTCATTGTTATAATTTTTGACATCACAAAATAAGCATGAGGAATCATTCCTGATTTTCTTTGTTGAAGTAATAGACGATACCCTAGAAACACGAAGAAATGGAAATCTGCATGGGTCTTATGTAAACACTGGAGGGCCAGATATTATTATTGGACTGCAATTAACCTATTAGATGGATACAGGACAATATTGCATATAATGTACTGAAATAATAAAGGATTACATCACCAAAATGTTTTAAGAAGGATGTCTGGGCAGGTTGTTTAATATTTTCGAATATTTCAGTTTATCAACGACCGACTGGACATGTTGAATTGTGGGCGGGGCTTCCAGGATATATTTGAGCAGGAATGTTTGTTACATGCTGACAAACTAAACGCACAGACACGATACAACGAATGGGTAAAGAAAATGAAGGTATGATATTATGTCCATGTTAGACTGATGTATTCTGATATCTTACAAAGGGAAATTCCTGAACAAACAATTTATTTTTATGCCCCTATCACTGTGGGAGGTGGGGAACATAGGAATTACCTTGTCCATTCCATATGTTTGTGGATATAATGGTCTGTCCTAGGTCAGTAGATAAATTACATATTTTACAATATCCCCGCGCATGAATGTTTATTTTACTCCGCAATCGCATTTTTACGGGTGTATACTGGAACCAGCCTGCCTGTCAGTATGTCTGTAAGAAGGTTTGTACAGTTTTTTCTAGATATTTCAATGAAACTTAGCATATGTAATTATCAGAACAGGTAGTTGTAAACGATGTAATGTGGATTTTGCTTATGAATGCATTTTAAAGCTAAAGCACTTAGAAAAATTCTCTACATGTAAGCCATTTAGAAATTTTGTGGCACAAACAATTTCTCCAGTTTTCTTTTTTAGATATTTCAATGAAACTTGATACATGTGTTACCATGACAGGTAATTGTAAATGACAGAACATGGAGCTTGTTTATAAATAGATTTTAGAGTTATGGCCCTTATAAATTTCTTTACATATATGTATGTGGCAAGAACTGCTTTAGTTTTGAAGATATTTTAAAGTAACATGTTTAGTTTTTAGATGAAATTTTGTACAAGACTTTTTCTGTGTCATAGTGGTATACAGGGGTATTAGCACTGGTTTAAAGCATGTTTATGGTATTCAGGGACCAGTGACAATAAATAGTTTTAGCTCAAGTGAGCACAAAGTGCTCAAGGTGACCTGTTTTGATCCGCTAGGTCAGCTGTGTATTTATGAAGGGACGTAATTTTATATATTTCAGCATCAAGGGAAGAAGTTCCAGAAGAGCAGTAAAGATATGTGGGGAGATATCAAGGATAAGGTTGGGCCTTCTGTCTGTTCATCTGTCTCTCCATCCATCTGTCTGTTTGTTCATCTGTCTCTCCATCCATCTGTCTGTTCATCTGTCTCTCCATCCATCTGTTTGTTCATCTGTCTCTCCATCCATCTGTCTGTTCATCTGTTTATCCATTCATCTGTCTGTTTGCTCATCTACCCATCTGTCAGTGTTTTCGGTCATCTCCCTATTATTTATCTGTCTGTCTGTTCAACAGTTTGTCTGTTGGTTCACTGTATGTATATTGTAAGTCAAAAACAAGTTACTTGGGCACTGCTTGAGTGTGAGATTGATGTGATACCCCTTAGTGTGTAGTGTGTGACACAATATCCTATCTCGTATGTTGTGTGACACAATACCTTTCTCGGTAGTGTTTATTCCTTTCACCATGTAGTGTTACACAATACCTTTTACTGTGTAGTAAGTGACACAAAACCTTTCACTGTGTAGTGTGTTCTTTACCATAAGTTGAAGTATACTTTCCATCTATGTAGTGTATGACACAATACATTTCATTGTGTAGTGTGTGACTCATTTATTATGTTTTCTTTTACTTCCAGTGTTTGACTATACAGTGCAGATGTGGCACATGCTCCATTGAAATATAAATGCCAGTATGATTAAAAATTCAAAGATGCGAAGTTCTATTAATTGCTATGATGCTACAATGCAATCCAATGTAATCTGCAATCTAGGTCAAATTTCAGCAACTATACGTAGCTCTTAACACATTGTTATCTTCCAGATGAACAAAGTATATGTAAATAAATGATTAAGTTGATATCAATTTTACCATACTGACTTATACTCTGTGGTAATAAAATAAAATATTTAGGTGTTTTTATAAGAGAAACAAGAATGATGACATGCATGCCTTATTTAAAGCAACTCATCCACAGATGTTCGATAGAAATTAAAAAAAAAATAATTCTACTCTCCCATAGCGAAATCGGGTAAGTTTGTAAGTTCAGCCAAGAGAATATGATCAGCCATGTGATGGCATAGAAAATAGAAAATCTAAATATAGGTTTTATAATTCTAATTATAGTTTCAATACCGTCTGTGATGGTATTGCTTGTGATTAGGAAAACACCTTTTTTTTACAATCTCAAATGGTTGCATAGAGTGACCATGTGTCTGTAGATGGGTATTGATAGACATAATTCACACACATAGTTAAAAATCAAATTCTTTGTCAATGACCATCTGTGAATGAGCTGCTTTAACATTACTGAGCACTAAGTATACTTGATGGAATAAGAGTCTGGTGTGGTATTTTAACCCTTGACCTCATGAATATTCACACATAAATTTATGATTTGATGAATAAAGATAAACTGAACTATACAGAAAATTTTGAAACATTGCCCTGTAGACTGTAAAGAATCTGAGCTATAGTATTGTATAAGCCAATAGCGGAGACCCTGGTCAGACAGCTCCTTGAAAAAGCTGCCTGATCTTGGTCTGCTCTGGTGGCCATCTATATGAGGTAAGGGGTTTACTAATGGATCTGCTTCTTGAGTACATTCTTTCATCAGGGAACAATATAAAACTTGATCATGGAATTATGAAGAAACTATTCTCTATTTTCTATTACCCTTTACCTTATATGATTGCATTTTCTTGCCTTGGCAAATAAAATGGACCCAGATCAGATGCTACACAGTTTGCATGGCAAAACAAAAATATGCAATGTTTTATAAACCTGTTAGAGTTAGGAAATTGGTACTCACCAAGTCATAAATATTATATGAATATTCAAGAGGAAAATGGTTGACTTGTAGAGAGGTCCATTACAATGCACTCCATTATAACATAGTAATGTGATATCTGAGTTTGGACAGCAAATATAGCGTTAAATTGGATATAGTCTGTATTTTCCCTGCAAAATTAGTTCAGCAATAATGAATCTTGCATTGTCAGGAAACACAAATCCATTAATAGGATTCTTTGCATACAAACTTGCCTTTGTTTCAGACTCCGGGAAGTTTATGTTAAAGAATAGTTTTGTTTGGACAGTCAGTGATTTTTTTTCAGGACTTTGGAAAATGGACCAGTTTCACTAATTAGGGAAAATCTTTCCTGATTTCACAAATTTGGGAAAAGTTAACAGGCTGTTGTAAATTATTGAATATAATTATCAAAAGACACATTTTACTCTTTTCACTCCAGGAGCCATTTTTCTAATTTAAACTTATTTACTTTATGTTTTATTTGAAAGAAAGTTCCTTCAACCTTTACTAAGCCCTGTTAGCTGTTCAAGGGTTGCACCAGTACTTTTGCACCTGGGAAGGCCATGAAAAAATCCATGCTCCCTACTGGATTAAAACCCACAAACTTTGGGTCTGGAGACATGTACTTTACCACTGGGACACATTGCCTTTTCTGTTTCATCTTCATTTGTATGAAATTGAAAATTAACTGCCTGAATTTTACAAAATTTTATCAAATTGGCATTTTTTTTCTCATGAAAATGGGAGAAAATAATTTCTTTTAATAGGAATTGGTCCAGTTTTTCCCATATAAGGAAAAAAATACTGACAGTATGTGTAGAGATAGATATATATATAAAGAGAGAGAGAGTGAAAGAGAAAGAGAGACACTGTCTAGTCACATAGCATTATAGAATGATTCACTTATCCGTTAGTTTAGTGTGTTCGTCTGTCTGTCTGTCTGTAGGCTGGACCTGTGATGAAAGAGGCACGAGGAGCCATGGACTATTTGACTCACAGGGTAGGATGTCTGGCCTTGTGTCCTGCATCTTGAGTCTTTGGTTCAAGTCTTTAGTTTGTCATGTCTTGCCTAGATCTTCAGCTTACCTTGGATACCGTATTCTTCATGATAAACGCTCCCCTCCTCCCTATATTGTACATAAAATTTGTTTCTTTTTTCACAATGACTGGGTAGAAAATGTACATGAAAATCTTCTTGTAGGCGCACATATAGCACATTCCATGTTTCTGAACATCTTTTTTCCAACAGAAAAATAAATTTATGGCTAAAAGTCCACTGAAGGATAGTGGAAGGCTCAAGATAGATAAACTTTTTATGCGAACGAGAGGGCCTTTGTTGGGTATAGGCTCAGGGTTTTGGACATTGGATTAGGGTTAGGTTTCTTGGAGTATCGATTGTTGGGTATTTTGTGTATTGTTGGGTAGGATTTTCTGTATTGTTGGGTAGGATTTTAACATGGCAAATACCCAACATGTATACAACCGTATGACGTCCGTCTGTCCGTTCGTCAGTCACACTTTCCTTGTCTGGACTATTTCTCAGGAACTAACGGTTTAAATTCAACGAAACTTTATGGGAAGCTTTATTACCAAGAGGAGATACGCATATCCTCAGCATGACCCAGTTCCTAAATTTTTCAAAGAGTAATGGCCCATTGACTTTTCGGCCTACAGTACATATTGCATGATTCTTGTCCGGGCTATTTCTCAGGAACTAATGGATTGAATTCAACGAAACTTTATGGGAAGCTTTATTACCAAGAGGAGATGCGCATATCGTCAGCATGACCCGGTTCCTAATTTTTCAAAGAGTTATGGCCCCTTGACTTTTCGGCCTATAGTTCATATTGCATGATTCTGTCCGGGCTATTTCTCAGGAACTAATGGCTTGAATTCAACGAAACTTTATGTGAAGCTTTATTACCAAGAGTAGATACACATATCATCGGCGTGACCTGGTTCCTCAATTTTTCACAGAGTTATGGCCCCTTGACTTTTCGGCCTATAGTTCATGTTGCATGATTATTGACCAGGTTATTTCTCAGGAAATAATAGCCTTAATTCAACGAAACTTTATGGGAAGCTTAATTACCAAGAGTAGATACGCATATCGTCGGCGTGACCTGGTTCCTCAATTTTTCACAGAGTTATGGCCCCTTGATTTTTCGGCCTATAGTACATATTGCATGATTCTTGTCCGGGCTATTTCTCAGGAACTAACAGCTTGATTTCAACAAAAATTTATGTGAAGCTTTATTACAAAGAGGAGATGCGCATATCTTCGGCTTGACCCAGTTCCTACATCCTCCCATCCATTGACCAAGGTCTTATTTGTAACAATGACGTTCTTCGGGGAGCATCTGTCAGTTCTACTGACTTTCTTGTTTATAATTATTCATAATCATTAGATTATTCTGTTCATACCGGTAATTCTACTGGTGCATATCTCAGGATCATAGCTCAAAGGTCAAGGTCACAATTATAGGCTAAAGGTCAAAAACAGGTACATAACTTCCATGTGGATAACCTGGTTTGCATGGAATGTTATGAGAATATCAAGCATGTGAAAACTAAATTCAGACAATTTTTTTTTCCAAACAGTAAACTACACATTTGTATACATATACCTTATCAAATGTTTGATGACCGATGAAGGGAATGGAAGATTGATAAGAGGTCTTCTTTAACCCTTTCCCTCATAGAGGACACCATGAAAAGACCTATGCGAACAACATAAAACCAGATCAGCCTGCGAGTAACTCGCAGGCTGATCAGGTTTTATGCTGTTCGCTGCTCCTCAGTGGTCTGGAAATTAGGATTTTGTAATTAAATTTGGTAAGGTTTAACTGTGGTTTTCTGCAGATCAGGCTTTATGCGGTACCTATTGAGGGCGTCAAAATGAGTATATATGAGGGAAAGGGTTAATATGTATCTTTCTCTCATTTTTTAACCTTTTACCTCATATACCCATGGTGTCTAATCAGGGTCTCCTCTGTTTGCCCTTACAAACTTGTAGTTCAGATTTCTACACAGTCTGCATGGCAAAGAAAAATTCATTGTTTCATATATACCCTATTAAGGTCAGTAAATTGATATTCATCAAGTCATGAACTTTGTACATGAATAATTATGAGGTAAAAGGTTAAACCCCTTCTGTCTTTTGATGTAAGATGTTTATTAAGGGGCATACGGTATGCTTTGGAAAATTCCCTTGTGGATGAACTGTAACTCTTTCTTCAATGGAAACATATTGGCACATTGTTGGATTTCAACAAAATAACCTAAATCAGCCTGTAAATATGTTTATTGAGTCTGATCAGGTTTTGAAATGTTACAACTGTTAAATTAAAAACCGCTTTTAAGGTTATTCATCTCTCATTAAATTATAATCATGGTCCTTCAAATGCTTGAGAAACTTAAGTGGGAGTATAGGCTATTTTGTTAAGTCATAAAGGCTTACATTTACTATTTAACTCCCACAATCACTTGATTGACCATGATCACAATTTAATGATGGATGGAATACCGTAAGTAAGATTTTATAGCTCAAAGTCAAAGTGTGCCCACTATATTCATCAGGGGTTGGAGGACACATGTTTAAGTTTGAGCCTAAGATTGTATTTAAGTATTTCCGAGGACACTCGGCCAGGAGTTCTTCTGGACATCAGGGTTGACCGAGATGTTTCCAATTGGGGAAAAAGAGTTACTGAGCAATATAGATAGTGTGTTTAACTTGACATTTTGTGGTTAAGCAGATATAGGAGAAGAATTGAACTTAGATTAAAAATTATCATGTTATTAAAGATCAAG
>CM037784.1:53670874-53714269 GCA_021229015.1 Solen grandis | reverse complement strand
GGTGGGAGGGGCCAATTTTGACCCCTGCCAAATAAGCTCTAGGCCAAATGGTTCCGGAAGAAGATTTTTCTATTTCCATATAGCCTATGTTAAAGAAAGTGACCCCCGGGCGGGGCCAATTTTGACCCCAGGGCCATGATTTGAACAATCTTGGTAGAGATCCACTAGACAATGCTACATGCCAAATATCTTAGCTCTAGGCCATATGGTTTCGGGGAAGAAGATTTTTCTAAGTTTTCCCTATATAAGCCTATGTAAATAAAGTGACCCCCGGGGCGGGGCCAATTTTGACCCCAGGGCCATGATTTGAACAATCTTGGTAGAGCTCCACTAGACAATGCTACATGCCAAATATCTTAGCTCTAGGCCATACGGTTTCGGAGAAGAAGATTTTTCTAAGTTTTCCCTATATAAGCCTATGTTAAAGAAAGTGACCCCCGGGGCGGGGCCAATTTTGACCCCAGGGCCATGATTTGAACAAACTTGGTAGAGATCCACTAGGCAATGCTTCATGCCAAATATCTTAGCTCTAGGCCATACGGTTTCGGAGAAGAAGATTTTTCTAAGTTTTCCCTATATAAGCCTATGTAAATAAAGTGACCCCCGGGGCGGGGCCAATTTTGACCCCAGGGCCATGATTTGAACAAACTTGGTAGAGATCCACTAGACAATGTTTCATGCCAAATATCTTAGCTCTAGGCCATACGGTTTCGGAGAAGAAGATTTTTCTAAGTTTTCCCTATATAAGCCTATGTAAATAAAGTGACCCCCAGGGCGGGGCCAATTTTGACCCCAGGGCCATAATTTGAACAAACTTGGTAGAGTACCATAAGATGATGCTACATACCAAATATCAAAGCTCTGTGCCTTTTGGTTTCAGAGAAGAAGATTTTTAAAGATTGCAATTTTTTTGTCTATTTTTAGCTCCTGTGACCTAGTTATTCAACAGACTGAAACCATTTGAACAAACTTGAAAGAGGGTCACCCAAGGGTCATTTGTGTAAAGTTTTATTGAAATCTGCCCAGTAGTTTAGGAGGAGAAGTCGTTTGAATTAAAAAGTTGACGACGCACGACGGACGACGGACGCCGGACGGCGGACCATCACAATAGCTCACCATGAGCACGTTGTGCTCAGGTGAACTAAAAATGTACCGCGGGTATCCTACGAGGAATATTCCTTACAGATGTTTAATGAACCGGAACCCAAAATTTCTATTTTGAAACCAATATGGTCCACCATCAAGACGTCGAAAAGCATACTAAAAACATAAGAGGACTAGTTTACTTCACCGTCTCCGGTGGGCGAGTGATCAGAACGTTCACCTCGGGAGCGGGAAGACGTGGGTTCGATGCCCGGCCGCGACACACCAAAGTCGTAAAAATGGTACTGGTATAGTTGCCTTGCTTGGCGCTCAGCATGTAGGGGTAGTTCCAGGACTGGTTGGCCCGTAGTCAGGAAAATTTGACTGGATGTGGTATCATGCCTCATGTCCACGGCGTGATACTGCAGTGTGGTAGCATTATATCTGTCTCAAGTAGACATAGTCCTCAAATCAAATGACTGAAATACAGTCGGTGAGACGTTAAACCCAACAAACTATTTTACTTCTACAACTGTTATTTTGGCATTTTTCTACATGCAAGCAAACAAGCCAACAAACAATTTAATATTGGAATATGTGTAAAAAAAAATTAGCCATTTACGTGTTTTTCAAAACTTTGATCTGCCCAAATGCGTTAACCATCGGTCCCCGAGTCTGTTACGTCATCCATCATCCGATAAGCAATATGAACAATATGTGGCTTTCAATAGATGACATTTCGTTTTGGGATAAACCTGGGAGGAACGTGAAATGGGAAGAAACTGCCCTAGCCGTATGGTAAAGTCCCTGTAATTGTTCCGCTACGTCTTGAACCACTAAACCTCTACAAAGATAACCAAGGTACCCTAATGAAACATTAGGAAACCTTGGTAATCTCTGTGAAAAGCCATGAGGTTCGAAAAAGCCAATCAATTTACATTCGTTAGAAAAGATTGCACTACAGTGTATTTCTAAAGAACTGAGAGCCATATATAAGGACACTGTCTTCAAATGTTGAATTTTTTAAATAAAAGGTAAAATTCTCTGACGATTTCCTGACATGTGGCTATATTTTAAAATATCCCTGACTGCTAACAGGACTCAAAATTCTCCGACCTTGAAAAGGTGGCAACGGAGTGCCAACCAATAAACAAAACATTTCTTTTTTCAATTTCACCAGAGGATCGGTATTAAAACCCAGTATAATTTTGCTGATTTAAATTGACCAATCAGTGACTAGGTAAAAAATCATGTGTATGTTTATTTCCAATTGCACATCAGCATGTAGATTATTCCGGAAGTGCTCGTCGATTTAAGGTTTGCGTCTCATTTTGGAGTGAAATAGTCTATAAAACTAGAGGGACCAATTGTTGGTTATAAATCAAACCCCTACACTTCATGATAATCATTGAACAATGCAGAAGATGTTAGTATTGATGCCTGTATTTCCTTTTTCTTAAATATACATTTCCGTTCATAATTTGAACGAGTCTTCATGTACGGGGCATAGACAGATCAACGTAGTTTCTTTTCGACGTCGAAATTCTGGTTTGGACGACTTCTTAATTATTATTAAGATACAAAAAAACCACCTTTATGTTATTGTTATTATTATTTTATACTTTTATTATGCTTTAGGGAACTAAAGGAGGGACGTCATGCTTAGACTATGGACTGGCTTATTATATGCCTATTTAAGACCTTTAATATACAACTACATGTATATAAGCTACATGTATAAAGAAGTTTAGGGTAATCCATCCATTATTAAACCAAAATCCTTCCAATGCTTAAACTGACTTCAGTGCAGATGCAAGCATCTATTGATTTCAAGTTGTCCGCTCTTTTTCTCTATGTCTGTAAAGGTTTGCATTTGCTAAAACATTCCCACAATCACTTGATTGACCATGATCACAATTTAATGATGAATTGATTACCTTAAGCAAGCTTTCCGATCGGAATATGGAGTATTTTAGTGTCCTATGTCGCCTCAGGACACTGCAGTGTAACAACTATGGCATGTCCATTTCACCGTACAATGCTGTAAACATTCTAGTTTTTAGTTCTGGTTGTTGAAAAGCAAAGGATTTGCGAATAGCTTTGTAAGTTGACACTTTTTTCTCATTGTTTTCTTCATACATACATAATTGCAATACGTATTTTGTCGTTTACCAAACTAATGTAACTGTATTTTTTAAAGATCGATCACAGTTTTAAAGATAGCCTCAGAATACTTTACTTTGACATAAAGGAGATACAATATGACCAATAATCTATTACTTTAGTCTTCCATCATTTATACACGATTTCATGTTAATTTTTAAAAGTGAAAGGCCAAATTTAAAAAGACTAAACTTGTTTTGGAGATCTCACCAGGATGCGGTTACAGCCTGATGCATCTAGGCACATGAAGTTTTCCACTATCAATTGTGCTGCTTGATAAAAAAAACAAAAACAAAAAAACAGTTATAGCAAATAGAAGTTTCGAGTTAAAGCATCAAGTTGCCGGCGAAAAAGTTTAGTGTCGTTATTTTCAGTATTAAGTTACAGTTTGACGGAATATCTAAAAAAAGTGGGAGATAAATTTACACAAAACGGACCTTAGCGTTATAGCCCTTAATGGACATGTAGCCCTTGTAATAGTTGACAAGTATGTGAAGTTCGATGACAGAAGATTTAATATCTTATAAGTTACAGCCAAGGTTAAAGTTTTCCACGACGACTACACTGTCGAAGACGATGACAGTACGTCGACTTAACAGATGAGCTAAAAAGTCTATATTATCTTAAGATAGAACAAACTTAATTATCTCCTGTTATTAATTCAGTCTCAGTCATTCTAACATTTGATGAGCAATGTAATCAAAGCTCTGATTACGTACTTTGCCGTTTTATCAAACCATTCACTTATATGTATATAGTGAAAGTTTGAGTATTCTAAAATACTACTGATCAGATTTCGAAATAGTTTGACACGCATAGTCTTTGGGTAACTCTCTCTCAAGATTGCACAAATCATCCTGATTCGTAGAAAAAAATGGCCGCTATAGGGACGGGGCTAATTTGCCTTGTGTGTATTAAGAAAAAAAAATGAAATAACTACTAATCAGATTTTTAAATATTTTGGCACATATCATCTTAGGGCAACTCTCTAATAAAACTAATTGGATCACAAAAAAATCACAACGGGTCTAATTTGGCTTAGATATATTAACTTGGAAAATCTTCTCCTCTGATACCAAAAGTTCTAAAACTTAGATATCTAGTATATAGCACTGCCGCATGGTCCTCTACAAAGAATGTTTATAAATATAGATATTTATCAGATATTACATTCATAAGGGGATCTCCACTTTTCTTTGTTTTCATTTCACTTCAGTAAGAACATCAGTTATGCTTAGATTTTAAAGTATATAGAACTTACTATTTTGGGACTTTTCATCATTTTACACCGTGATTTGAACCACAGACCTCTCCAGTACTAGCAGGTTTCTTTATCAACTGAGCTTTGAAATCTCTGTTAGACTGTGATTGAACTAGCTAGTCAAACTGCTACATGTTGTTGACTTTTTATTGATTGGCCGTTGTAGTTGACAGGAACATGACTGTTATATACTTTACATATTTAAAAGCTGTTAACGTCACTGTTTTATTTTCAATTCAAATATGTAAGGTTATAGGACTCTAATGGACGGTGTTAAGAATCACACACACACACACACACACACACACACACATACCTAATAGAATATATGTATTATACAAACAATTGTTTTACCAGCTGTAACCTAAGTTATGATTTTTTTTGAACCGCTATGTCCTGCTTGACGCCGAAAACACACAAAAGAAATTACATTAATTATTATGAATTATAATTATTATGAATAATAATTATTATGAAATGTGCAAATTATTTTTTAAAAAAACTTGTCTAACCAGCTGTATTACACATAAACAGGACTGAGTGGAAGAAACACATTTTCATATTTTTTTTTTCATTTTAATCTGTAACATATTATGAGTATAATTCTGGGACATACTTCAAAACCTGCAGAATTTCATTGTTGAGTTTGTAAAATTACGACCTTTTACCACAGAATTTAATATTTAGGAAGCACCTAAAATCAAAGTTAACGTCATTTTACCTTGTTACATTACCTTAAAATAATTAGATACCTATACAAAATATATATGCATATGAACATTACCTTTTTATCTTCTAAATATAATCTGAATTATACACAAATAGTGGTCAAAGAGGAAAAAAAGGACCTAACTGTAATTCGAACCCGCAACCCTCAGTTTAAAATATGTTGACAGTAATTTTAGCAGTTGTTTCTTTCCTGTCTGTTTGTTGGTTGCTTTGTTTGTTGGTTTGTCAGCAACTTCAACAGTGTCTTGAAACTTCATATATGAATAGAATGTGACTGGGAAATGTACAGTGATAAACCATAACTCTTCCTGGTCCAATTATTGGATTATCTCTCATTATTATTTTTCATAAGTTTTTGTCCAGTACATAATTTGTGAACTAATCAAGGTAATAAACTGAAACTTAATATATTAATAGATTGTAAGTAGGAGAAGTGCAGTGACTAAGAACGAGAACTTTGCCCTTTGATGTAGATTATAACGTTTGTATTTCTGTTTCAGGTTTATGTACATCTCAAGAGAAAATTCGTATTCAAAAATGATTGGAAGGCACAGACATGTATATGACAACACATGAAGAATAGTAATGGACATGTACGCTGACATAAAGGTGGACATAAAACATGACTGGGAATGCAAAGAAACCCGAAGCTATCAAATACCGATCAATCGGTGAATTTATTTCATTCCCTTAAACCAATATACTATTCACGATATGAGGAAACCGACTTTCCGTATTCATTTTCCTTGCATTGCATTTGCATTATTGTCTTGTTGTTCAAGTATGAGGAGCAATATGAACTCGCTTCCACCTAAGTGTGCCCAGCACACATATGTACCTTATGGTGAATGCTGCTGTTCTCGAAAGTCACGTGGATATATAAAAGCAAGTTGTGATGGTTACGTAGACTTTCTTCAGTATATACCGCCTTTGCCGAAATATATCAATGTCGTGTATTTTACTAACAACTATTTACCAGTTGTGTCAAATGCGACATTTTCAAACATTTCACGTCTCCAGATTGTGGTCCTTTTTCTTGAAAATAACAATATTTCAAGAATCACTGATGATGCTTTTTCACAGCTGTATTACTTGAGAAGATTGATTGTCAGCAATAATGAAAATCTAAACATTACAGAGTTCAATGAAGCATTAAGGGGGCTTAAAGAACTTAAAATGTTGGAAGTAGAGAATTCAAACCTTCAGAATATAGATGAACTTTTAAATGGATTAAATCTTACTAAGTTAAAGATACTTCGAATCAGAAATAATCGTATAGATACAAGTCTTACAATTTTTCCCTATTTTCCTAGCTGAATAATTTAGATGCAAGTGGATGCAGTCTAACTGAGTTTAAGATGAACAATCCTAGAAATCTGTATAAACTTAATCTTCAGGATAATTGCTTGTCACCAGACTTCCCAGACCTCTGTCACACATATAAACCGTACAGGCCATTTCATAATTCTAGCCTGAAATGGTTAAACCTTCAAAGTAATGCTATAAAACATTTAAACATAAATCATTTAAAGTGTTTAACAAAATTGTCGTGGCTAAATTTGCGTGGTAATAAAATTTCTACGATCACAGAAAATGCATTTTCCATGTTTCCAAGCCTCTCATACTTGAGCCTCGCATATATGAAGACGCATTTAAAACGAATCGAGGTGCTTTCAATAATTCTAATTTGAGGGAGCTTTATTTAAATGACTGCAAATACAGATTTAAACATGAAAGTGTATTTGACGGTCTTTATGGCTTAAAGTGCTTGATATATCTTGGAATTTTATGAATAGAGTTTCAAGGTCAAAGTTAATTCGTTTATTCAAGCCATTGAAAAATATTGAACGTCTCACAATGGACAAGGTAACTGTAAAACATTTAAGTGGCGAGTTTTTCAAATCACTTCCAAAGTTGATTTCCTTCAGGGCACATGAAAACAACATCATGAATATACATGGATTATTTCGTTATGTTGAGAATATTAAACGCATAGATTTGTGGCAAAATTCTATATCAGTTATTAGAAAAGATGATTTGCCTATCAACCTCCTTAAAACGCTCAAACGTATAGATTTGGGAGAAAACCCATTTGCGTGTACATGTGAACTACTATGGTTTCGAAACTGGATAAACGACACTGTCGCAAGCAATAGAACCACCCTTTTTGGTTGGCCAAAGAATTATCAATGTGATTCACCTTCACAATACAGCAATATTCGACTGATTGATTACAAACCCACAAAAGAATCGTGTACTTATCATAATCCACTGACACCTGTCTCCTACATTGCGTGCAGTACTGTTGTTGTTATTGTCATTTTTGTTCTGATTGTTTACAAAAAACGATGGTACTTAAGATACTATTTATTTAAGCTAAAAAGCAAGGGAAGACCGAAAGACGAGCACACTCCTTTGTTAGAGGAGTCAGACTTTTCGTTCGATGCTTTCGTGATATATCACGATGATGACAGTGACTTTGTTCACAAGGATATGATTGATGTCATTGAAAATAAATATCACCGAAAGTTACACATATGGCACCGAGATGCGCAAGCGGGTCTAAAACTTGAACTTATGTTTACAGCCATACATTCTAGCCGAAATGTGCTGGCTGTTGTTTCTAACAACTCCATGAAAGACAATTACTGTAAATTCCAACTGAAGGTGGCAATGGACAGGGAGGTCCAGATAAACAGAGAGTGTGTCCTTCTAATCTTACTTGACGATATTGACTTCGCGGTGCTGAACAATTATTGGTGTGTCATGTTGACAAAAACACCGACAGCGGTGTGGTGTCAGGAGAATGGACATATCAAGAGGGAAGTGTTCGAACAAAATGTTCAGGATTTTTTCAATCGGAATCATGCCGTGTAGCTTCTGGGAAACTTATTTATATATAGTTATATGTGTATTTTTGACATTTTTCACCACGCAATTCTCTCTCTCCTTCCAGCTGGCTTGCGGTAGGTTGGTGGTTCTACCTGGATGCCTCCGTGCATTCGGGGTCTTCTTCCACCTGTTTACTTATCACTTCGTAGAAGATGCTTCTCTGACAAGATGTTAATTTCTTTCTTCGCGAATGAATCTGCCCTTTCTCTATGTTCCTAAGAAATATTTAAATTTTTGAGAAGCAAAACTAGCAATTTAGAAAGTGATTGTATCGTGTAGATGAGAATATGCAATCACTTGCTGTTATAATAATAACTGATAAGTATATATTTAAATTTCTTATACCCAGACATTATTACTCCGCCCACATTATGACCTCTGCGCGAAACATCTGATCATCTGGATTTTAGACTTTGATATGATGAGCCATGATCTGTGTTTTTCAATTTTGAGATACAACAATTTGGAGTTTATTTTCATTTTAAATAGTTTTAATTTCTCTTTTTATTTACCTGTTTTTATGTGATTTTTGTTAATTTCATAAAATTAATGTTTCATTTTTTTGTAAAAAGACTGAACAATAAATACACATAAACCAAATGTCAGTGTTCTTGATCAAGATTTAACAAAGTGTATGTCTTATTTGGTGGTTTATTTCTTTTTTTAATTAATTTATTTTGAAATGGATACATGAAACATAAACTACTGCTTTCAAAAATTAATACATCGCAAGTCGGCATGATCGATGTACCTTCCAGTCTCATATATGAGTCATTCTGTATGGGGGGTTTCTTCATAATTTTCTCGTGCTCAGTGATCGAGCACGCGGGTTATTGTCATTCTACGGTTCGACAATGCCGCGAGTAGACGTTTATTTTCTGTTTTCCCACGCACCCATCTATTTTACAGTGAATACTTATATCGGTTCTTTTCAGTTTCGATAATTTTCTGTCATCGTCATCAATGTACGGTTCTATGATGCAAGGTTGCGACGGTGATTTCAGAGTGCTTGGTGCAGTGGTTCTGGAAGTTTTAATCATGAAGGAAGCTATTCTCACGGTTCGTCGTTTTTGTTTGTGACTCTGGCCATGATATTACAGCTATTTTGAAACCATTGCTGGTGTGAATTAAAATTTGAAATAGCATTCCATGTATCTATTGTTCACTCCTAACCATTTGTTTTTGTTGTTGTTTTGTTGTTGTTGTTTTTTGTTTGTTGTTTTTTTAAATTTTTATTTATTTATTTCTGATGAAGTTATTTATGTTTGGATGAAATGTAAGGAAAACATACCTTTTTATTCCGCCGATTGCGTAGTCTGTATCACCCAGGCGATTGCGTTTACGCCTGGGTGATACATCGATACATGACTACCGATTGCGATGGAGGGGACGTTTTAACATTATTTAACCGTTCTACAATCTCCATTACTCTAAAACCCATCAAATTCGTATATCTTTTTTTTAAAGGTATTTCTTGATGAAAGATTTTTTTAAATTGCTTCTATTACAATTTTGTCCCTTTCTTTCTTTTTCACTGAATAGCAAATTACATTTAAATTTATAGACAAATACGTTTCCTAACATTCTTTTTAAATCACAGACAATTAAAACACAGTTTTGGAGAAGGTATGTCAGTTACTTTATAACAGAACAGAACAGTGCATATTTTTTATCTAGATTTGTTCACTGTACATCATTTTCAATACAACTTCATCACTACAATTTTCATCAATACAAAATCACGTAACAAAAAAGTGAAGTGGGGATGAACACCCCATTAATATTTATCCTTAAAAATTTAAAAATTTTTACATACTTTTTCCTATATTCGTGAAAACAACTTCTAATACAAATGAAATGATATTCATCTTCAATGTCAGCAGAGTTACAATTGAGACAATTTCTTTCGTTACGAGTTAATCTATTTTGAGCAAATCTACCTGTCTGAATTCTCGGGGAAAGCGAGAATAGCTTAATTAAGGAAAATAAACATCTGCACGAGTATGGCAATATATCTAGATACGACTCATATTCAAAATTGTTTTTAAACAAATTGTCATTAAGTAAAACTTCCTTCAATAGAAACATGCCACTGTTGTATAAAATTGTTTAATATCTAAATCTTAATTGCACATTATAAAAAACATAACCAAATCCATACGTTTTTAAAAGATGTTTTACACTTGCAACCCAATTCTTATATCCGTTATCACAACCCTTCACACCCTGCTGATATAGTGCCTTGATTAAACTATTATCACTGTTGGCTACATTCCACCAATATTTTATTATACGCGAATATCTATTTATATACAGTGGGTATCTTTCCAGCTCACCATAAACACCATTTGAATAATTATTTAATCTTACACCCGCTCTCTTTTTAAAAATCAGATGTATTCTCTCAATATTATGTAACCTACTAAATCCCCAAATTCAGAACTATATGACAAAATAGATCCTACAAAAAATCAAACAGTTGACACAAAATTTTAGGCTTTATCTGTACCTGCCTACAGTTATATAATAAGATATTAAGCGCTTTTTAAGCTTTTCCAATAATATATTCATGATTTTTTAGAGAGGATCCCGTATAATTGAAGACGGTGACTAAATAGTTAAAATTATCTACTACGTTCATGGCGACACCATTATAATTCCAAATTTCTTCCTCACGTACTGGACCTCTGATTCTAAATACCACTATCTCTGTCTTATCAGCATTAACTTCTAGACCCTAATTATTACAGTATGCATATAAAAGATTTAAACTATGCTGAAGTTCATCTACAGTCTTACCAATAATACACATATCATCGACAAATAAAAGAATAAACGTTATATCATCAAACTGTAAACCAGAGGTGCTACTGTCTTGTAAATACAGCTCTAGGTCTTCCATAAACATTGACACTAAGATCGGTGACATCACCTCAACGGCATATTCAAAATATTCGGAATAACCGGTACAGTGTTTTATACACGACTTAACTTTAGTATGTAAACTCCGCCGCAGTAGTTACCTCCCCTTACAAATTGTAGTGTGCAAGTTAGATCACTGTGTGAAGTTTGATATTTCTAATCACACGAAGTAACTTCCCCTGAATACCGGATTTATAAAGTTTATACCATCACTCGTACTATTAAAACAACGTTTTAAATCTACAAAAGAATATACACTCTTTTTTTTTCTCAGCGAGATACTTCTGAATTGTAGATAACAATATAAACATAGCATCTACTGTTGAACTACCCCTTTTAAAGCCAAACTGAGCATCTGAAACTTTACTGTTATTTATACTAAACTTTTCTAACATATTGCTAAGAAAAACGGTAAAAAGCTTTGACATACAACTTACCAACGTAATGCCCCTATAGTTACTGGCACAGTTAATATCACCTTTTTCTGTATAGGTACCAATACACCCTCCATCCACTGATCAGGAAAAAATCCCGAGACTAAAATTGCATTAGATTACACAAATGTAAAACCAAAATATCCACACTTTCTTTAAAATATTCATTCAGTAAACAATCTCGCCCAGGTGATTTACCACTTTTCATTTTTTAACAGCATGTATTACCTCTTCGCTGCTAATTGGTACACCAAGTTCATCAAAAGTGTAATTATCATCATCAACATGATGGTTATTACAAAATAAATCTGCTTCATCGTTTTCACATTGATAAGTATTATCACTTAATGTAAAAAAAAAAAAAAAAAAAAAAAAAAAAAAAACAACAACAAAAAAAAAAAAAACATAAAACTGATATAGTGATAAAGACTCATTTTACTGTTTTGCTTTTAAAATGTTTCCAAAACTCTTTTGGCTTAGACTTTCTTAAACTTTCTAGTTGACTTATTTTTTTTTAAATTTAATGATTTGTTGTTGTTGTTGTTGTTGTTGTTGTTGTTGTTGTTTTTCTCTCTTGTGACAAGTATCTTTATACTCTTTCTTGCGTAAACAAAGTGTTTCTCTATTTCTCTACTTATACAGACTTACGACAGTTAAAAATAAAATTCGAAAGGCTTCTAAATAAATATTTTTATATTCAAGACATTCCTAACTGTATTACTTGTTGTTTTGTATAATGGCTTGTTTAAACTGACATGATTTTCTGTCTCCATAAAATGTTATTTTATTATGGTCGCGCGATAAACTGGCTGTGATTACATTATATCGTACATGTACTTACATATGGAGGCTATTCGTTGCCAAAAATCCAGCCTTGTAATCATGACTTCGGTTCAACTAAACAGATTTGTAAAAGTATAAACGTTTCTCCGAGAGGTACATATTGTGCTCGTATTGTGCATTTCGATTATCTCGATTTAATTAGTAACGTTTTTACTTTTAGAATGTAATTTGGTAACATGCAGCTAAGATAAAATGCAAATAATATTTATAATTGTTCAAACTCAAATTTACGAAATGTACAACGACATACACACGTTTTACGCCGTACATCACGACGTTCGAGAATGGAGCCGCATCAGATAACACTCTCAGGTTTACAACTGCATACTTGACTTTTACATTTCTACACGATTAACATTTGTAGACGATTTTGCAACTTCCATATATGGCAGTATCACGGAAATAGGCGAAGATTTAAAGGCGGAGCCAAATTTCACGAGCGGAAAATAAAGAGAGGTAACTACCATGATAAATCGGTACCGTAAGTACAGAAAGATTTCGTATTTACCTGAGTCTGAAAATGATACTTTGTACTCTTTGGACTCTTTTAATATATACATGGTAAAATGAAAACGAAAAAAAAATATGTTTGAAAAAATGTTATGTAGATCTATGAAAGGGAAGTTGCTATGTAAAGACATTTAAGCTTCATAATTTTGGTTTTAATTTTACTAACATCATAGGTGAATATTAAGAAATGGAAGCTTTACATTAGAAACTGCATAGATTTTTTTTCTTTTTCTTATCCAGTCATACCCTAGTATTAAAGTTATATTTGTGATATAGTAATTAAATGTTACTTAATATTACTGGGAAAGGCAACAGCCAGAAATTGGCCTGTAAAAATTATTGTATAGATCTATCTGTAGCAAATCTTCCATCTGTTTTGACTTGAAAATTGGACAATAGTAAAGCAGTAACTTAACTGAACCTTATATATCAATTTGACTTATTCCTTCTCTAAATATATTTGTTTTGCATAAAAATTCTTGATTTATAGTCAAGCAGTAATTTTTACTGTCTGGAAAAAAACCCATTAAGAGTTGGATTAAGATACAGACAGTTGATGGCATGTAACTTTTGTGTATTTTCTTAAAGAAATTAATCAATCTGCAGGTATGTATATGAACAAACACAGAGATTCAAAATAATACTGGAAGTCATTTTTTTTTTTAGGTGATAAGCAAAGGATCAATCTTTATTAAAGCAGGAGATATCTTATATCTTTATAGAACATCTCCTGATTAAAGACATAATGAATACTTCAACTTGAACTTTATACTGCCAATAGTCAATATTGACTACTTAAGGCACCTTAATTTTGGGTTTTAATTAAAAAATTTTTTTATGAAAGTGGCATTGAGCGCGAATTCACAACACCAGTAATGGCAGTGGCTAGAATTAAATTTTGAAAAAAGCTCAATTGGGTGAAGGGTGGCTTTGGTGGCAAACATCAAAGTTAAAATCCTGGCCAGGGATATAAAAATCTAAATATAAATTTACGCTATGCTGCGCTTATATTGCTGGCTTTACAATGTAGGTGGGGTACGTTTCAAAAACTAATCTTTTTTTATATCTTCTGATGTTGATTCAATACCTGCATACAATGGCACTCATGCAACTGAAACACATGATGCTTAGTAAATAATTGTGATACTGTTTAATTCTCATAATGCATTTACCTTGAATGTGTAGACCTACACGCTGCAACACTTCCCTTATTCGTACATGGGAGATAAATGTGTGGAGATTTGCCAGTCGTTGTCGGAAAATACCGAAAGTGAGCGGACAATTACGTTTATTTACGATGATGTAGTGGGCGGGGAAATGGGCGGAGCCTATTTATCAACATTGCAAACGTGTAAACCTGGATTAAGCTGAGCCGAATCATGATGGTCGGACAATGTAAAGTTGCGAGCATTAAAGTAAGAAGGCGTTTTGTACTTTTTCAAAATGCATTTTGTTGAAATACGTATTTACAATGTTGCATCGGCAAATTCAGTCCAAGAATGTATCTCTGGAGTTTAAATACTAAGAAATTCAAATGAATTGTGTATTTTGTCGGAAAATAAACTGTTCAACTCAGATCAACAAGGCTGGATTTTTGGCAACGAATAGCCTCCATACTTACAAACATAGTAGTCGGCCAATTTATTGCGATCGAGCTATTTTATCGTGGCACCATGAACTGGCCGTGTTTACATATACATATAGCCAGGAGGTTATAAAAGTCCTGATGTGGCTAAAAACCTATTAAACAAAGATTGGCAACTAGTCTAAATCTCACAAAGCACGCAACATATTGTTCAATTTTTGCAAAGCCGCGTTATAAAATATATCATATGAGAAGTAAATTATATGTAACTGTAGACATTACATTGCCAACAACATGATACCTTATTTATTAAAATAAGTAAAAAAAAAAAAAAGCAGTTTTATGTAAAATAGAAAAGTACCTGCATGTGCATGAAAACAACTACATAAATTGTGTTGTTTTTCTTCTACACTGGTTGATTTTAAATCATAACTTATTTTTTTTAATAAATAAAACTAAAAATAATTTCTTGCATAAGAGAAATCATTATTTTATTTTACATTATCCTCTGTGATTTGTCCATACCTTTTTTGACAGTTTGCAAAATTCAATGATCTGCTGTGTGGCTAAACAATATTTTCCACTGGCTTTTACAGGAGTTTCCTATCTCAGGTTAATAGGTCTTTGATGTGATAAAATACTTGATGTAGCACAATAAAACTTCGCTTTGATGTAGCACGGTAAAACTTCGCTTTGATGTAGCACGGTAAAACTTTGCTTTAATGCAGCACAGTAAAACCTCGCTCAAAGAACACCAACGCATTTGAATTATGTTTTGTGTAAACACAGGTGACTACTTAATGCAAGACATATAAGTAATACAAAAATCTCCTATAGCCATCAGCCAATTAACCTCTCTATTTACTCAAATGATCATTTCAGCAAGATTGCACTATACTTACAAAACGTAATCGGAACTATAGATTGTTGTTATGTAACATTGAGCGTATATCTTTTTGTTTTAACATGCATGTTTATTGTTTTTGTACATCATTATATAAAATAAGTATTTCACATGTAACATTTTTAGCTCACCAGAGCACAACGTCTCTGTGTAAAAGCTTCGCCGCCTAAATGTCTGTACGACGAATAGATTTTTAATGTACCTCGGCATTCCTGGGCATGCATTGTTGAGTTTGGAGACACGCATCAGTGATTCAAATCGAATAATAAGTAGAGTTACACATTAGTAGGCTTGCATCTTACAGAAATCATCATCATAATTAAAGGGTTTTTTTATATTTGCTTAAAAATTTGAGATAAAGTTTGATCGTTTACTAGCGCCCATGTTTTCTCAATTTTTCAGGATAAATGGAACGTCACCTGAACATGGGCCTACACCAGGGAGTCATTTTCGTTATTATGTCAATAAAAAATGAAAAAATACACCCCTTTAAATCTTTCTTGCATTATTAAGCGTCATAAATTTCAAGGACTGGTTTTCAAAATGTACAGTTTAATTAAACACCTTAGTAAAGTGGTGCTCAGTGCAAGGAAATTTTGTCCCTGACGTAGTTATGACGTCATGGATATTATAGTAAGAATATTTTAAAGAATAATAAACATGACAAATTAATCTGTGGAATTTAAATTTTGTCATAAGTATGCACAATTTCAGATAATTACGTCCACTAGTGCTGGTTGTCTTCATTGTATTGTTTTTAAAAAGAAGGGGGGAAAATACCCTTGTGATCTTATGACGATACAATAATATATATTACCTTACTTGTTTTCTCTTTTGCCTCCACAAGGCGTATTTACAATACATGATGCATAATACAATATAGAATGAAATAATTGACAAAACAACAGTGTAGAGCCCAAATAATACTTTTTGATTTCAAGAAAAAAAAACGACCCATGTAACCTTATTCCGAAAATATAAACATACGCAGAATACGATTAATTAAAAAGTGAATACGAACATTTTTGTGTAGCCTACGTTGAATGACAGACACGGGGATCACTTTGTACGTAGTCTGCGTCGTCGTCACCTCTTTCTTACTCGGAGCATAACTTCTACACTATTGCATGGATTCAGTCCAAACTTGGAACATGGATACCTTATGAGGTGTGGAAGAACAGTGCAAAATAATCAAAACTCTAGCAAATCTCATACTTGAATTAGCCCCTAAGTTGATTTATTTTAAATGTCCAGAGCATAAATTCAACACTATTGCCTGGATTCACTCCAAACATGGAGCATGGATACATTATGAAGTGCAGAATTACAGAGCACAAGAACAATAACTCTAGCACATCTTAATTTTGAATTATCCTCCATGGTTAATTTTGCAACTTAAGCTCTTTTACTTATTGAATTATTTCACATAGCTAGTTTTTATTTCATTTTATTTCCTGTGAATAACTTCAACACTATTAAAAAAGATTCACTCCAAACATGGATTATGGCTACTTTGTGAGGTGCAGAATTGCAGTGCACAAGAACCGTAACTCAAGCTCATTTAATTATTGAAGTATCCCCCTTTGTTGATTTTGTAAAAAAAAATGTCTGGAGCATAATTTTAATACTTTATAATAAAATTTGCTCCAAATTCTTATGAGGTGTAGAAATGCATTGCTCGGAACTGTAATTCTACATCTCTTTTCCATTTTGTAAAAAAGAGTTTTGTGCATTACATACTTATATACTACATGGTTGATGCATTTCAAACTTAGATCATGGATACCTTATATGGTGTTGAAGTGCAATACATAGGAGTCCTAAATCTTACTTGCTGTGCCCCCAGCATAGCATGGCAAATAGATAGGGGTCACTTTTATATGTTGGTGTTGGCGTCAAATGATACGACCTTGGTTTTCTATAGTTATAATTTTTGTGTAGAACCAAAATTAATTTTATACATTTTGATCGTTTGATACTCAGCCATTCTGTGACAACTGCTGGAATACAGGCAACACAAGTGTTCCGAGGAACACCCATCTAGTTTTAAACAATTAAAATAGCTAAAACAGGTAGGAGCATCTCCAATCTATAGACTAGGTAATCAAGCTCTCTGTAAACATTTATTACAATTTTCAATTGTTATAAAACGCCAAATGTGCCCGGGATTAAAGGAGTATGAGGCCAGCAGAAGATCAATTATTAAATTTCTTCACCCCATTTAGTACACTTGATCGTTTATATACTTAATTAAACTCTGATACATGTTGCATGAGACGTTCAAACCGTGGAATATAGAATATTAACTTCTATTGTAAAAATTATGAAACATTATAGAATGAAGCCAACCCCTTTATCATTCTGAGTTATTGTGAGCGATGGCTTTATTTTAAATCTGAATTTTGATTTGTATGTTGTACGGGTAACACCTAATAAGAAATGACTTTTATGAATTATTACATGTCGGAGCTAAATTTGAGTTGAATATGATTATATCGCAACGTTTTTATAGACCTATTTTTTTTCTTAAAATAGGTTGTAAGTCGCGGCATTTACTCCAGTAAAATCAGATATCATAACCATGATGCAACAATTCGTCATAACACGTTTATGTGAGGTAAAGCGTTGATCAATCTTTTTTATTGGTTTGGGTGGGGTGTTCACTACAACAGTTTTATTTATAATTTATTGACGCAATAGCCTAAGTGTTATGATCACCATGTACCATTTTCAAAACTAAGAGATCTAAGTAAAGTTCGCGAAAATACCAAGCTACCAAGCTAAGATGAAAGTAGGAATAAATGTGCATCTATGTATTCAAATTTCCAATTCAAAAAGGTTAATTCGATTTTATGGCTAGACCGAGTTTCGAACTTATAAGACATATATTGTAGTGTTACAAAGGTAGATTGTGAGAATGAAGCAGCATATGTGCCCAGAGGTTTACATTATGTTTCGTGACGTCTGACGTCATAATATTATGCCGTAATAGGCAATAATATATGAATTGTTACTTCCGTTGTTGTTTTTTTAAATCGCGAAGGTCAAGGTCATATTCACATCGTCGTCGTTGTTGTTGTTGTTGTTGTTGTTGTTGTTGTTGTTGTTGTTGTTGTTGTTGTTGTTGTTGTTGTTGTTGTTGTTGTTGTTGTTGTTGTTGTTGTTTGGCCTTTAACATCTCAAAAACGAAAAGTAATATATCGAGCATGTATGCGCATAAATAATTGTGATTTATAAGCTCCTTAGATGATATTCGGTATTTTGAAGATCGAGATTAAAAGGGCATAGTAATTGCCGATAAACGAACATGGCGTAACCCCAAGTGCAGTATACTGCTGATATCTCAAAAAAATATTGATTTTCGTAAATAACAACATAGTGAACATGATTTGTAGTTCGGTTAATGACATTTTTTAATAAAATGTAGCTATTTAACCCTTTCCCTCATAGAGGAAACCATGAAAAGACCTATGCGAACAACATAAAACCAGATCAGCCTGCGAGTAACTCGCAGGCTGATCAGGTTTTATGCTGTTCGCTGCTCCTCAGTTGTCTGGAAATGAGGACTTGATAATTAAATTTGGTAAGGTTTAACTGTGGTTTTCTGCAGACCAGGCTTTATGTGGTACCTATTGAGTGCGTCAAAATGAGTCTATATGAGGGAAAGGGTTAACATCGGAATAACAATTACAAAGTTATTCGGGCTTGGGAATACATAACATGAACATATTCCGGCTGACTTTTGCTGTTTTCTCGAAGTTTAACCGTCTATATCTCAAAAGTCTTTAAAACTAAGTCCATATAAAAAGCGAGTAAATTGTTCGGAATTTCTAATGGTACCAAACGCTTTTAATTTGGACCTAGTATATGAAAGTTACATAAGAAATTATGTTCCATATTTATTTACAACTCTGTCTTTGTTCCCGAATATTGTTGCAGACTTTTGTACTGCAAAGAATATACAAATGTATATTCGCACACATAATTGTGACTTATTGGATGTTAGATTAAGCATTTTAAGAAAGAATTATATGAAATTATATATGAAAGTTTTCACATACTTGTTGAATTCTTATAATTCCCCATCAGTATGCATAATTTGAGGTGGTAACGTCATCAAATATGGCAGATGATTATTATTTACATACTTAACGGCTTCAAAGATTGAAAAAGGTTCAAATCTAAAGTTTTGTTTGAACTGCTATATTAATAAATATATCAAATTTTATTTCATTCTTTTAAATGGTAAAGGTCATTCAATTTGAATAAGATATAGTTTTATGAAATTATTTTGTATAATTTTATGATATAGAACACTTAAGTTTTAAAGCTTCAATGATATAGCATCAGCATGTCATATTTTTCTTACAGGATTGAAATAAGTAAACGGAAAGCCATCTCGTTTGTAAATCTCAACTAGCGACGTAGTTGTTTTCCAAAATAACAGTTTTTGATAAGTAGTATACGAAATATAACACATCAATTTAAATATTCAAAAGCCATGTAGCTTCCTTTTTTTTCTTGTTTTTGTTGTTGTTTTCTCTCTTTCTCTCTCTCTCTCTCCCTCTCTCTCTCTCTCTCTCTCCTTCTTTTATCATGACTTGCACATATCCTCATATATTCAGTGTTATTTTCCATGTTTTCTATGTATTGAAGGCAACTATATTCTTTCCTATTTGTTCACTGATTTACATTAGATGTACTTTTATAGTGTTTTCAAATCAATCTTAGAAGATTAAAGTATATCGAGAAGTTAATATAAAAGAAATAGTGAAGTTTTATTTTTAAATGTTATAATTTATATCTAAAAAAAAATAGAAAGTATTTTGGATACTTAACTGTATAGATGTAGTAGAAACATATGGTCGGAAATTTCTGTCTGTAAGAATTTTGATTACGTTACGTGCATCCTTATAACATATTTACTATGATCATTTCATGTTTATGTCTGTTATTCTATCAAATAGCAATGTGTATCATAAGCAAAACTCATATCTAAGGTCGGTTTTGTTATTATGTTTTTTATGAAAGTAGAAACGCATCGCTATGGATGCAATACTTTAACACAAACAAGTTCTATATTCAGCAGAAAAGACAAATAAATCACAATTTCTATGTAAATATTAGATGTTCAAATCATACACTCACTCACAATAAGTGCTCATAATCAGTATCACAAAACAACCTAAGTGTTATTTTGTGTGAACCAAGTCGACAATTAACTGGTATCCCAGTGAATGTATATAACAATCAAATCATTTAATTCGAATAATTTTGTAAACACCTACTATTTCATACCCCACGTGGATAATGATTTTTAAGGAATTTGAGACGTGCAGTACAGTTAAAACATTTTCATCCTGGAAATTATTCATACCTGACCCGAGTACCATTTGAATTTCTGAATTGTAAGAAAGTTTAAAAGTGATGCCTTTCTAATAACCGTTTATTTTTATTTACATCACTAGTACGGGCATTAATCACCCTTTGTATTTCAGACAAGAAAATAAAGCATAGCGTACCTTCAGTATGGGTTTTAACATCATCATCGACGAAGTTGATCAAGAATGAATGCGATATCAATTATCCATGTTGCTGTGCAAATTCGATCTTTCAATGGGGCGGAGTCTGAATGTCTCTTTTCGTTAGAACAGCTTTGTTCTTACGCTCTATGGATCAATATACCCATAAGATCATTGTTGTTGATTTGCCGTGTCGTGTTGTTAACAAGCCCCGCCTGTTCACTGCATTACATCAATCGAACAGCAATAAGATTGTGTTGTGATTTTGTCTGATGGTGCAAATAATATCATTTTAAGATCAGTTGCATCCATTAGAAACAGCTTTTTTTTTTAAGTCCAAACGTACTGCCTGTGGCACCACAATAATGTAAGCTCCATGAGAAAGAAACTGCAAGATAAAAAAGTTTATGGGGGTTAACAGGAATATAGAATCCCTGGGGTTAAATAGGAAAACAAGTTGTTTTTACATAACTTTTATTGGAATGTGAACTATTTTGCAAATTATTTATTTTATGTCTACATGACGATGAACACATGACCTACTGAACAATTATTGCTCAGGTCTGCTTTTCACAAAGCATCTCAACTTTAAATTTAATATAGGTATTTAACTGTACACGCATCGCTTTTAGAAAATATTAGAAGCTGTAGTGATTCGTATCTATAATACGCTACAAGCAATGCTAATGATTTTCGAATTTGAAGATGATAACTGAACAACAAATGGTTGAGGATTGTTATCAGTAGTTTAATGAGCATATTCCTCACTTGCACAACTCTACAGCTGGAAGGGCATGACCACTGCGAGATGGATCGTTTTACGAGAAATTTAAATGCCTCAATTGTTGTTGTTGTTTCATTATTAATGAAACATGACTTTTCTAGTAAGTTTCTGTGAAAATAATCACATGTGTTAGTGATATATACATTTTATCAAATAAACTGTCAAAGCAAACATCTTCAAAATGCATATACAGTCAAAGCTGTCTTTATAAAAGGAGTCAGTCAAGAGAACAAGAGAAAGTGACCGCTTAATCGAGGTGTTCGCTAAATGAAGGTTAAAAATGTTAAACTGGTAATATCGAAACGGAGCGTTAAATAAGGATTGGTCACCTAATATAATAAGTTCAACTTTAATAAGAAAAATCACGTCAACTTTAAGAAACAAAATGACATTATGGGGAAAGCTTTGTTTGATCGGTAGAAAAAAAATATTTTCATATGTTGGTGAAGTCTTTGGTTTCTGACAAATAAATTCGCCAAGTGTAGGTCACGTTACACGGACAAACGCTTTTTTTGTTAAACACCACTTTGGCAAAATATACGGTCTCCCCGAAGCAAATATACGGTCTTCACCAGCTCCGGGTAGTGAATTCGTAAGTTTAGCTTGTGAAGTGAGCGCATGCTCGAAAGTGAATTGACGGTGAATTGACGGTAAATGCAAATATGATCTAAATATAGGTTTTATAATTCTAAATATAGTTTCAATACCGTTCGTAACGCTATTGCCTGTGGTGGGAACACCATTCTTTTTTTACATTGGATGGTTACATTGAGTGATCTATTAAAATGTTTCAAGTAAATGTTGCCAAGGTTTTTCTGTAATGCTAGGTTAACATTATGTTCCAGGCGGCCACCGCAACCCCGTTTGCCCGAAACGAAGTGCGCCGTGGGATTTTCTCTCTATATACAAGTTTTGTAAGGTCTTGTCAAGTTTACGGTATATCCGTGACGGACCGTGGGTGAAAGTTGCTGTATCCCAGAAGCTCCAAAGCATACTACGGTTTGGCCGTGGTCTAACACGGATATCAGCACGTTCCCTCCCGGTCCGCCACGATCTGATTGGGTCCCTCACGTTTGTCACGTTCTGACCAAGGTCTGATACGTCTCTCAAGTGTATAGGATAGATAACGAATGCAGTTGTCAACGTAAAACAACTGCACGAATTTATCTACCCGACTTAAACCACGTGACTCGTATGCCAGCTTCACACAATAATCTCGTGCATATTCCATAGCCAGAACTATCTTACACTGTATCCCACATATTTCTGTACCAGTTATGTACCTTTATGTGAGAACTATTCTAAAAATGTCGGAAAACGTATTATCGTTGTTGTGGATTTAAATGACATGTCTTTTACCCAATGTGATGCAATTCCAACACAAGCTGCGGGAAGTATATGGTCATTTTAAGGAACACTTATGCAAAGACTGTACATGTATATGAAAACATATCTGGATATATAAGAAAAAATATAAAGATATACAAAAAGCTATGATAAATGCACAATAAATGATGTACCATATCTATATTTATATTATAAATGTTCTCATAAATGCATAAATGAATGTTCAAATAAATTAACAATATTATTCTGATACAATAATATTTTATTTAAAAAAAAAAAATTAATAAATGAATAGATATTTTGATAAGCTTATAGATTAAAAATGTAGGTTAGTTAATAATAATGGACAAATCGCGATGTATATACAAATACAGAAATTATTTAAAAAATGTACATCAAACATAAAACAAAACACACTTGCATATAGATTAATGAAAGAAAAATGAACGAATGTATAAATGAAGAAAGTGATTGGAGGATGAATAAACAAATGAAATATAAGGTTATTACTAGTATATAATAAAAACAATCGTATAAAATAGGATGCTTCTACTGTCCACACCCACCCTCGCCTTCACGCAGCCTCTGCACTACTCTATCCACGGGTTATTCTTTTTTAACCCTTTCCCTCATAGGGGATACCATGAAAAGACCTATGCGAACAACATAAAACCAGATCAGCCTGCGAGTAACTCGCAGGCTGATCAGGTTTTATGCTGTTCGCTGCTCCTCAGTGGTCTGGATTTTACAATTAAATTTGGTAAGGGTTGAGTTTGGCTTTCTGCAGATCAGGCTTTATGTGGTACCTATTGAGTGCGTCAAAATGAGTCTATATGAGGGAAAGGGTTAATTAAAATAGGTGATTATGAAATTTTGAAAATAATTGCATGAAATAGCATGCTTCTACTGTTCGCCAACACCCTCGTCTTCACGCTGACACTCAACTACCCATTTCTTGATAGAAACATTATTAGATCACGTCTATACGATATAGACACAGTCAATACTGGCCTCTGACTGGCCAATGAGCGTGGTCTAACTACGGATAACATGGACGCCAGGTAGCTTTGGAGTACTTTTGCTCTCACGTTATGAAAGGAAGGCTTCCAAAAAGAACAGCAATTATTATTGTATCCTGTTGAATTAATTAAATTCTATGGTTGGGAATTGTACTGAAATTATCTTAAGTACCATTACTTACATAATGGCTTAATTACATTTATCGTATTGATGGGGTTGCTTTGGATATGATCAAATAATGAATCTGCACCGAGATTCTTGAGACAAAAGTTCTATTAAAGTGTACCCCAAACACCGGCTACATAAAGGTAAATCCATGTAGATAAGACTAACTGCCAAATATATTTAAGAAATAAAGCAAAATGGAGTATGCTGTCTGGATATATTTGATAGGCGCCATGGTCCAGTGGTAATGTACTCGACTACGGATTCGAAGGTTGTATATTTGAACCCGTAACCGCAAAGTACTGGTCTAACATAGGAACAGTCGAGAGGGATAAGTATGGGGTGTATTTCCCAAGTCGACATATAATACATAAGTTTAAACTGAATATGCCCTTCATTATTTGCATCTTAAAAGCGACCGATCAATATAAAACATTTAAACCAAACCTTCTGTGACACCCGATGTACATATTTGTTACAGATGTTATATCATTATACATGTAGATGTAGCTCTGACTGCTTTATTATACATCTTGTTGATTATGACATGTTTACCGCCCATGGAAATAATTATAAGTTTATACCAAATAATACCCTTCTAAGACAATCAAATGATTTAGTAAAATGTACAAAAGCACACTATATAACTTCTTTTTTTTTTAAAAAAAATCCCATGTACATGTAATATAAAATGTTATTTATCATACTTTTTTTTCATACCCATATTTTCAAAAACCTCCGTGTGCTTTAATGTTAACATGATATTTCTCAGCCCATCTATTCAATAATTATTTAGAATTTATAGATCGATATACTCAACAAAGTTATTTCTTCATAATTGCATGTATCATTATAACACTTTTAAATTTATAAGGTAGAACTAGTCACCCTATCCAATCTAAAGGGAAGTTGGCTTTTTAAATAATGTAAACAATATATCAATAGGCCTACATGTACAAGATCAATATTTTTATGAAGAAAAAAACAACAAACAAACAAAAACAAGCGGTTTGACCCAGCTGACTTCTATGTATTTAATTGTTTCAATGATACAATTTCCTCCTTTGTAAAAGGTCCATTTAATTCTTAAGGTGATCCAGTCATCATTAAATTATAATCATGGTCCTTCAAATGCTTAAAAATACTTCGGTGCAGATGCAAGTATTCACTGACTTAGAGTTGTAAGCTCATCAGCTCTAAGTCTATAAAGGCTTGCAACTTTCAGGTAAAGTCCCTCTAATGGTTCCGCGACATTTCGGACCTAGTGGCCTTCCACGGAGATAAATGTTTCATAGGGGTACATTGGTTATCTCGGTAGAGGTTAAGTAGTCCAAGACGTAGCGGAACCATTACAGGGACTTTACCTCAACATGGTGAATAAGTTTTGGTAACTCGGTAACACCAGTGACACATTGGCATGATACACACGTTCCATCATCGTCGGACACCCACGGTCAATTTGTTCCGTTACTCTCCAATCGATGTTATCCCAAGCTGTGAATAACCCGACGATGACATTCCATATATTATTTTATATAGTTATTTGGTGTTAAGTTAACAGTATATAGTGAACTAGTGTTTTTAAAACTCTACAAATGGTAATCATGGTAAACATTAAACAGTATATGGTATAATGTGTTTAATATACATGCAGCACCTAGTTCATTGACACATTATCTAGTGTACACCTCCTCAGTCACCATCTTTATCTGTTCAAGAACAGGCATGCTTCTGAATGTTATGTATATAATGCACTCGTGTATATATGTATAAATTAGCTCATTGAATGCAAATCACCAGCGAAATCACAGACATTATATATGGAGGTTTTGGAGGAACAGGTGCACTCTCTTACACATCGGCTTAAATTACATTCACCTCTGTAGTGGGCTCAGAAAGTAGTTCCAAATAAATGACATCATCAAGACCGTTGTTCAAATATTTAATTTGAAGGACG
Source organism: Solen grandis (assembly GCA_021229015.1). Lineage (NCBI taxonomy): Eukaryota > Metazoa > Mollusca > Bivalvia > Adapedonta > Solenidae > Solen > Solen grandis. The sequence continues at coordinate 53,688,148 of CM037784.1, read as the reverse complement.
ACTAGATGGGCTCCATAAACCGTGAAATATATATAAATGGCACCATTAAACCTAATCAGAATGATCATTAAAATTACAAATTATGAAAATAAAAAGCTGGTCTTAAATAACGATATCTGGCTGAATCTTTAAATACTTACATTCGTAGACGAGCGTTTGCGGAATTTTCCCATCGGCGAAATAAGGCATGAAATAGTTCCCATAATAACAATCAAAATTAATATTTTACACACGTTTTATGATGATTCAAAAAGTATTTATTCAATGTTACTTAACTTTTGATCCTTTAAAATATACTTAAATTCACGTTTAATAAGTGTTTTCTGTTTTGACAAGATCCTTGTCATTGAGCCCATTGCAGAGATGTTATGTGAGGAACGAACGACAACTCTGCTTGGAGACTGGAACAGGTTTTGTTTTGATTGTAACCTAACAATGAATCTAACCAGCGGTTGCACCCCTGTTTTAACGCTGTGAAAAGAATGTAAGCGGGGTACCAAATCGCCTAGCTAAGGTCGCTTTTACTGAACGCACACCTGTATTGCTATCATCAAGAGGGGGAAAATGTCAAGATATTAAGAGGGGAAATACAACATTGCATAATCAACAAACTCATTGTTAAACAATTACTGGTAAATGTACTTATTTATATGACCATTTATAATTAATATCCATTTAAATACTGAATCGTTCAATATAGTTTTACCAAATATCAGAAAGGCCAATGTTCATTTTGTCTGATTTGGTGAAAATATCGCTATTGTTGCAATCCACCAAGAAATGAAACCCAAATACCAAAAACAATACGTACTTAGCGCTAACGATGACAATCTCTCAGCCCCTCACCGCTGTGGGTTCGAATCCCGGTAGGGACTTTGGATTTTTCATGTGAGGAAGCCTTCCAGCTGGCTTGCGGTAGGTTGGTGGTTCTACCCGGGTACCTCTGTGTACTCGCGGTCTTCCTCCACCTGTAATTAGCTGGACGTCGCTATATGATTGAAATACTATCGCAGCGACGGTAAACCCCAATACAACAACAACAAAAGCTAACGATGATATTCGCCCTAAGTATTACTTAGCACAAAGTATTGCTAGTGGAATAAAAGCCAGATACATTCGATGTTACAAAACCAGTACCCATCATTTTCTTTAATTGGAAACAGTACTAGTCCACATTTTGTGATAGCGTGCTACTTTCGGTTTGGCGCTATCCCTTACGGGAGACGTGACAACCAGTACCAAATATAGCATGTCGCGCCGAGCAGCTCATTGATGGGACTAAAAACAGTAGCACCTACCATTATGACTAAATGTCATGTATTTGGTATATAAATAAGTGTATGGTCATCTACGCAAATAATATGTCAAAATTTCATTTGAATATATGCAGTTTTGTGCACCAGTCTATTCTGTTTGGACCTTATCGTAATGTCTATGTTTTTGAACTATGTATGACGCATTCTCAACAACGTTAACAGTTAAGGAAAACTGTGTGTCATCCTAAACTATGAACAGATGTGCAAACAAGAGGGCCATGATGGCCCTGGGTCGCTCACCTGAGAACAAGGTATTAGTGGGAGGAAAGGAAACAGCAAATATCTTATGATATTTTGGAAAATTGGATCTGCCCTCTGCCAGCCGTAAATCGAGTGAGTACTTTAGAACAAGAAGAATTTTCAAATTTGTACTTTATACATATAAGGAAAAAAGGCTTAGCCCCCTGGCAGCCGTATTTTTTAACGGATCAAAATAATTTGAACAATCCTGGTAGAGAGTGACCTAAGGAACGTCTGTGCCAAATAACTTTGAAATCCAGCCAGTACTTTTGGAAAAGAATTTTTTTTTTAAGTTTTTACTATATACGTATAAAGAAAACGGCTCCACTCCATTGCGGTCATGTTTTTCAACGGATCAAAATAATTTGAACAATCTTGGTAGAAAGTGGCCTATGAACATCTGTGTCAAATAACTTTGAACTCTAGCCAGTACTTTTGGCCATGAAAGTTTTTCAAATTTGTACTTTATTTTTATAAGGAAAACGGGCTCATCCCCTGGCGGTCATGTTTTTCAACAGATCAAAATAATTTAGACAATCTTGGTAGAGATTGACCAAAGAAACATCTATGCCAAATAAATTTGAAATCCAGCCGATACTTTTAGAGGAGAAGATATTTGAAGTATTTACTATATACATATAAGGAAAACGAAATAATTTGAACAATCTTGGTAGAGAGTGACCCAAGGAGCATCTGTGCTAAATAACTTTGAAATCTTGCCAGAAGTTTTGGAGGAGGATTTTCTTCTTTTTTTTTATTTCCGTTGCCATGGCAACCAGAGTTCTGCATAGAATCAAATTCTTTGAACAACTATGAAAGGGTTTCACCCAAGGAACATGCATGTGAAGTTTCTTTGAAATTGGCCCAGTGGTTTAGGAGAAGATGTCGTTTTAAGTTAAACGTTGACGACGGACACGGACGACGGACGCCGGACATTCATCGGTCACGATAGCTCACCTTGACTACGTTGTGCTCAGGTGAGATAAAATGATTTACTATGTTTTTGTTGTTGTTTTGGGGTTCTTATTCAGGTCGGATATACATGTATATTGCAATTTTTTACTATACCTTGCTTTGTCTCTCAAAGCGAAAACACATGAGGTAGTTCCGAGAGTAGTTGACTCGGTTTCAGATAATGTGACTGGGTGTGGTATCATGGCACATATTTAGGCACGATATCACAGTGGGGCAACACTACCGATATTTCTAAGCAACCAAGTACTTACTGTTTTGTCACCAGTTGCCACACGATAGCCATGTGATCCTGTGATTGATCATTTGTGCCCAATTAAATTCTGACTGTTAAATACACCGGTTCTTGTCTTATCCCTGAAATTAAGCAACGTCGAGCCCGGTTAATATTTGGATGGGTGACCACCTGGGAAATCAGCTTTCATAATCCCCATAGGTCCCCAGCAAGTCCGGTACAATCTCCGTAATTTCTTATGATCGGCATTTAGTTCACTGTAATTCATCTTTCTTTTATATAATTCATTTGTCCCCTCTATTGTCCACCCTAGGTGATGTCCGTCTCATAAATACCATAAATTATTTTAAAAAATCTCCAATCTGGTCAGAAAATTCTGAATTTCTATTTTGTTAGACCTTGGTACTTACAAATTCTCAATACAAGGTTACGCCTGGGATGTAACTCTTTAAAATGCGGATCTTCATGGAAGAAAATTTGTCCCAGGGCCTCGTTCTGTTGAAAATGTCATACATTATTAACTGTCCTCTTTATGATACCCAACGTAGCGCTCTTATCTATTCCTGATTACGATTGATAAATTTATTTGATATATCTTATAGACTGTAATCTCTTTCGAATTTGGAACCTTGCATACGACTCTATAAATAAGTTGTTTTCAAATATATTGAGTCTACTCATAGATTTTGATAAGACATGTCAAATTGCTTTCCGAAATAAATTCGATACATCCTCAACTTTTGTCCTCTCTTTCTCTCTCTCTTTGTTTGTTTGTTTGTTCTCCTAAATATTGACATATCATATTGTGTGTTATTTCTATCATTGAAAATAAACCATTTGTGCGCGTGTGTGTGTTTATTTGTTGTTGTTGTTTTTTTGGTGGGGTTGTGGGGTCGTTGTTTGTAGCCATGCGGAAGGCCTTTTCGATCTGATTCTTGAATTGCTTTTTTTAAACATTAACATCTGTATTCGCTGAATAATAAAATATGTTAAAACTAAGTAAGCTTTTGTTTTTGTAACTTCATTGAAGAGTATTCAGAATAAAACTCGTAGTTTTATTGGTCAGCATGATTTGCTTAATACTCAGGAAAAGAACACATGTGTCACCTGCTGAAGCATGATGGAAAAATTGTGACTGACAGACAGACAGATTGCCTGACACAATGACGAAGTTTTGACCGTTATACGGTATACACGGTAGTTATAATGGAATTTGTTCTGACGGCAAGTTAAACCACAAGGATGTGCACACATGGGCAAGAACACAAAAAAAATTCCGATTCGTGTTAAGTATGCATAAAAATTGAGTATGCTGGCTGTCCGAATACCAACATCTCTATGATTTTCAGCCCGTTTCTTTTTGTACCGTCCGTCCGTCCATCTGTCCAGTCCCGTCTACCCTCCCGACTCTACATAAATTTCTCTTGACAGTTTTCCTAAGACTGGGTCTGTCATGTGGGAGGAATCTTGCTGTGCGAATTAATCCTGTGGGACTAGGATATTAATAACCGTGTGTACAGGCTAAAGAAATACATACATTAGTACAGATGTACTGACCACGTTTTGTCGTCACTTCCATGGAAATAAGAAAACACTCAAAACGTCTAATATATTTATTAGGCTTTATTAATACCTCAGCTTACATTAAGTTGTAGTAGTAAGTATACACAGAGCAAAGTAACAACACTCATTAAATATACTGACTGGCACACTTTCTATGATAAAATTCACCAAAGATTTCTATAGATTTTTTTTCCGAAAATTTCTGTCCATATGTAGCACACACTGTAAGACAAAAAATAATCCAAACTGATATCAGTCTTAACTGCATTTTTATGATTAACATAGACTAAAATGAACTTTGACAATAATGCAAAAATCATCATTTTAAACCTTTTATCTTAATCAGCAAATTGATCAAATCATCTCATACAAATTGCACTATTGCTTAAAGAATTTATTTTTCCACTGCAATGTTAAGAGTTAACTTTGCTAAACACCTTACAATGTTCTTGTACTCTCAAGTTATATTTTTGCCATATTTATGTTTAAAATCTCACTACAATAAAGAGAATCCCTTTCATGATGTAACCCAATCATACCTTGAATCTTTCACTAGTCATGGAACAAACTTACTTTCGTCAAATAAGATATTTTTTCTTGTCTAGTTTTCAAACAGGATAGTCTCTGGTACATCATATTTTTTTAGATCAAAATTGTTGAAGAAATTTAGAAGTTTACTTACATACAATGGATTGGTATGTACTACCATATTTTTTTAAATTATTGAGGCCTGATTATTATTACTACTATTATTATTATCATCATACGTTTTTGAAGTCCAAATAAATATTAAATTCCTCATATATTGCTTTATTATAAACCCATGTAATTCTAGGGTTCTGGTTTGTGACAGGGGGGTATTTCTCCAGGGCTCACACAGCCATTCCTTGTATACTGCTAAACTCACTGCAAGAAACCTCATGGTGCCCAAAACAAACTCCAAACATCACCAGTCCAAAAAATTGGAGAAAGGACTTAAGCACAAGGCAAGAAGACTAACCTACGTCATTTGACTTGCTCAGCATTCTCACTGTATACAGAATGGAGGTAAATCCATGTAGCATAAATGATAAAATCTTACAGGAAAACACTTCGAAAAACCATGCCTAAAACTTTACATGGATAATACAATAATACTTGGATTCCAAGGCATTAAAAAGCCATGCCATGTGAATGAGTTATGTACAGGACACTTTACATACAACCAAACACCATATAAGTATACTTTCAATTGCTCATACTGCAAGCCAAATGCAATTTCAAGAAATGTTTTCACAAAATACCTTAAACATGGATAATAGAAAAAATATTCAAAATATTTGAGATTCACCCGTTTATCTCTGTTCTCTAGAATAATGAGAACTTGTACCATGCAGGGATAATTCTTTTCTCCCACATGATAAAAAACCATATCAAGATGTTCCAATAAATTGCCAACTTCAAAGACATTTCTGTGAAGTAAATTATGCCATGAACTTGATCAAGTCTAGTTTCCATGATGCGGCTAACAAATCTATACACAAACTCACTTTCTGTGTCAATGGCGTGCAGTAACAATGTACCTCAAAACAAGGGATGACAAGCTCATTATTGCCATGGTAGTCTTAGCTGGGATTTGCTTCAAACAAAAAGAACAGCAATGCTGTTTCATCATGACTGATATCCTTTATGTACAAATGTAACAACATCCATGGTTTTATAAACTATATAAAAGTGAAAACTAAAACATTCATGTACATTCTTTAATACCTGGATGCACTGTACAAAGCACACAAGTAACATTAATAGGGGATAAACCAGGCACAGGCTACTGCCAATAACCCCTTTACAGGCAGAAAGGCAGCGCTACATTAATCTGTACAATCCGTATAAAACTCTATCAGTATGCAAGTACTGATAACTTCGGCTAGACATTATTCTCATTATAATCTAGGATCAGAAATTATCCATCCTCAGGATTTCTTTGGTTCTACACAGTTATTTTAATGGTATTACTCTTTTTTTTTTCAGGTGTGTTAAAGTATAACAAACAACAACAAACATTTAAAGCTATGTCTTTTGTCTTGTTTTATGAAAAGTCATAAAACTTTTTTTTTCTGAATAATGAAAACTATGTGAAGCTACAGTAACATTCTACTGTGATGTGAAAGTCTAGTATTATTCAACAAATATGCAAACTAAAACAGTATATGGGTCATCATGATGACTGGTTCACTGGCTAGGCTATAAAAGAGAGGCAAGCTTCATCTACAAAGTATAATGTACATTCCCCTCAAAGGGGGCTATGGTGATAGCAATCATTGACTATTTAGAACACTGAACCTATTATCTTAACTCTTTCCTTCATATACTCATTTTGACATACAGGCAAACAAAGCAGAGCCAGATAAGCTATGAGCTCCTATATTATCAGGGTCTCCTCTGTTTGCTCATACAATATTGTAGCCAAGTTTCAACACTGTCATCTGTGGCAAAGAAAATCAATTATTTCATAAACCATTTAAAGATAAGTTAATTTATATTCATCAAGTCATAATTTGTACATGAATATTCAAAAGGTAAAGGGTTACAGTCCCTTTCAATGTATGAAGAACTGGTAGAACAGGAAACACTAAGGGGACCACCTTGAGTTGTAAACATGTTCCACAATCTAAAGAAAACAGTTTCATTTTAAGCATATATGTATGATTTCACAAGCTAATTGTTTTTTTTAATTCTGTACATGTATATTCAAAGCAACAACAACAAACAGAAAAACAGTGAACTCATTTTTCACTATCTTCAAACCCAGGGTTTCTTATTCAGCTGTACAATGCTAGCAATACAATAAATGTGATTAATGACAAACTAGAAACTTACAGGTTCATACACTGTTATCAACATTTAGGCCATTACCAATTTGGAAATGCATATTTTATTAAACTGCCATTACTTAGCCAATGTTGGATTAAGCTTCATAAAACGATCTAAATATTCAAACAAGTTCCTTTCACTTCAAATGAATAAGTATTTCTTTGTAGACACTTTTTCAACCCTAGAGTAACAGGAAATCTTTATTCAAATAAATGCATGCTGTTCAGGCAGGGCTATATTTGTAATAAATTATAGGACTTGTTCATAAAGTACTAAGTTTACATCTAAAGCCTAACTATGATGACCAGCTGTTAGGAAAATCTAACCCATCAACAACACTTGCTGCTTCTATGCAAGTAAAACCTGGTATTAAACCTTTTTTTCATAGCTTAATAAAAATAATTTTAAATTAAAACTTCTGAGATAAAGTTCTGGTCATAACAAGCTGTATGTACAGACTGGCCACTACAAGTATATGGTGCCAGTCATATTGGTGCCAGGATCAATGATCACTTGGTATAGATATATCTTAAGTTCACACTTACACAATAGAAAAACAAATTGACTAGAAAATTCTTATAATGTCTTGTATTCCTTGACCAGAAACAAAAAGAAAGTAGTATCTTAACCCTTTCCCTCATATAGACTCATTTTGACGCACTCAGTAGGTACCACATAAAAACCACAGTTAAACCTTACCAAATATAATTATAAAATCCTCATTTCCAGACCACTGAGGAGCAGCGAAAAGCATAAAACCTGATCAGCCTGCAAGTTACTCGCAGGCTGATCTGGTTTTATGCTGTTCGCATAGGTCTTTTCATGGTGTACTCTATGAGGGAAAGGGTTAAATTATTTTCCAATCATTTCAATATGGGTTTCTGCCATATTCACCCTTCAGATCCAAATTAGGATGAGTTAAAATGTAGCATGTTTTTTTGTTGTTGTTTTCATTTTTTTTACAAAATAAATATAGACAAACTTTGCAGATACATAACACAAGTCAAAACTTGCGAAATTAGGTATCGGAAATTAGGTATTAGTAAGTTAAGATTTTGTTTCACAAATGTGTATAAAGCTGTTTTCACTGATGCTCAATTTATATAAATGTTTAAACAATAAAGACTAAATGATAATTAAGTTTAAGCAATTCTATGTACACAATGTTAAAAAACATAATAAATCTCTCTTAAAGCTTGTTTTGATTAATATCATGGCACTGATTTAACACAAATTGCTGTCTTGAATTACCCATATTAGAAATGTTAAGAGATATATCAATTGTTTTTAAAACAAGGAGAAATATACAGAAAAAACCATGTATAATAAGACAGGTTGACTTAAAATATCCAGGTGTGTGTCACCATAGCAACGTAAAATATCAGGCACAACAGATTAAAACAGATATGTATGCAATATAAAATACTGCATAACATTTACCACATGAAAAAAAACAATAGAAACAAAGTAATTAACAGATGTACAGGGTTTGACCTGGTCATGTCCTTATAAGATGAGAACATTCCTCCACAGCTTTATATTATACAATATACAACAATTCTGTACAGCCACTATGGAAACTCTCTGCATCTATATAATTCCCAAAGTCACTTTTTTTAATCATTTACCTGACACAATCCTTTGTTATTTCAGTATATTATATGGAATATTGTACAGTATCCATCTTAATATGAAGTTAACTGCAGTCCAATAATAATATACTGCCCAAAAGTGTTTACATAGGACCCATGCAGAGTTCCATTTCCTCAAGTTTCAAAGGAAATTATAAACAATTCAAATTACTTATTTTAAGTGTGAGAAACGCCTTAAGATATTTGAATTTTCATAGAAAGACACAATTCTGTCCTATGAACCTTGACTATTTTTTTTCTATGAAAAAATTGGAAGTTTTCTGCCTTTCCCCTTGCATAATTACTAGTCCCTAATGCCTAATCATTTGAGAGTTCAGAAAAATAAGAATGTTCCTTAGAGCACATGTCATCTGCTGAAGCATAACAGAAAAAGTATGACCAAGTGTGACAGACAGACGATGGGTAAATGATCCGTATGTGTCACCTCTGCTAAAAGCAGGTTAAACAAAAAGAGACATACAAGGTTCAAGATTATATACTAAACAAATTTCAATTAATTTTCTGTATCTGAGAATGATATACATGTATGTGAAATGATTCGTCAATTTTTTTTTTTTTTTCCTTCTGAAAATGCAAAAATGCTGTATTGAACAGATATAAAAGCACTGCCATTTTGAATCTTTCATCGGAGTATCATGTGACAAGCAATATCATTGGCACCACAGTCAGATTTACCTTTAGGTTATTTGAGAAGAATGTGGGTAAGTTAATAAAATTAATTGCAAGTAAAATGCCAGTTGGCACCTTGTCTTCATATGTTGCTTTGCATGAAGGCAGTATTCCATGCTCATAGATTTGTTTCTTGAGTAACGGAACTTGACCACTTTTTCTATACAGGGTTTTGTTCACAGGAATTGAATTAACCAATCTTGAAAATTTTCACAACATAATCATTTTGATATAAGTCAGAAAGGATGAATTTGACTGTATTCTTTCCAATATTTCTTTTTCATTTCTCTTTAAAGTTACAAGCTATCACCAATGAAGTGATTGAAATAATGTCAAGTTTTTGATTAAAATAAAATGTATTTGATTTTTGTTTTCTAAATTCAAAGAATAAAAAATTGAGATTAAAATATGAATAATAAAAGTGTACAAAATTCAAAATAAATTTCATCAAAACAGAAGATACCACTCTTTGTCAGATTGATAAAAATAAATCATAAAGATTAAATAAAAGGTCATTCTATAAGGAGAAATTTAATGTTCAAACAATACAATAATACATATAAAACATATAAAACATATAAAACAATGATGCTCTCAATATCTATTTGTTTTAAACATTTGCCTAGTGTAGACACACATGAAATGGATGCACAGACAGGTGGATAAGGTCAACTTTAAATGCTACCTACCTACTTAAGTAGAGGCATAAAAAGCCTTGCATCATTAACTGGGTCATAAAACATATCTGAATATTTGATGCAAATGGTGGAAAGCCGCAGGCTTCCACACAAACACACACACATATGAAAGTGATAAGTTGAGGTTGATTCCAATCACTGCAAGGTTCAGCTGGTCTCCCAAACAACTGGATGATAAGAGATGAGCTACACACCCATTACACATGACCATATAAACACAGAGGCTTTGTCTGACATCACCTATTGCACACTGCCAGGGCAGGATATCTCGGAGGAAACACACTATGTTGGACATAGCACTGTAAAGCAAAACACATTCCGTTATTTGAGCAGAAAAGAACATAGCCTTGAAATGACATAATTTATTAACTTTCATAATTATATTTTTAAAGCAGCTCCTTCACAGATGGTCACTGACTAAGAATTTGATTTTAAACTATATGAGTGTACCTATCAATACCTATCTACAAACACATGACCATCAAAATTAACCGTAATAATCTGTAATATAAACAAGAGGGCCATGATGGCCCTGGGTCGCTCACCTGAGAAACAGTATTAGTGGAAGGAAAAAAATATCTTAGGATATTGTGGAAAAGGGCTCTGCCCTCTTCCAGCCATAAATCGAGTGAGTGCTTTAGGACAAGAAGAATTTTCGAATTTGTATTATATACATATAAGGAAAATGAGCTTAGCCCCCTGGTGGCCATGTTTTTCAACAGATCAAAAAAATTTAAACAAACTTGGTAGAGAGTGACCTAAGGAACATCTGTGTCAAATAACTGTAATCCAGCTAGTACTTTTGGCCAAGAAGGTTTTTCAAATTTGTACTATATTCATATAAGGAAAACGGGCTCTGCTCCCTGGCAGCCATGTTTTTTAACGGATCAAAATAATTTGAACAATCTTGGTAGAGAGTGACCTAAGAAACATCTGTGCCAAATAACTTTGAAATCCAGCCAGTACTTTTGGCCAAGAAGGTTTTTCAAATTTGTTCTATATTTATATTAGGAAAACGAGCCCTGCCCCCTGGCGGCCATATTTTTCAATGGATCAAAATAATTTGAACAATCTTGGTAGAGACTGACCGAAGAAACATCTATGCCAAATAACTTTGAAATCCAGTCAGTACTTTTGGAGAGAAGATATTTTAAGTTTTTACTATATACATATAAGGGAAACGGGCTCCGACCCTTGGAGGCCATGTTTTTCAACGGATCAAAATAACTTGAACAATCTTGGTAGAGAGTGACCCAAGGAACATCTGTGCCAAATAACTTTGAAATCTTGCCAGTAGTTTTGGATTAGAAGTTTTTCATTTTTTTTCTTCTTTCCATTGCCATGGCAACCAGAGTTCTGCATGGAATCAAATTCTTTGAACAACTATGAAAGGGCTTCACCCAAGGATCATTCCTGTGAAATTTCTTTAAAATTGGCCCATTGGTTTGGGAGGGGATGTCGTTTTAAGTTAAATGTTGACGAGGGATGACAAACGCCGGACATTCATCAGTCACAATAGCTCACCTTGCTCAGGTGAGCTAAAAAAAAAAAATTAGTGGCATCTCCATCATAAGTAATAGTGTAACTAATGGTGTTGCACCAATATCTAGAATTATAAAACCTATATTTAGATTTTCTATTTACATCTGCCATCACTTGACTGATCATATTCATTCTTTGCACATGCACTCATATTACAGGCTGAACTTACAAATTCGCTACCCAAAACTAATGAAGACACCAAGTTGTGAAAAGTGTCATATGGATACTGCAATTACTTGCTTTTACCGTATTCTATATTTCATTGATTCCTCTGAAGTGGCATTTAAAACATAGTGTTTTCCCCATGCAATGTGAACAACACTTGCCGAGTTTATTTGTCAGATACAAAGACTGAACCAGCATTAACAAGGAAGAGTAGAAAAAAAATGATCATCTGTGAACGAGATGCTTTAACAATGGCTTACAAAGGCATAATTAACCCTTCCCTCATATAGACTCATTTTGACGCACTCAGTAAGGTACCACATAAAGCCTGATCTGCAGAAAACCACAGTTAAACCTTACCAAATTAATATAAAATCCTCATTTCCAGACCACTGAGGAGCAGCGACAAGCATAAAACCTGATCAGCCTGCGAGTTACTCGCAGGCTGATCTGGTTTTATGCTGTTCGCATAGGTCTTTTCATGGTGTCCTCTATGAGGAAAGGGTTAAAACATGTTTCAATGCATAAATGAGGTTGGACTACAACTTCTTCTGGTCCTTCTCCTATGGCTTACTTTCATTGGTAAAAGTCAACTATTAAAGGCCAAAAATAAAAAAGTTCCATTTCTGGTCGCCCCTCTTTTTTAATGACCCTATGGTTTTTTTTACCTTCCGGCCTTTAAAAAAATATTTCCCTTCTTTTACCTTTCGTGTCATGTAAAAACAAAATAAAACAAGAGGGCCATGATGGCCCTGAATCGCTCACCTGAGTACCATTGCTTCAACTGATTTCAAGGTTTTTAAACAGACAAGGATTCTGATATAACTTAATCTAAAACATTTTACCCCTGACAATACTACACACCAAAATCTAAGCAATGGCCATATGGTTTCAGAGAAGACTTGGGCGCAGGGTCATTTATCACCGTAGGGCCAAGACTTTGAAAATCTTTGTAATGAACCATTAGATGCTACTACATACCAAAAATCTTAGCTCTAGGCCTTATTGATTCAAGAAGAAGATTTTTTAAGATTTTTCCCATTTAACTCTATGTAAAACAAGTGACCCCTGGTGTGGGGTCATTTATCACCATTGGCTATGATTTTACAATCTTGGTAGTGGCCCATAAGATGATGCTACATACCAAATATCTAAGCTCTAGGCCTTATGGATTCATAGAAGAAGAATTTTAAGATTTTCCTATATAACTCTGTGTAAAACAAGTGACCCCTGGTGCGGGGTCATTTATCACCATAGGGCTATGATTTGTACAATCTTGGTAGTGGCCCATAAGATGATGCTTCATACCAATATACTAAGCTCTAGGCCTTATGCATTCATGGAAGAAGATTTTTTAAGATTTTCCTATATAACTCTATGTAAAACAAGTGACCCCTGGTGCGGGGTCATTATCACATAGGGCTATGATTTTACAATCTTGGTAGTGGCCCATAAATGATGCTACATACCAAATATCTAAGCTCTAGGCCTTATGGATTCATAGAAGAAGATTTTTTAAGATTTTCCTATATAACTCTATGTAAAACAAGAGGGCCATGATGGCCCTGAATCGCTCACCTGAGTACCATTGCTTCAACTGATGTCAAGGTTTTTAAAACAGACAAGGATTCTGATATAACTTAATCTAAAACATTTTACCCCTGACAATACTACACACCAAATATCTAAGCAATGGCCATATGGTTTCAGAGAAGACTTGGGCGCAGGTCATTTATCACCGTAGGGCCAAGACTTTGAAATCTTTGTAATGAACCATTAGATGCTACTACATACCAAAAATCTTAGCTCTAGGCCTTATTGATTCATAGAAGAAGATTTTTTAAGATTTTTCCCATTTAACTCTATGTAAAACAAGTGACCCCTGGTGTGGGATCATTTATCACCATTGGGCTATGATTTGTACAATCTTGGTATGGCCCATAAGATGATGCTACATACCAAATATCTAAGCTCTAGGCCTTATGGATCATAGAAGAAGATTTTTTAAGATTTTCCTATATAACTCTATGTAAAACAAGTGACCCCTGGTGCGGGTCATTTATCACCATAGGGCTATGATTTGTACAATCTTGGTAGTGGCCCATAAGATGATGCATTCATACCAAATATCTAAGCTCTAGCCTTATGCATTCATGGAAGAAGATTTTTTAAGATTTTCCTATATAACTCTATGTAAAACAAGTGACCCCTGGTGCGGGGTCCTTTTATCACCATAGGGCTACGATTTGTACAATCTTGGTAGTGACCCATAAGATGATGCTTCATACCAAATATCTAAGCTCATAGGCCTTATGCATTAATGGAAGAAGATTTTTAAGATTTTCCTATATAACTCTATGTAAAACAAGTGACCCCTGGTGCGGGGTCATTTATCACCATAGGGCTATGATTTTGTACAATCTTGGTAAGTGGCCCATAAGATGATGCTACATACCAATATCTAAGCTCTAGGCCTTATGGATTCATAGAAGAAATTTTTTAAGATTTTTCTATATAACTCTATGTAAAACAAGTGACCCCTGGTGCGGGTCATTTATCACCATAGGGCAATGATTTATACAATCTTGGTAGTGGTGCCCATAAGATGATGCACATACCAAATATCTAAGCTCTAGCCTTGCAGTTTTGCAGAAGAAGATTTTCAAAGTTTGCATTTTAAAATCTATTTTTAGCTCCTGTGACCTAATTATGCAATGGACCAGAACCATTTATACAACTTTAGTAGAGCTTCATCCAAGGAACATTCCTGCAAAATATTTTTCAAATTGGCCAAGCCGTTTAGGAGAGATGTTGTTTGAAGCAATTGTTGACGCCGCACGGACGCACGCACGGACGCACGCACGACGACGGACGACGGACGCCGACAAAAGGCGATCAGAAAAGCACACCTGAGCAACGTTGCTCATGTGAGCTAACAAGTGACCCCTGGTGCGGGTCATTTATCACCATAGGCTATGATTTGTACAATCTTGGTAGTGCCCCTAAGAAGTGCTGTTCATACCAAATATCTAAGCTCTAGGCCTTATGCATTCATGGAAGAAAGATTTTTTAAGATTTCCTATTAACTCCTATGTAAAACAAGTGACCCCTCCTGGGTGCGGGTCATTTAATCCCACATAGGGCTATGATTTAGGTACAATATCTTGGATTGGCCCATAAGATGATGCTACATACCAAATATCAAGTTTCTAGGCCTTATGGATTCATAGAATGAAGATTTTTAAGATTTTTCTATATAATCATTAAAACAAGTGACCCCTTTGTGGGTCATTATATCACCATAGGCTATGATTTGTACAATCTTGATAGTGGCCCATAAGATGATGCTGACATACCAAATATCAAGCTCTAGCCTTGCAGTTTTGCAAAGAAGGATTTTCAAGTTTGCATTTTTAAAATCTATTTTTAGCTCCTGTGACCTTATTATGCATTGGACCAGAACCAGTTATAAAAACTTTAGTAGAGCTTCATCCAAGGAACATTCCTGCAAAATATTTTTCAAATTGGCCAAGCCGTTTAGGTAGGAGATTTGTTTGAAGCAATTGTTTGACCCCGGGGGAACGCACGCACGCACGACGACGGACGCCGGACAAAAGCGATCAAAAAAGCTCACCTTGAGCAGGCTTTTGCTCATGTGAGCTAAAAATAAATAAATAAAATCCAGACTTACTGGCCCGTTTATTATTTGCTGGAGACCAGAAATGGAACTTTTTTTTTTTGCCTAATGCACTGGCACCAAGAACCACAGAAATGCAATTTCATTGTGAATGTTGATAATGATTTTAAATCCCTCTAGTACGTGAGACAATAATATTGAACATGGTAAGGAACGGAATCTCATATGACTTGATTATGGAGGTCATAACTTTGAACAGATGTATGCTACCATTATATTTTATGCACTGTTCGATCGACACATGGAATAACGAATCACTGTCAAAAGCAATCCAAACCGAAGTAAGAACACCACGATATAACAATTTATACATTTATTATAAGTCTGCTCCACTATCACACTTCCTTTTTTTTATATCGACAATTCTGATTGGATATCTTAAAAAACATATACGCATTAATCAATTCATATCGTTCAATCAGATTGCTCTATTCAAAATCTCAACTACAACAATATGCCAGCAATAACGGATGTTGATAGTGAGCAGACTTATGAAGATTTACAAATTGTTGATATTTTCACATTATTTCTTCATTAAGTTGCCTTTGACAATGATTACATTACAACATGTTTTAACTGGATTCAGATTAATCAAACTGCATAGAATATGATGGTTGCATACAAATGTACAAAGTTACAAAATTTCGAAATCAAGTGATGTCAGAATCCATTCCTTACCATGTTTAATATACAGTACTGAGAAAAAAATACATTTTTGGTAATCAGAGATTACAATGAAATTTGAAAATCTGTTTGTTCTAGTGCCAGTGACTAATGGTCACATTCTACATGAAATAAGAGGGAAAAAATTTGGTTCATTATCAAAATCTTCCAATAAATAGACCTATTTTGTTGACAGTTTTCTTGTGCCAGAGATATTTCATAAGACTGAGTGTGTATCACATTCAATGGTCTTGTATCACTAGAATAAAATCCTGGAGACTGTTTCAGAAAGCCCAACTCTATAAATCTTTGAACCACATATGAGAATGAGCACTGAAACCACATTTCTTTAATGTAACTGTAAAATTTTTTCCCGACAGCCCACACGGATCGACCAGATCTCCCAGGACCGCAACCAATTAACTCAAATTTATCACACTGATTCCCTATACAAAACACACAACACAACACATTTTGTTTTTAAAGTAATAACATTTTCCCTTACAAAATTCCAGGTTTTTGTATTAAATTTGATTGAACTATTTGTTCGCAGTCCTGGCAACTGAATAACAATATAACAAAACACAAGTCAAACAGAATGCAAAATTCACAAAATTACATACCATACATATTTTACAGTATAGCCTTATTAATTATAGTGATTAAATTATATTTAATGGTAAAAAAATTGCCAAGCAGAAAAGGAAAGAATCCAATAACTAATTTATCAAACAAAGGGAAAAGCATCTCTCTCTTTCTCCAAGGAATTACCTATAATAATCTTCTCTCTCTCTCCCCCTCCTCAAATTGCTCAAATTAATATCCAAACTCTCTCTCTCCTCTCTCTCTCTCTCAAGAAAAAATATTTTGATCAAAAAAACCCCCCTCTCTCGCCCTCTCTCTCTCTCTCTCTCAGCTCTCTCTCTCTCCCCATTAAACAATGATGAAGTACAAACACAAACAAAACCCACTTACCTTTGAGGATGTTACTGTGGAGAAGGGTAGGAAC
>CM037784.1:53643814-53670774 GCA_021229015.1 Solen grandis | reverse complement strand
GGTCGAACCTATTTCTTCACTTTTTTGAAAAAAATAATTATGTTTAACGTGGAAGTTGATTTTTTCTCGTCTTTAAAAAAACGTCTTTAACTTTTGGATCCAAAATTGGTGATTATTCATTGCAATCACAAATTGATAGTGTACACAAGTCACTTTTTTGGGGGTCCAGGAAACCCTTATTAAATATTTTACGCCAGTCTGTGAATAAAATTGCACGATAAGCCCGTATTTCTTACTGGAGAAATAATGCCCTTTCAGTAATATAGTGCCCCCCCCCCCCCCCCCCCCCCCCTTATTTTTAATTTTTTAATTTATTTTTTATATTTGATCGGGCCTGAAAAAATGCTTTTGTAATCTATTATGATTGCACAGCAGTTATTCAGTAACATGGCTTTGCGCCGGTAAAAGATAACATTATTCGCTAATGCTTAAGGCTCGGCCCCATTGGCTTTTTTTTCCCTCGGGGATGGGATGTATAGAAACTCCCGAGGAAATAGCGTCGGCCATGTGGAGTCATTGGGAGGCCTGGGTGAACTGCAAAAAAGATTCATTGACATTTTTCCCGATGTGTTCCAGATGTTTTATCGGAAAAAGGCCGGGGAAACATCCGTAGAGAAGTCCGGTCAGCATTCACGGAGTTTCCGCGAAATTTTTTTCCTCCGTAAATCCCCGATGCTTCTGTGATGTTCCCGAAGTATCAGGGGGCATTCGGGTATTCGGCGGCTTTTTTCTTGTACATTCCGATTCTTAGGTTGAATTCAGATATTTGCGAAAAAAACAAAAAACCAAAAAAAAAAAAAATCGTCAAGGATGGAAAAGCGCACTCAAAATTATTTCTGTTTTGGTCAGTCTTTGACTGAAGACGGTCAAAAGGCCATTGGACATTGCTTAGGACATCCCCTTAAACCCCCCAAAAGTCTTCTCTTTATTTTTTCGTTAATTCAACCATCAAATTTCCAAATCTTCCCGAGACACCTAGGGGTGGTTCGAAGATCCCCTATCTACGTGGATATTCCCCGATGATGTTTCAAACTCAGTGAAATCCGGTTGCACCTTCGCTCATCATCGGAGGAGGTCCCCGATGCTTTTCCGAACATCGGGATAAGGCTATTGTCCATGCCGAAAAAAGCAGGAATGTTAACGGACAACCCGAAGCTAATCTTGTCATTTTTCAACAGACTGCTCAGTCTTTTTTGGCTCAAAAATCGGGAGCCCTTGGTAGAAAAAATTGTTTATTTTCCATCGCCGATGAAATTTTTCCCCCCGTGGGACCCATGCCTTTAAGTTTCAAAAATATTATCGGTTAAAAAAAACAACAACCCCTTCACTTTATCCCCAGATACCTTAAGAAAGCATTCCATATACTAAAAAATTTTTTCGGGGGAGCATGCCCCGGACCCCGCTAGACTCCATCACATTCAGATCTTGCCCCCCCCCCCCCCAGCAGAAAAATTTTTGGATCGGGCCTGTTTATTTAATATTTTTTTTTCTTTGTCATTAGAAATTAAAAATGGTAAGTTTTGAAAATGTTTTTGTATGCTCCTAACAATTCTTAATGTTAGATTCTTTTTATCAAATGACGTTAAATGCTGAGATTTAAAGGAATGATAATATTTGACTTTTTGTGCGCGTTTTTACACGTTTTTATCATATGAATTGTATAGGATTAAATGACGTCATTACGTTGTTATACGAGTTCAAAAGTTCAAAAGTTTATTCAAGTAAATAAAGGCCTCCGGCCCAAAATACAAATAATACAGATGATAACAACAAATATTTTTATAAGAGTTGTGTCAGATCAATCTAAACAGAGTCAAGTAACTTGTTAATGAAAACAGCTGTTTTATAAATAGTAGTAGTATCTGTTGAATTTAACAAAGCATAAAAGTTTTCTACATTCCTCCCTAAAGTGTACCAGTTATAAAGATATTGGTTTCGGATAAATGAAAATTTACTGCAATGAAAGAATACATGAAATTCACATTCAATTACAGAGATGTTATGATTTTCAAAACAAATTTGACAGATTCGCTCATGTAAAGGTGCCTGAATATATCTACCTGTTTCAATATGGAAATGGTGTGACGACGCACGGAAACGAGCTAGTGATCGTCTGAGTTTAATAGGTAAATCTATTGATAAATAACGCTCAGTATTTAATAAAGTTTTAAAATGCTGGTAATGATAACATCTACTAGAATCACTTACAGAGCGATGCCAGTCTTGAGCAAAACAATCAATCTCTGGCGAAAATTATATATAAAGCTGTTTATATCACCAATTTCATGTATTATCCAAATATAGCCAAAACCGTACAAATATAAAAGATTTTTTACATGTGTCTCCCATGTTATTTTCTCTTTTTCTAAATGATATAGAGATGCATTTACAAGAAAATCTTAACTCCGGATTGAATATTGATCAGATTTCTATATTTTTACTGTTGTTTGCAGATGATGCTGTTATAGTTTCAGAGTCTAGATCCGGACTCCAGGCGTCTTTAGATAGCCTCTACGTGTATTGCTGTAAGTGGAAATTAACTGTAAATGTTGACAAAACTAAAATCGTGGTGTTCAGAAAAGGCGGGAAGTTAAGCAGGGAGGATAAATGGTTATATAATGACCAAGAAGTTGAGATTGTCAACTCCTTTAATTATTTAGGGGTGGTATTTACCAGTAGTTGATCCTTCATACAAGCTGTTCAGACCCTTGCTGGTAAAGGATTGAAATCTTTGCATTCCTTAATGGGATTAATTAGAGATATCAAATGTCCTGTTAATATTATGTTCAATTTATTTGACTCTTTTGTATTATCGGTTCTCAACTATGGATGTGAGATCTGGGGCCATCTAAACTCTGATGTTCTTGAAAGGGTTCATAAGAAATTTTGTAAGTTTATTTTAAATGTTAAACAGTCAACAAATACGTTAGCATTGTATGCTGAATTGGGAAGATTTCCTCTGTATATTGAGAGGCATATACGGATGATTAAATACTTTTGAAATTATACACTGTTAAAAAAGATAATTGCATTTTAATGTCTGTGTTGCGGGATCAAATTGATACTTTAAATAGACAAAATAATTCTACCATATGGGTGTCAAAAGTAAGAGATATTATCCAATCGGCTGGATTCAACGATGTTTGGCTTTTCCCTGAATCTGTCAATATTAATATATTTATACCTGTCCTACGAAGTAGATTGCGTGATATTTATATAAGTAACTGGAAAGCTAATATTGATGTTTCATCTGCATTAGATATTTATAGAAAATTTAAGTTAAGTTTTAAGCAGTCATCGTATATAAGCGTCATTGGAAATTCAAAATATAGGAATTCATTAGCTAAACTACGTTTGTCATCACATAGATTGAACATTGAAGTTGGTAGACATAATAAAATAAATAGAAGTGAAAGAAAGTGTACATTCTGCAATCTTAACGATATCGAAGATGAATACCATTTTGTTTTAAAATGCCCAGTATATTCTGAACTTAGACGAAAATATATACCAAAATATTATTATACGCATACAAGTATGGACAAATATATTAACTTAATGCAAAATGAAAACACTGTTATGTTAGAAAAATTAGCTTTGTTTTGTGTAAAAGCCTTTAAATTAAGAGATTCTTTGTGTTAATATTACTACCTTACAAATTTAAGTAAGTCATTCAACATTCAACTCTTTACATTCTCACTGTTTGTTTTATGTATTGTTGCATGTCATGTGTCACATGTTATTATTGTAATCATTGTATTATGATGATGAGCTTATAATGCTCAAGTCCATAATAAAGTATCTGTTCTGTTCTGTTCTGTGATTCTACCAACATTGTCAAAAGACTTAAGCATATAATAGCAGCGTTTAGGGCATCTATGATTTCCCATTGATAAAAGTTTGCACCAGTATTTAATACAATTTGTAAAATAAGTTACACATAATGGCAGACGGCCGCATTCACCAAGAACAATGCACGAATTTGTTGTGTTTTTTACACCTAAGTATTTACAACAAAAAGAATGTTGGATAGATTCAATTTCTTTGGAATATTTGAAACCCCAAACTTGTGATCCATAACATAAAATTGGTTTAATCATTGAGTCGAATAATTTAAACAATTGATTAACATTAAAATGACCAAACGGTTTCTGGTATTTAAAAATAGCAAATATCGCTTTTTGTGCCTGTGATGCTAGTTTTTGCTGTGCAGAAAGCCATGATAACGATGGTGTGAACAGAAGACCCATATGAGTCGTATTTATTTGATTTCCACGAAAAAAAACATCGTTCGCGTGAAGATAAATGACCACCATTACGGAACACAATTATTTCTGTTTTGTTAAGATTCAATTCCATTCCTGAACAAAAAGTGTTAATGATATTAATCTGTCGTTGCAACTTGACAACGGTTTCAGCACAATTTGCAACATCGTCTGCAAACATTAGAGAAACAATATCTGGTATGGAATTATCAATAAAAATGCCTGTATCACATTGAGAGCGTAACATTTTACTGAGTTCATTTATAAATAATAAAAATATAGTCGGACTGCTAACGTCCCCTTGCCGAGTACCAATGTTGCAAGGGAAATAACTTGTGGTCGATCAAGAATTCGACAGACGAACACATGAATATAAGTTTTTATACATTGCTGACAAAACGTGTAAGAAATTCCCATTGATTCCAGTCCGTTCTAAACTTTCGAATAATTTTCGGTGACTTATTCTATCAAATGCCTTTTTAAAGTCTATTTATATGCAATATAAACGACCGCTCGACCGTGAAAGATACTTCTGAACAATAGCTTGAAGACTAAAACATTGTCAATTGCAGAGTAACCTCGCCTGAATCTAACCTCGCCTGAATCCAGCTTGTGGCTTATCAATTTTATTGTTATTTTCTGCCCAAGTGTACAGACGTGAGTTCATAATTATCGAAAATATTTTATACAAAGTTGTTGTTAAAGAAATTCCTCTATAATTATTGGGGTCGCTTTTAGGGCCAGATTTATAAAGGGGACATATGACACTTTCTCCCCAAGATGCAGGAAATGAACCTGTTGACATATTTTATTGAAAAGATTACATAAAACAGGCGCAATTTCATTTTGCGTATATACAAAAAATTCTGCACCAAGTCCGTCATTTCCAGGACTTTTATTTAATACAAGTTTTGAGATAGAGTGCAAGATTTCATCATTTGTAATTTCTGAGTTTAAAAATGCATCTGGTTCTCCAAAATTATCAATAATAACAACAGGTTCGGCTTAATCATCATACAACAAAGTACTGAAATGATCAAACCATTCATTACAGCATATAGAATTCAGAGTGTGTGTTTCGTGACAATCCTGTTTAATCAGTTTCCAAAACTGACTAGGGTTATTTCGACTATCTAGAAGCAACTTTCTTTTCTCTTTCTGTAATTGTTGTTTACATGCAGTTACATAGCGTTTAAAGGTATCCTTTTTCTGTTTATAGGTATGTAAATCCTCTAAACTATTTGTAAATATAAATTTTCTTAGAACGTGAGTAGTAGCAAATGAGGTCTAGTGGAGGAGGGTCCGGAGGGTCCAGTCCCAGATCTGGGTAAGTAGGTCAAACCTACGTCATCACGGTCAATGACCTAGGCCACCGACTGCGCATGCTCATGATTCAAGGTTAAGGTTGAATTGTGGTCAATGATCTAGGTCACCGACTGCGCATGTCCATGATTGAAGGTTAACATTATCTGGGCCAGTGTCAAGGTTTTACGAATCTAAGATATTTGTGCGCATGACCATTTTATGGATCAAGAGGTGAAATTCAGGGCGGGAGAGTAATCATCACTGTGTAAACACTTGGTTAGACCTTGTTTAGGGTTATGTTACAGGTGGTCAACAAATCGTAAACATCTCGCCAAAGCTGACTCTCCAAGCGATAGAGAAGTCATAAGAATTTGCTGAATTTGAAATGCCATTTTATAATATATTAGCCTGTAACATTGAAGTCACACAAGTAATATACATGTATACGCATTGACCGTTAGGTATATTGCACCAATGTTTTATACTTTGATTTTTGATATATTTGTCGTGGGATTTTATACTTAATAAGTTGTATCAAACTTACTTAACATTCTAGGCCTTTTAAATTAATTAATTTTAACTGGAATTTTATATGACTATCATGACTCATTTAGAATTGTATTATAGTATTTGATACAATGACCACGATATGATGACTCGTTTGGAACTGTATGATAACAATGGTACAATGATAATATAACTCATTTGGAATTGCATTAGAATATTCGTACAATGATTAAGATATTATAACTCAAACAGAATTATATGAACAAGTGCATATGCATGCATACACATACGCACGCATATATACGCACGCACACACTGGAATAGTTCATTACGTGGTGTATGTGTGTGTGTGTGACATATACCATAAAAGTAGAATTGTATCTCATTTAGAAGTGAACACATTTTGTATCCCGTAGCTCAGTACATTCAGTATTCACGCTTAATGCTGAAATCCGCCATTTAATTAACTTACATATTTTACATGAAATGTGTTGATATTTATATATATGTACACATGTCACTATAATAAAAGATTATCTTATCTTATCATAAGAGGTCATGACACAGCGTTCAGAGCGGAGTTGTTCTAAAGCGATGTTTACAGTCTTTCTCTTTTTTCTCTCCATCATTGTATAGAACTAATCAGTGAAGTTTTCAATTATTATAATATTAGAGTATGATTTAAATAATATGCTCTACTAACAAAATAGTAAAGAGTTTTTACCACAGTTTAAAACAAAAATGTTTATGATTCTTTTCTACTTCTATCTTTATAATTAGACCGATAGTTAAAACGAATTTCTGTGGTTTTACACACCGACTACAAATCCAAATGTAATGGATGTTTTAACCCGGGTTGGAGGACATAGATTATTATCTTACCAGGTGAAAAGTATTGATTTTACCACGATAAAGTAGCCATCAGTGAACTAGCCAGAGGTTATTAACCTTTGAATAGTCAGTCCTGACATCATCAATTAGTCATTCACCTTTATTAACAACTACTGTACTTTATGACACATGACACATAATTATAAGGAGAAAGAACAAACTCTGTCTTGAACAATCATGGGACAGAGTTGACTTGGTGATATGTTTTTTACAAAAAAAAAATGCTTTGTTTTTATCTCTTAGTGACTAAAGTTCTATCTGTGAAATGTTAATTCAAGTAAACATTGATTATTTACAATAACCTTTATTACGGTGATCTGTTCACACATTAAAGGTCAGTTACCCTTATTGTCAAGGGTGATATAAGCAGATTTGTAATTTTGGAGGGAAACTCAACAAAACTGTAAGCACATAACAAAGTCCATGGCCACAGTATCTTTTTCTAATAAGAAAGTTTGAGGTGTAACTTGAATATATATATATAATAAACTGGTGTAAAAGAACAAGAAATTTGTAATAATTTCTTGGACATTGTATGTCATGACAAATGCAACTAAACATACTCATTAATACAGAAGATTATACTGGAGACAAAGTAAATTATTTGGGAGTAATAAAGATAGTTTTTTTAAAACTTGACGTAGTCTCCATTGTATTCTTTTGTAGTGGGATGTGTTTTTATTTTAAATTAAAGTGTATGCCGTTTAAAAGAAATTTCTACAATCATATACAAAATGCGTTAAATGTATGCTATGTATGTACCTGTTACACACACACACACACACACACACACACACAGTGCATGAATATAAAAAGGGAGAGACTATGAAGTGAATTTGTGGTCCTGAAAAGGACCGTGATTTTCCCGGGTTTAATCAAGGATTGGATGGTGGTTTACAGGGAAATGTTTATCACAACATTCATCTCCCATAATGTCGCAGTTGTGCTGTTGTCCCTGTTCTGATAAAACACAGCAGCACTTACTGCATTCTATATAGCATGGACTTCCACACTCAGAACACTGCCCGTTCATTACTGGATTCATATTGAAAATGATTACAGCTAGTTATGCATTTTCACACTCGTTTTAGGAAAATAAAGGTGCTGTTTTACTTTGATAGTACGCACTTGCTAATTAAATCGACATCTTTATGATGCAACCATTAATTTATTCACATAATACTTATCACACAAATGCAACTAAACATACTCATTAATACAGAAGATTATACTGGAGACATGATTTGAAATTTTGGGTTTAATATAAATAATTTGTTTTAATATAGTTGTAGTCTACAATGTATGCGTTTATTCGAATTTACTCAAGCGATGTACGTAAACTCAACAACTTTTCTAATTGGTCACCCTTTGATTTTAATATATTTTTCAATACTGGTGAATATATTGATGGTAAACCATCACAATTGAGTTACCATGAACATAACCTTGAGGTATACATGGATTTTGCCAACAAAAACATCGTGAATTAAACCTATGATTTCTATTTTGTAATAAACAGTTCTTTAATTTAAATACATTAGATTTTCATACACTTATTTTCCTTGTGATATTTTGATGAAATTATCAGGTGACCAATTAGAAAAGTTGTTGAGTATATTTCATACGTGATTAAATACAAATAACCACACACACCGCTAGCGAATGTAAAGATACTGCAATAAAACGGTATCTACTTGCCACTCACCATGTGTTTATAGAGATGAAGTATTGATAAAATTTTCACCTAATTGTTGGACTTAGTGTAGTTTAACGCTTTATCAGTAAGCGCTGTTTTGTGTATTTCAACAGTTAAATGAAAAGGTGAAAATACTCGTTGTCAACAGTATTTCATTTGCCAACCATTCTCGATAAGCAAATATTTTCTTTCTCACTTTTTCAACTAATGATATTCAAGAAGTACAAACACATTTGTTTCTATAAACTGGGTTTATTTTACAATCAAGGAATATGTACACATAAGAAATACACAACAGTAAATAATAAGACAACATTCACTTATGCAATAGAGACTTAATTATAAAACATGATCTTGGGAACAAATAGAACTAAATAAAGCGGAAACAATAAAGATTTCAATGATGATGGTATTTAACAAACGACAATCAACACAGAGTTTATGGAATTCTGTAATGTCCATAAGCAAGGCTGGAAATTCCGTCTTCCATCCAATACCTTTTAACATCGAAAGCACTCAAAGAAGTTTTGTTAATTTTATCACAATACATAATATGGTAATCACTTCGTAATCCATACATTGTATATTTAGATTGCGTATTGTTTAATAATGTGTGCTTGTAATGTTCATGTAATAATTCTTTCTTTACTACAGCTCGTGAAATCCCTTTACACCGTTTTTCATTCACTTCTCTATTGTCTTTGTCATAAATAAAACTATACATTTTAGGTCTCAAAGCTACAAACTCTTTTATAGGAATCCCACCTAATTCGTCTTTCATTACACCCACTTTTTTCTTACGTTCATTGTTGGATAGGGGGGTGGTTTGTAGGATAGTTAGAAGTGTCATATAAGTGTATACTCTGCATCATATCTCTATACACATCTTCTGTCTCCCCATAAAACATGAAACTATCCGTGTCGGTCGCTAACAATGTTAAATTATCTTGATATTTGGGTTTCAGATGGTTGTAATAATAATTGTACAAAAGATACTTGGCTAAATCTAATATCTCCATACACAGGTTGAACAAAGTTAACTTTGGTATAATTACACTCAAAAAACTTCCTTTATGTGTTGTATAGGAAACATTTTTGTAAATCGTTTAAAGTGGTGTTATTTGTTTTTCAAGCATTCTAAAAAGACAAAACAAGCAAATGCCTGCATGAAGTGATGTTTCTTTGTGTTGTTTATTGTACCAAGTCACAATTGTGTTGTGAGTAAAATGAGTAATTTATGAGTAAAAATGAGTAATTTATGAGTAAAAATGAGTAATTGCTCATTCTAGTGAGTAAAAATGAATAACAACTAAGTAATAAACAAAACTTCTTTTATGTGTTGTATAGATAACATTATTGTAAATCGTTTAAAGTGGTATTATTTGTTTTTCAAGCATTCTAAAAAGACAAAACAAGCAAATGCCTGCATGAAGGGATGTTTCTTTGTTTTGTGAGTAAAATGAGTAATTTATGAGTAAAAATGAGTAATTTATGAGTAATTTATGAGTAAAAATGAGTAATTCTTACTTCTTCATATTTTTGCGGAAAGGCTGGATGTCAGTTACCAAGATCAACTGTTTTTATAAATTGGGACATTTCTGTGTACATTAAAACATTACATGTGTTCAACTTTTTTCTGGGGGTTATAACCCTAAAAGTTCAAAAAGAAATTTTCTTTTATTGACGGCATATTTCCACGCTTCTTCTGTGTCAAAGTCCTCAGTTTGTATAACACTATTAGCCGTCTTTTTGATCGATTGAAAAACTGGAGAATCTTTGAGAGCATTGATCCAAAGCGCATTTTCCGTGAATACATCAGTTAGCGCTTTACGATAAGTATTTTTCATGGAGTTAAATGTCCGATCACGCGCCTCTTCTTCAGTAATATTTTGTTGATTCATCAAACCGTTGACTTCCTCTTCGTACCTGTCTTGATACTGTTCAAATACTTCTTCTACAAGACGATCCATTGGATCATTTTCTTCCTCTCCATTCATCGTGTCTGAGTCAAAATCCACATCGTCTGTTTCCTGCTGATGTTTCAGCTGTTTATGCCTAATAAGGTTATACTTTCTTGCAAATGTTTTGTTGCACATATTACAGGAAGACATGACGCAATGTTTGAATTATTCAAATACGTCGTCAAATTGTTTAAATCGATCTGTCTTTTTAGGTGCCTTTCTTGATGAGGTAATAGTTTTCTTTACTGGTCCTGTGTAGTTCTTTACAGTTGAAAGACTTGGTGCAGTTTTTATTTTTCCGTTAGCTTTTTTCGTGTAGAGACGTTTCAATTTCACCTTTCTCTGGCCAACGCTACTGTCACTTATGACAGGTTTTGCAGCGTTTTGTTTATTTATACGCTCTACCTCAGATTTAGCTCTGTCTACCACACTCTGTATAGGTGATGTTAATTCTATGGTCTGTTTTTGCTTTTCGGAAAAATATGATTGTTTTGGTCGAAATAAATAGACCCACTTTTTGAGATCAGGCATATACTTTGAATAATTCATGTTTCCTTATGAAATTGAAGGAACTCTTGAAAAAATAAGCTCCACGCTTTTTTCAATCATTTATATATATTTCAAATTCTTATAATTATGTTTGTATCAAAACGCAAATTTCAACGAGTGTAATTAGTTTGTGTAACGCGTCGAAAAACTGGAACTTCCTCCCCATTTACAATACTTTCACCACAAATATTCGAAAATATAAGCAATGTTTGATTGAAACTGTTTGCTATTTTTGTTTTAGAAGCAGAGGCTTGAAATTCACACAAAACCACTTTCCATTTTCCTTCCAATATATGCGGTGTTTTTAAATGTACTTTAAAATTCCAGGGTTTATTTTCGGGAAAATAAACTACTTTCCTCAGTTTTTAAATACACAATCATGTTCCCTTAACTTCCTCGCTCGAAACAATTACCCTTATGTCTTTCAAAATAACCCCTTTCTCACATTATATATGAAGAAAGCACGTCTGTGTATTTTCTCGCTAAACTTAACCTCCACATTTATGCTAACATCCTTAAACATCAAATATTGAGGTACAAAGGTTCAACGAAGAGTAAACGCGGTGACCGACTGATATTGCAAGATTTTAAACAAGGGGATTGTGGCAAATTCTCGAAACTTGGTTATTTATTTACTATTAAGTCTTGGTCTGTTGTGAATTAGTTGATGTAAAGAGATTTAATTTCTTATTCAATGAAAATCTTGTCTAATCAAACAATAACATTAAACACTATATCATTTGAAACCGTTGTAAAATACATGCGAACAAAATCATGACAAATGGGAGCAAATTTCATTTGAAATATTGAGCTACACCTTTATTTAGGACAGTGACAGAGCATTCGTTATAGCGAGATAAATTCCTAGGTAAACACACCATCGGTCAACGTGTACATAGGTGATCTGGTCACTCAATGTGACCTTAATAATGCGCGGATGATGTTTTGACGCGCCAACTGACCAGGTGACATCTCCTAGTTTATGAATCATGGGGGCCATCATTGATCACAATTCAGCCTTAACCTTGAATCATGAGCATGCGCAGTCGGTGGCCTAGGTCATTGACCGTGATGACATAGGTTTGACCTACTTACCCAGATCTGGGACTGGACCCTCCGGACCCTCCTCCACTAGACCTCATTTGCTACTACTAACGTGATATTTTATTTGTTTAATATGGAACAGAATTCGGGCAAAAAATACATTTTGCCTTTTGACATATTTATTGCTTCATTTGTCTAAGTGACTAGCATCATTTTGACTAGTACAATACGGTGTAATCGTCGTCTGCGTTATTTGTTGTTGTTTTTGTTTTTTTTTTTGTTTTTTACATTAAACATTCATTACTCATTCACATCATAATTAACTACTGAAAATACATCTGCTTTTATTTCCATTTCATCACCGTATAGCACTGTGTATAGCTGGACAGTCCAGTTTCGTACATGTAGCTAAGCAAAATAACACATGTACGCAAGCAGAATGACAAATGTCAAATTGTACACCTAGCATTATGACGTTGGAGGGCGCTCTGCCGGTTTGACTTGGAGCGAGTTCAGTTTACCTTCTAGAGTTAACTAGATTTACCAGAATTACAATTAAAACGTGCGGGGTTTTACCATACGAACTCTGTAGGGTTACGCGAGTTCAACCCAGCGATGTAGGTGGGTAGACTATAAAGCAATATGGCGGACGGAAAACATCTAGGCAAATTTATAGAAATTTATAAATATCTATGATATCCTGTCTTTAAATAAGCATGTAAGCTGGCAGCTACTTTATTCAAGCCCAAGCTCGAAAAAAGTCATAAATAAAAGATCTGTTGTTTTAATCATATGTATATTTACAAATTACGTCACAAGGGGTAAACCTCATACGTTCAGTTGATTGCTAACTAGAGTATATTTATTACGTCATCAATACGAGTTTACTCGAGTAGTGTTTGTTTGTTGGGTTTAACGTCCCAACCGACAGTATTTTTAAGTCATTTGGAGACGATGTTTACTTGAGACAGATATAGTGCTGCCACATTGCAGTATCACGCCGTGGACATGTGGCATTATACCATACCCAGTCACATTATCCTGACACCGAGCCAGCCAGTCCTGCATCTACCCTTATATGGTGAGCGCCAAGCAAGGGAGCTTTAACAGTACCATTTTTTTTTTTTGCGACTTTGGTATGTTGCGACCAGGGATCGAACCCACGACCTCCCGCACCCGAGGCGGACGCTCTATAACTCGAGTAGAACTATAGTTGGCCACCTGCACTCGCTGTCGGTAGTTCGGAGTAGTATATACAGAAATTTCGTCCTCCACAGAAAAGGTGGCGTGCCTACAATAAGTCACTTTATACTACTGTTCGGGAAGAATCGGCAAAATGAAGTACGAAACTGTGGCTGTTTCCAAATTCGAAAAAGTTATTTCTTTTAACGAATTGTTTGAAATTGAAAGTAGATCCACTGCTTAAAGACATAATTGCATTTTACATAATACTTTTCATTGCTTTTCTAATTGCAAGCCAAACATTTCAGATAGAAATTATATGAGCTCAGGTTTACAAAGATGAATATTTAAAAATAATGAACGTCACGTAAAATTTTATATACGAGCACATCTCGTCGATCTACATACTGTTCGTAGTTTCGTAATTAAGTCCCAGAGTCACCGGGCGGCTTAGGGGGCTTAAGTACCCCCCCCCTCCCCAGCTGGCCTGATACAATGTAATACAAATTTCTGGGTGACTGAAATTGTTTTGATTGGGTAAATGGAAATCCCAATCGTGAGCCCCTTACTGAAATAAAGTTAGCCAATTACCAGTCACCCAGGCCGACCCTTGCTGAGTGAGCATCCACTGTCAGTTATCTACGCTGTCATTATGGCAACGGGCCGCCGTGGCCGAGCGGTTACAGTCGTGGACTACAAATCTCTCAGCCCCTCACCGCTGTGGGTTCGAATCCCGGTAGGGACTTCGGATTTTTCATGTGAGGAAGCCTTCCAGCTGGCTTGCGGTAGGTCGGTGGTTCTACCCGGGTACCTCTGTGTACTCGGGGTCTTCCTCCACCTGTAATTAGCTGGACGTCGCTATATGATTGAAATACTATCGCAGCGACGGTAAACCCCAATACAACTACAACAACAACGGAATTGTGTCTGCTTTAATCTGAATCAGGCAAACGCCTTTAGTATTGCTGAACATACATTTTATTTTCCTTTTTTTTTTAAATTATTAACAAGTTTTTAATACATATCACAAAAACGTCCCAAGCTTGATTAGAACTCGCAACCTAGCTTTGCAGCCAGTGCCATAAAGTTCGTATTAATGTCACTATAAATCATGTAGAAAAATAAGCGGGTTGTGAGTTCAAGCCGCGGCGGCTACCTACCATGCGAGATTTTTACGGAGGATATGAGGATATGGTCCTCCTAAGAGCAATAATAGGTTAACTGCCCGCCTACTGCAACAACATTCAAGTGTTGTCATTCGCCCCCATTACAGTAACAAGAGGGTCGTGGGACAGGAATCTTGTCAAAACTGAAGAAAAAAATCTACCAAATTTCCCTCAGATGCCCCTCAGAATGCATCTCCGTCCCCCTACACACACACACACACCTAAAAACCTAGGGGCTATGCCCCCCACCCCTTCTAAAAATTACCTTAAGTGAAAATAAATAAAAAGTCAAACTGATATACCTTTATTATATTTCAACTCCTGTTATGATCGTATTACTTTCCCAGAGTTCCGAGTATTCAGTTTCCTCCCCTGAGTAATCAAAGCGCACAATGCGCTGAGAGACGGCGACGGGATTAACATTCTAAACCCAGAGTTTCTGAAATTATTGAAGCAGTCACATGACGACAAAAACTCCATCCGCTGTTGCTACAGAAGTTCTGTTTGTAACATAATAATCCGGAGTAAAGGTCATGAACCTTTCATTCATAAAGAGCTGCATACCTAAGTCTTTCTCTAGTGCTAGCGAATTCTATCTGTTGTTTTGTATATGTAGAAATTGACCAGGTATTTGATTATTTAAGATACTAGAATGTTTGCCTATCTATTTCAAAGTTAAGAAATGCCATGGGAGGAACCTTACTCGCCATCATGCAAAATATTCTGTGGACTACTTTAGGTCAATTACATACATACGGAGCACTACTTTTTCTTTTTACAGGAGTAGATCTCCATGTACGTAAGATGAGTTGCTGTTCTGGTTAAGAAATGTCACGGATATTTTTTTCACGCTTAAAATTGATGCTTCCAGTGAAAAATAATGGCAAAAGAAAACATGTTAACAAACAGTAACACACTAAAAGCGGTTACGGTTATGATTTAAACGCCTGTGTAACATATTCCACTCGTATTCGTTAGTGCAGAATCGCATTGCATGGATCCGCACTAAGCGCGGAGAGGTACAGTTAAAAATGTTGTGGAAAATATGCAAATTAGCAAGGCCTGATTTCGATTTTCAGCATAAGACGGCTTATCGCCGTCTAAAAACGAAACGCAGGATTTTGATTCTACGAATTAACTTCTCTTTGATTAACTGCCCCAATGAGGCAGTTTAGACAGTTTAATGTAAAACAAATGTCACATTGATGGTTGCTCAACAAAACTTTAAAATATAACAGCATCAAATTATGACACATGAAAGTCAAATCATTAACTAATGCAAGATACACAAGAGCATTAGTCAGTAGACAGCATTGATAAACGCACTTAACATAATACAGCATACCACTTGTCAGTATGGCAAAGGCAGAATGTCACGTGTAAACATGGACTTGTAAGACGGTGAGATGCAATTTTTGCCCTAATTCCGTCACAGTGTGCATTCCACCACGGAGGTTGTGCATCTGCATTACGGTAGTTATTACATACACGCATTGACCTGGCAGCATTCTGGTAGAGTACAGTTATAAAGTTTACTGCTGCATTTACATCAGTATTAATACATTGTAAGATATCATTTTTACATTGTAAAAGATTATTTTTAAACTTTACTAGAAACGATTGTGCTTTATTTTGATACCAACGATATTTGGGAATACTATTTGTCGCGTTTCCATCAAACTTTTGCGTGTAATGGTTTTGAACGTGCAACTTAAACTGAAGTTTGCATGATACGGGTAAATGGTCAGATAAATCCTGATCAAGAACGCGGAAATGAGTAACATAGTAGTAGAGTATTACACATACTAAATATATGAAAATATGTAATGCTTATATTACATGGAAAACAATGAAAGTCATCTGATAAAGGATTATATGTTTTGTTTTATTTTATTTCCATTTCACCCAAACATACTCATTTAATACCGATGTTGCTTTAACTAGATGGATAAGGATTACCACAGTAAATAACACTAAAACATGATTTATTTACATAACCCGCGCTCGTTATTCCAAAATATAATTTATTTTAATATATTTCGCAAATGAAGGATGCTTGAGGATTGCACCAGTACATTTTACCAATATATACACCATTTTCATAAATATCGCGGCTGTGGGATGCTCGAGGATTGCCCCAGTTAATTATGCCAAATTATACTTTATTTTCATATATTTCGCGGCTGTGGGATGCTCGAGGATTGCCCCAGTTAATTTTACCAAAATATACTTTATTTCCATATATTTCGCGGCTGTGGGATGCTCGAGGATTGCCCCAGTGAATTTTACCAAAATATACTTTATTTCCTTCATTTCCGCTGGATGCCGAGATTGCCCAGTGAATTTTACAAAATATACTTTATTCCATATATTTCCCGGCTGTGGGATGCTCGAGGATTGCCGCAGTTAATTTTACCAAAATACATTTTATTTCCATACATTTCGCGGCTGTGGGATGCTCGAGGATTGCCCCAGTTAATTTTACCAAAATATACTTTATTTCCTTACATTTCGCGGCTGTGGGATGGTCGAGGATTGCCTCAGTTAATTTTACCAGAATATATTTTATTTCTTTATATTTCTCGGCTGTGGGATGCTCGAGGATTGCCCCAGTGAATTATGCCAAAATATACTTTATTTCCTTACATTTCGCGGCTGGGGGATGCTCGAGGATTGCCGCAGTTATTTTTACCAAAATATACTTTATTTCCATATATTTCGCTTGGGATGCTCGAGGATTGCCACAGTAAACATCACCAAAATATACTTTATTTCCATATGTTTTGCGGCTGTGGGATGCTTGAGAATTGCGTCATTTAATTTCACCAAAATACACTTAATTTCTTTTTATTTTCTTAGCATTGAGCTTTATCTTAAACTTCAGGCGTCTATTAAAGTACCAAACTGATAAGGCCGATGGAATAGGATAATTCTACGTATGTTCACACCGGGTCACCTAGTGTGAGGATTGAATCTGAGGGGTTCTCCCAGCTTATTGTTCGCTTCTATTGCTTGCTAGGTTGTGTTCAGTCCCGATGAAAACACTGGGAAGCAATTTCAGAAGATAATTCGTTAGAATTACTGAGATAACCACCGGTTTGATGCATGATCTAGGTATGTACGAGCTCCTTTACATGCGTAGGTAATATACTCCATTTCGCGAATGGAGTATTTATTTTACTACTACCGGCATTTTATTGCGAAATATTTAGTGATTTAGTTAATAGTTGATTAGAATATATCAATATCTTGAAAAAATATGTGTATTAGCCGTATTAGATATTATTATACAGATATATCCATTCCAACGAAACCGAGTCCATTTCCCAGTATCGATAAAGCTACGGAAAGGAGTCAATAACCCCACAATTGGATGTATTTCACTACAACATTTGTACTTCTATTCATTTATGTTATGAAAAATATACTCTAGGTCATTAAATAATTTATTTATTGTTCATGTTATGCAATAATTAAATGGTATTGATGAGTCTAGCCCACACAGACGAAATGGACTGAGAATAGCGAAATGGAGTTTTTATTTTTACACTTTACAGTAACGTTAAGATAGAAAACATTTTACATTTGTGATATTTATTGACTTAGAAGATAACATATCCATGAAATGAAGTCCATTTCGCAGTTCACAGAATAACGTTACATGAAATGGACAGAGAATGATGGAAGACTTCTTATTTTAACACTACAGCATTTTACAAATAAATTTTTTATTGTTTTTGTTAGATTTAATCAATATATTAATGTTTGAAAGGTAAATTTTATAATTACATCGTCATGGTATTTTGTTTATCAGATTATATATATATCATCTTTCACAGAGTATGTGACCGAGAATGGAGAAATCAGGTGTTTTTTTCAGGTGTCCCACAGGGCCGAATATCAGCCCCGTTCCCAATGCTGTCTAGGTACATTTTTTACCAATCAAGAAAAAAAAATCCCAAAGCCAAGAAATATATATTTTTTACAAATATTTCCCAAGTAAATTGGTTTTGTTTACATTAACAATGCTTGTAGGTAAAATTATTGCAAGCACTACCTGAGGTCATGGTATAGTATAGTTTAGGTTTTTGATGAAAAAGTCTGTTTTTATGATGTATAAAGTGAACTATTGTATGTATTTCAATGGGTAAAATTTCCCTATTATATTGATTCGACAATTATTTTTTCCCCAATTTTCCAATTTTACTGTTAAGAAAAATCCCAAATTGGCAGGGGCCTTTTTCCCACAAAGCCTGAAAAAAGCCCTGGAAATGGACTTTTTATTTTAAATTTGGGCATTTTTGGTAGGATATTGACAACCAGCTTACGCCTTCAGGTAATATTCAGTGATGAATCCTCTGTCTGGTTAGACAAAAGGTCTTCCAAGATTCCAATAAAATGTGTATACCCACCCACCTTGGTACGTTAAAGTTACACTTTTCTGACGGAGAGGTGTGATATTTGGGGTTTTAGCACTCCAGTACATCATCGTCGAATACCCACGCAGGGTTCATTCTAGAACGCGCCTTTGCGTATTTGGCGCATAGAAATATTGTTTGGCGCAAAAAAACAACAACCTGTAATGTGCCGATCAGCGCACTGTCTGTCGAGAAGAAAAGCTTCGACAACTGGAACAATATTCTGATCAGATAATATCCCATAATCACGTGCACTATCAAAATTATAACCGCTTGATTAAAGCATCTCTGATTGGCTGTGATAGTGATATTTTCATCATATTAGCATATTACGACCAATCAAAATCGGCGTTTCTTTTCCAATTCGTAATTTGCAAAGATGGCTGAAAAACAAAATGAAAGACGCTTTTCGACTATGGTCGAAGCAACAAAAGACAAGTAGTGATGAAAATGATAATAAATCAGTGGAAAATAATGATAAAAGAGGCCCTAGCCAATAGTTGAATGGATACGTCAGATACAATTACTGTTAGTTCGTCACAAGAAAGTAAGCAACATTTAGCTTGAAAAGTTTTCTTGGTTCAAATACAATAACGATAAAAGTATACTGTATTGTGACGTACATATGAAAAATAAAATCTGAATAAATAAACAAAATTCCCTAAGAAGGATCAATGCACTTATGTTCAAGTATGCTAACCAGGTATGCAGAAAGTAGAGGTCATGTGGGTGAACTGAAAGCAGAATAAATGAAACGGTAAATGAAACTTGAATTTTCTGCAGCCGTATATAAATTTGACTTCAAAAGCGCCCTTAAATACTGAAGCACAGAAGGCCTTTAATGGCTAATGATAGTGATTGTTTGTCATAACCAAAACATGATGTTGTTCAACAGACTTAATGAGTTAAAAAATTTAAAAAAGTTCTAGAGTTTTAGTTTTCTTCATAGTAAATGGATGTTTCAAAGACACTAACAATAATGATTGATATTCAAAAGGCATGGAACACTTATAAGTCACTTTTTGTTTGTTAAGATATATTTTGTATTGACCCCTGTGTTTTTGGGAATGTCCCCACTTTTTTGCCAACAGTGGTCCTTTGACCCCACTGATTTCATTTCTAGAATGAACCCTGCCAACGGCCGATCGATAGATCATCTATACATGATATCATGTTGACCTGTAACGAATTCACCAGGTAGCGAATACGAATACACCTCACAATACAGGGTCACAAATATGAATATTTATTTGTGAATATGAATACACCCTGGTATGAAGCAGGAAAAAAAAAGACAAACTGAATTCAGGTTGCATATATTTTGAAGTGTTTCAGTGGCTGTTATCTAGTCAATCATAAACTGTATTCCCAATGATCATTGAATTAAAGTGAACAAATTGTTTGAAAAAATATATGATAAAAATAAACTGTTTGAAACATGACTAAACATTACTTTGTTTATATAATAAGAATTTAGCTTGTACTTGGAGTAAGTAAATGCTGTTGAAAATTTTGTGTGTGTTCAAAGTTTTGTTGCAAAATATAATTATAAAAAAATGTTAATAAAACAGATGGTCCATACAT
Source organism: Solen grandis (assembly GCA_021229015.1). Taxonomy (NCBI): domain Eukaryota; kingdom Metazoa; phylum Mollusca; class Bivalvia; order Adapedonta; family Solenidae; genus Solen; species Solen grandis. The sequence goes on along the minus strand of CM037784.1, from coordinate 53,650,206 downwards.
AATGTTATTTAATACCGATATTTTTTTACATGTAAATATATTTATATTTTATCATTTGTGTTTGTATTTTTCTTTTCTTTTCTAATTGACTTCCATGTTTTAAATTAAATATTTATTATTTATTATTATGGTTTCTGACGTTTACTCTCACTTTAACAATCTTAATCTACAAAACAGATAACATACTTATTTTGCAAATACATTCTGTTACCTTTAGGGTCTTAATCAGTTTCTTGCAACATTCTCATAAAAGGTTCATCAAGAGACAGTTAATTTGGTCATTATGCAATATCATTGGTTTCAACAAGCATTAGATTACTGGTTACAAGCAAGCTCTACGAAAATATCCAAATTAACCCAATGAAGAAGATAAGGGACTGGACTGTACTGTATGAAGCATGTATATGAGTACACTGAAGCCGATACATTTATGAACCCTGGCTAAAAGAAATTAGGAAGACGAAGCAGTCAAGCTTTGGATTTCTCAGACATGGATTAATAAGTTGTTATTTGCATCATCAATTTATCAGTTGGCTTTGTAAATTGAATTAGCTTGTAAATATTTGGTTATTTGCCTTGCGAATAATGAATACATATTGGAATACTGGCAATACTCACTGCACCGAATACATAAGTGTATTGTTACACCTCTAATATCATGTAGTGATTCGGATTGATTGATTGATTGATAGACCGAAGTACAGATATAAAGATAGACAAATGGATAATCATATAAACATAAACACGTAGCAAAGACCTATTATAACACAGAAACTGAAAATATTTTCTTGCACTAGAAAAAAAGATACTTATATAAGAAAGTTTTTTGCTTTCTCTGTGATTTTTTCATATATTTTAGACAGTTTTCAAAATTCAGTGACCTGCTGCGTGACAAAATAATAGTTTTCTCTGTCTGTTACAGGAGTTTCCTATCTTTGTTTAATAGCTCTTTGCGCTAAGATAGATAGACAGACTGTCAGACAGACATACAGTTACAGGGAGAAATAGCTGAAATCAGATTAACATCCGATACATGCCATGATTCCTCTTTATTATATTTAAACCGCTTCTTATCATCTGGCACGTGTCTGTATGACTGCGGGCGAAATGGACATATGGTAACTGACTAGTCAAATTAACCTTTTCTTTAAGAAAATAAAACATCAAAGACTTAATTTAGACACCATAGAATTATACCACAGACACATAGACAGACTGTCAGACAGACAATTACAATACCTTGTAACATTGAGTTAATAAAGTATTCTGTCTGTCAGTTACAGACACATGCCCAGATTTGACTTTACAATATTATCTTTAATCCGCTTCTAATCATCCGGCACGTGCCCTGTCTATTGTTTATTGGGAATGACACAGTAGCATTATCCCCACGGGGCGCAATCACTACGGCAAATCACATCAGGTTGGGACCCTGATTAAATTTACAAACGTTACTGCTGTAATGGGACTAAGTCATAAAATTCATACATACACTGTGATATTTTTTTTAATTTTTATTTCTTTATTTTTCCTTTTGATTTGTGTGTGTGTATGAATGTGTGTAGAATTATAAAATAAATCTGTAAAGGGAAAGCTTACATTGAATGGTTGTGTTGCACTTGTGAAATATGTATTTCATCTACATCACATTATATCATAAATGTCGAATTTTCTTTATTAATATATTGATTCAATTTAATCTAACAGAAATAAATATGCTATTAAACAAAAAGACCATTTTCTTAATCCTCATTCCATTTCGATTACACTGTGCAATGCGATATTGACTTCATGTCATGGATATACTATTATCTAATTCAATAAATATCATAAATTTAAAATTTTCTCCATCTTACATGAAATTATTGATAAATTAATACATTATTTAAAAAAAACAAAAAAAACACCTATAATATGCTGTTGTGTAAAAATCAATAGTCCATTTTGCTATTCTCAGTCCATTTCCCATTTCGTATACTCTGTGAACTGCGAAATGGACTTGATTTCATGAATATAATATACTATATACTAAGTCAATACATATCTTAAATGTTAAATATTCCTTATCTTAACATTAAATTTTGATATTTATAATGAAAAAACATCTATGAAATGTCATTGTGTAAAAGTCAAAAGTCTATTTAGCCATTCTCGGTTCATTTTGTCCGAGTGGACTACTCATCAATTACCATTTAAATATTGCATAATATCACCGATAAGTAAAGTATTTCATGAACAAGAGTATCATTTACATTTCAAAAATGAATAAAAGGAGTAAAACATACCCAATTATGATATTATTAACTCCATTTCGTAACTTTATCGATTACGTTCTTATTGCGAAATGGACTCAGCTTTGTTGGAATGGGCAATAAATGATATAATATCTGATACATACATATTTTTCACTCACTTTCAAGATATTGATTTATTCTAACTGATTATTAACCAAATTACTAAATATTTCGCAATAAAATATCGAGGTAATAAAATACAAACTCCATTTTGCTATTCTTGGTCCATTTCGCGAAATGGAGTCCATTTCGCTATTCATACCTACTACCAGCCTATTTGCTAAAACTTTACAAATATAGGAGTCAAAAGGATCTGTCCTATGCATGAAACAACATACACGTGAGAAAAAAAGTCGCAAAATCCCAGATATATAATGTTAAGGAGTTTTCTTGAATATTTCAACTGATTTCGATTTTATCACATGTAGTGGACTGTCTGTTTAACAATCACTGTCTGCTTTGAAAAAAAAAAAAAAAAAAAAAAAAAAAAAAAATATATATATATATATATATATATATATATATATATATATATATATATATATACATGATCCCCAAGAAAGGGCGAAATCCCCTCCACTTCAACATCTGGTAGGTTGGACTGTACAGGATCAGCAGACTAGACTGCAGCAACTTAGCTATAGACAGTTGTAGAATGTTGTAGTTGCTGCTGCTGCTAAAGATTATTGATTTTTATATCATGCAGGCACCTTCTCACGATTGCAAAACCAGATCAAACTGAAAGCGAAATTAATGATATATATATGTAAGGGAAGACTGTCTCGGGAAAGGGTCTTTGTATACATAGGTATGAGGTGATTTTGTATCGTACATTTGTCTTATTTTAGTTCGGGTTTGAACTAGAATTATTCCTTTTTAGCTCACTGAGCACAAAGTGCTCAAGGTGAGCTTTTGTGATCGCCCTTCGTCCGGCGTCCGTCGTCGTCCGTCGTGCGTCGTCCGTCGTCAACAATTTGCTTTAAACAACATCTCCTCTGAAACCGCTGGACAGAATTTAATGAAACTTGGCAGGAATGTTCCTTGGGTAAGACTCTACAAAAGTTGCTAAAATAAAGTTGATCCATGAAGAACTCTGGTTGCCATGGCAACAAAAGAAAAATAATTTGAAAACTTTAAAAATCATCTCCTTCAAAACTACTGGCCAGATTTCAAAATAATTGGTACAGATGTTCCTTGGGTCAACCTCTACCAAAGTTGCTAAAATTATTCCGATCCGTAAAAAAACATGGCCGCCAGGGGCGGGCTTATTTGCCTTATATGTATATAGAGAAACCTTTAAACAACATCTCCTCTGAAACCACTGGACAGAATTTGATTAAACTTGGCAGGGATGATCCTTGGGTCAACCTTCACAAAAGTTGCTAAAATAAACTTGATCCATGTAGAACTCTGGTTGCCATGGCAACAAAAAGGAAAAAAAATGAAAACTTTAAAAATCATCTTTTCAAAACTACTGGCCAGATTTCAAAATAATTTGGTACAGATGTTCCTTGGGTCAACCTCTACCAAAGTTGCTAAAATTTTTCCCGATCCGTAAAAAAACATGGCCGCCAGGGGCGGGGCTTATTTGCCTTATATGTATATAGAGAAACCTTTAAACAACATCTCCTCTGAAACCACTGGACAGAATTTGATTAAACTTGGCAGGGATGATCCTTGGGTCAACCTTCACAAAAGTTGCTAAAATAAACTTGATCCATGTAGAACTCTGGTTGCCATGGCAACAAAAAGAAAAAAAAATGAAAACTTTAAAAATCATCTTCTTCAAAACTACTGGCCAGATTTTAAAATAAATTGGTACAGATGTTTCTTGGGTCAACCTCTATCAAAGTTGCTAAAAAATTTTCCGATCTGTGAAAAACATTGCCGCCAGGGGCGGGGCTTATTTGCCTTATATGTATATAGGGAAAACTTTAATCAACATTTCCTCTGAAACCACTAGACAGAATTTGATTAAATTTGGCAGGAATGATCCTTGGGTCAACCTTCACAAAAGTTCCTAAAATAAACTTGATCCATATAGATTTCTGGTTGCCATGGCAACAAAAAGAAAAAAAATATGAAAACTTTAAAAATCATCTTCTTCAAAACTACTGGCCAGATTTTAAAATAAATTGGTACAGATGTTCTTGGGTCAACCTATTTATCTCAGGTGAGCGATTTAGGGCCATCATGGGCCTCTTGTTTAATATACGCTTGATTTAGTCGCTAGGAAATAACTGTATTTATCAAATAAAAAAGATGATTTTGTCTATCGTTTAGACGTGCCATACATTTTTATGTATATTTTTGGTTTTTGAGTTTATTGCTTACGCAGGGATAATGTTAAAGGGAGGCAATGGACTTGATCTCACAGGTTGATATGTATTGTGTTCTAAAGTTTACTGTAAAAAGCGTGTAAATTGTATTATTTGTATGTACATTTTATATCGTAAGTCAGCCATTTATTCTATTGTTAAAACTGATTTGTTTTGGTACAACACACTTTCATTTTACCTTTGATGAGCCAAGACAAATGATAGTGACAGTTTTAGCAACTGATTTAAAACCTGATCAGCCTTCAAGCTACAGACTGTTCTGAAATTATCCTGGTGGTTTAAGTCCTTTCTTTTCATCTCTATAATATATATGATATATTGATGACTGGGTGTTGAAATTATATATATTGAAACATATTATTGATATAATTTTTATTTCAGGGATTGGCAAAAACATTTGGACTGTCAAATATCTCATGCAGCATCCATTCTGTCATCAGAAGGCATTGTTTACAAGGTCAGAGAACAACCTTCATCATTGAGCCTCAGAGAGATCTTTTGGTTTGAGCACTTCATGCAATGGAGACGTTGGTTTGCTTCTTGTTCATGGCAAGCATTGGAGAAGTGATCAGGTAACCTCTCTACTCTTATCACTACTGCTGTTTCTTTCCTTCATGTTATTCTTTTACTTTCAACAACTACTACTACTTCTACAACTATCCATTATCATCAGCTTCCTCTACTTTTACTTCTACTAACACTGTTACATATCATTATTAACTAATCTGATTTTTTGGGAAAAAAGATGAACTTTTGTCTGTATTGTAATTATATTTGATTAATTGTCTCTTTTTAAGCCCATGTTAAATCAAAGGCGTTGTGCATTAAAATTAATATATAAGTCAAGAGGGCTGTCCTGCGCATAAAACAACATAAATATATAAAAGGATCAAAATCCCTGAAATGTAATGTTTTTATAATCAGTTTTCTTCAAGATTTCAACTGATTTTGAATTTCTCACACGCTTAACAACCACCATCTACTTTGAACATTACAAAACTTATAGATTGGGCAGAATCAAAATTGCAGTTTCCGCTCCACTCTCAAGTTTTCCTGGGTTTGATCTGTTCTGGATCTTTGAACTGGACCACGGCAACTTTAGTTTGTAGAATGTTGTTGTTATTGGTGATGATAATAATGATGATGATGATGACATACCAAAGTCATAGAAAATGGTACTGGTATAGCTCCCTTGCCCAGCATATAAGGGTAGCTCCAAGACTGGTTGGTCTGGTGGCTGGATAATGTGAATGGGTATGTTATCATGCCACGTGTCTACAGCGTTATGCTGCAGTGTGGCAGCACCCTATATGCCTCAAGTTGACATAGTCTCCAAATGACTTAAATACTGTTGGTGGGACATTAAACCCAAACAAATAAACAAACATGTCCTGGGTTGGACCTATACCGGATCAGCAAACTAGACCACAGCAACTACAGACAGTTTGTAGATGTTGTTGATAATGATGATGATTTTTTTATCATTCAGTCACCTTCACACGACTACAAAACCAGATCAAACCGAAAGCAAAATTTAGATAACTCTTAACTGAATTTAATATGAATTATTGCCCTTTTTAACTTAGAAATTTTAGATAAAGTTTTGAATGCAATAGAAAATTTGGTTAAAGTTTTGCATGCAAGCTACTATCAGCCTTATATCTTAATAACCTTTCATGGTGTCGACTTGAAAGTTAATGAATATGCTATGGGGCATCAGACAACCAAGGTAGATAACTCTTGATGGAATATATTACAA
>CM037784.1:53594573-53643714 GCA_021229015.1 Solen grandis | reverse complement strand
CAAAGCTTTCAAATTTAATGACATTTTAATTACAAATCTGTGGGCCCAAAGTGAATTATGGCTGTTTTGGCCAATTAATCGGGAGTTATTTCCCTTTTAATTTAAAGAATCCCAGATTTCATTTTATTTCATTTAAAAGCATTTCATTTTTAAAAAGGGGGTGACTTTTCACTGAAAAGACTATCACATAGTTCACGTTTTTTGAAATCACTATTTGCGATACTATTAAAAATCAACTACTATCACGATCCCTTTGCGATATTTTTATATATAATCTTAGTCTTGGGGATTATTAGAAATTTGAAACATCAAGCATTACAGATTGTTTCAGAAAAAAATTTCACTTACTGTTCTTTTTCCTTGCAGAATCAAAATTAAATGAACAAATCTATTGGTTTTTTTTTAGCTACCGACACAAAGTGCCAAGGTGAGTTTTGTGATTCCCTTCTCCGGGCGTCCGTCGCTCATCGCCCGTCTCAACAATTTGTTTTTAAACGACATCCCCCTCTGAAACCGCTGAACAAAATTTTAATGAAATTTGGGCGGGAAATTTTCCTTTGGGGGGGAGGCTCTACAAAATTGCTAAAATAAAGTTGATCCATGAAGAATTTGGGTTCCCATGGCAAAAAAAAGAAAAAAAATTTGAAAACTTTAAAAATCATCCCCTTTAAAAAACCACTGGTCAGATTTCAAAAAAATTTTGGTACAGATTTCCCGGGGGTCAACCTCTCCCAAAAGTTCTAAAATTATTCCGATCGTAAAAAAAACATGGCCGCCGGGGCGGGGCCTTTATTGCCTTTTTTATAATTAAGGAAAACTTTAAAAAACTCTCCTCGAAACCACGGGACATAATTTGTTTAAACTTGGGGGGGAAAACCTTGGGTAAACCCCTTAAAAAAAGTTGCAAAAATAAACTTGATCCATGAAGAATTTGGGTTTTGCCAGGGCAACAAAAAGAAAAATAATTTGAAAATTTTAAAAATCATCTTCTTCAAAACTACGGCCAGATTTTCAAAATAATTTGGTACAGTGTTCCTTGGGTCAACCTTACCAAAGTTGCTAAAATTTTTCCGATCCAAAAAAAATTTTTGGCCCCTGGGCGGGCTTTTTTCCCTTTATATGTATATAAGAAAACCTTTTAAACAACATCTCCTCGAAACCACGGGACGTTTGATTAAACTTGCAGGGATGATCCTTGGGGGTCAACCCTTCAAAAAATTTGCTAAAATAAACTGATCCATGTAGAATCGGGTTGCCATGGCAAAAAAAAAGAAAAAGAAAGAAAACTTTAAAAAATCACTTTTTTAAAAAACTCTGGCCAGATTTTAAAAAAATTTGGGTAAGTGTTCCTTGGGCCCCCTCTACCAAAGTTGCTAAAATTATCGATCCTAAAAAAAAAAGGCCCCCCGGGGGCGGGGCTTATTTCCCTTATATGTTTTAAGGGAAAATTTTAAACAACATTCCTCAAAAACCCACGGGACAGAATTGTTAAATTGGCAGGATACCTTGGTCAATTTTCACAAAATTTCTAAAATAAACTTGATCCTTAGAATGGTTGCCTGGCAACAAAAAAAAAAAAAAAAAAAAAAAACTTTAAAAAATCATCTCCTTCAAACTACTGGCCATTTTAAAAAAAATTGTACAGTTTTTGGGGTCAACCTCTACCAAAGTTGAAAATTATTCCGACCGTAAAAAAACAGGGCCCCGCCAGGGGCGGGTTATTTGCCTTTATTATTAGAGAACTTTAAACAACATCTCCTCTGAAACCACGGCAGATTAAGATTAAACTTGGCAGGGAGATCCTTGGTCAACCTTCAAAAAGTTGCTAAAATAAACTTGATCTGTAGAACTTGGTTGCCATGGCAACAAAAGAAAAAAATATGAAAATTTTAAAAAATCATCTTTTCAAAACTACGGCCAATTTTAAAAAAATTGGTAAGATGTTCCCTTGGGCAACCCGATTTATCTCAGGTGACGTTAGGGCCACAGGGGCCCCTTGTTTTTTCTTCTTTATTACTTCAATTTTAATATCTATCTGGTATGAATCTTTAAAGTTAATTTTATCCAAATGGTAACATTAGAGAAATAAATCCATATTTTATCTGTTTTGAATAAAGAAATAAGTTCAGACAACACTTTTTTTTTGGTGAAATTTTGTGAAGGACAGTATTTATAGTAAGCCGTGGACCAAATTGAAACCACCCAGACCGAAAATAAAATATTGATGTTATTGTATAAAATAAACAGGATGGGTCTACAAGCTTTTTATCTTTATTTATACAAGGTCTGAAATTTATCCATGTTAATAAGAAACTAAAGAACAAAAGCGCAGTTTATATCCGACAGTAGGCTAAAAAGTCAGGGGCACGGAAACTACTGTCCGGTATATTTTGCAGCCGACCCGGGTTTTCGTTCATCACTTCGCCTTTTTGAATATAGCCGAAACTCCCCCACACTTTTGATTTGACTTTTTTATTAGCCACTATGACGAAGTCGTCGTCTGCTTTTCCGCGACCTGTAATTTTTTTCACTACAGCCAGTTTACGGGACATTGATATCGCATTCGAGTAATACCCTATCCCCCTCTAGCTTGTAATTGATGCTGTGTCGCCTGGGTGCTCGTAAAAATGTTTCAGTGCGCAAAGTAAGCGTCCCGTGACTATTACGCAATCATGGCATGTCAACAAACATTTTCAACGAATATTATAATAAAACTATCGATTGTTGACTGAACTATCGCGATAGTTATCGATGGATGAGTTTGGTATCGATTTATTACCATCGGGGCTGCATAGATCGCGATAAATCGATAAGTCGACTTATTGTTACACCTCTATTTATTAAGCGAATATCTTTAAACTTTATGACAATGTTTATAGCCATATTCTTTTGGCCAAGTTCTATAATGACTGATATTAGCCAATTAGGTCAGAGTTATGCCCCTTTTAATTATAAAAAAACAACAACCAGATTTCACTTCTTTTTTTTCTTTTTTATTTGCATTCTAGCATCATCATTTCTTAGGTTATCATCTTCACACTTTATGACAATGTTTATAGCTGTAATCTTTTGGCCAAACTTGATTTAGGCTGATATCACCTGATTAGGTCAGGAGTTATAGCCTTTATCACTCACCTGAGAACAAAGTGCTCATGGTGACTATTGTGATCGCCTGTTTGTCCGACGTCTGTGTGGTCAGGTTCAACAATTTTCTTTAACAACATCCCTTAAACCACTGTGCCAATTTTGATGAAAATATGCCCATGATGTTCCTTGCATGAAGCTCTACAAACGTTCAAATATGTTTCTGACTGTTGCATATTGGGTCACAGAGTTAAAAATAAATTTTAAATCTTAAAAATCTTATTCTCCAAAACCTAACCTTAGATATTATTGTGAAACCAGTCTGCGCTAGCACCTTCGGATCTTTCTAAATAAAATAAACGTTGCTATATATATTTTGTCAAATTCGTCCCCTATCAAGTAAAGAGTTTTATGATCTTGATTAACCATCGTAACAATATGAAATTCATTTTATACTGAAACATTTCTTTCTTGGCCGCTAAAAGTTCAGGGAAATTATGCTCGTCTGACCGTGAAATTCACTCGTAAATACGAGCGGATGAGTGGATTTTTACAGCCCTGCTTGACTTTACAAGACTTGTATAGGAAAACCCTCACAGCATGCTCATTCACCCCCTATAGAGGGTTTTTTACCCCCAAATCTTGCCATGTACCCCCAAAATTGTAGGGACTCTTTATAAAGGGGTACAAAGTTAAAGAAAAACAGCAATTGTACCCCCAGTTTCAAAATTTAGTGGGCACCCTACCTCAAAAGATCTTCTCAGAAACCACAAAGCCTAGAGCAGGCCTTTTCCTGGCGTATAATCCACGGGTCCGGTAAACGGACACATTTCCCATAAGAAAACATATTTATTTTTCCAATTCTATTTAAAATACCCAATTCTGGTTAAACAATCCCAGTCCGGCTTCTTTCATTGATTGAATTTGATTGACAGGTATTTGCCGAGTTTGGTTACAAGTCAACTGTATTGATTGCCATGGTAATTGACCAACCATTATTATTCAAAATGTCATTTGTATTCATGGATTTTCTTTCGCTTTTGAAAACTTGAAACTATAATTAACTGCTCACAAAGTGAAAAAATACAGTCATGACTAGGGTTGGATATCGTTATTCACGAAACGGTCCGATACCAATACTGATATGACGAAACGATACCGGTATTTTAACGATACTGATACTATGATTACTGTCAGTTTACCATATCAAAGCCTTTGTTGCAAATAAGCACTAATAAGGTAAATCATGTACTATAATCTGTTTTATTTATATTAACTAATCTTATGTAATACTATGCTGTAAAGTATACCTTTGAGAATTTTCTTATTTTTTTATGCTGTGTTTAGTTTTAAAACAACATACACATTAAATTATATAAAAGTCGTTGTACATTAATTTATTTTTAGCTCACCTGAGCACAACGTGCTCATGGTGAGCTATTGTGATCGCCTTTTGTCCGTCGTCCGTGCGTGCGTGCGTCCGTCCGTCGTCAACAATTTGCTTTAAACAACATCTCCTCATGAACCGCTGAAGGGATTTTGACCAAACTTCACAGGAATCATCCTTATGATGCCCTCTATCAAAGTTGTACAAATTATTCAGATTGGTTGAAAAAGTAGGTCACAGGAGCTAAAAATAGATTTAAAAATGCAAACTTTGAAAATCTTCTTCTGCAAAACTGCAAGGCCTAGAGCTTAGATATTTGGTATGTAGCATCATCTTATGGGCCATTACCAAGATTGTACAAATCATAGCCCTACGGTGATAAATGCCCCCGCACCAGGGGTCACTTGTTTTACATAGAGTTATATAGGAAAATCTTTAAAATCTTCTATGAATCCATTAGGCCTAGAGCTTAGATATTTGGTATGTAGCATCATCTAATGGTTCATTACCAAGATTGTTCAAATCATAGCCCTACGGTGATAAATGCCCCCACATCAGGGGTCACTTGTTTTACATAGAGTTATATAGGAAAATCTTTAAAAATCTTCTTCTATGAATCCATTAGGCCTAGATATTAGATATTTGGTATGTAGCATCATCTAATGGTTCATTACCAAGATTGTTCAAATCATGACCCTATGGTGATAAATGCCCCCGCACCAGGGGTCACTTGTTTTAATAGCATAAATACGTTACCTGTTATTACTTCAGGTATGTGTCTATTTGTGCACAGCTTCCAAAACAGAGTCCGCAAAATAAACCATTCCCTAAACCCCCTAGTTACCGGAAGTGTAACCCCCGTTCTCCAATTGTGTTTTGGAAGCCATCGAGTTTCAGTGGGTAACCTTGTGTGTCCCTTTCTTGATAGCTTCTGTGCGCTACAGCTCTCCTTTTCTTACTTTTTCATAGCCTCGGCTGTGTGTTTATATTGTTTTTATTGGTTTTATTCTATATTCGTGTAGAATTCCCAATCTCCGTCCCGTATCGGGACCTTTTGCCTTGTGTCACGGGTTTCTTCGGCTCCCGTGACACTGGTTTTATTATATTGATTTTGTATATACTGTTGTCTCGTTTCGAGATTTTCTTTGTACGGGTTTTCTACGGTCTTCCCGTTTTTTATTTTGTATTGCTTTTTACTATGTCGCAGTCTCGGGGCTCCTGCGGACATGTTAAGGCTTCCTGGGATTCCCATCAATCCTGCCTATCATGTTCAGGGTGCTCTAGGGTCGACACCTGCACCGTTTGCGCTTCGTGGACAGACGAGATATGGAAGAAAGCCTCCTCCCGTCGGTCTTACTCTTCCCGGAAAAGGAAGGCCTCATCGTCCTCCTCCTTCTCTGGGTTCAGCGCTGCTGGGGGTCGGAGTCCCTCTTCCCCTCCCAGGAAGAAGGCTTCCCGCCCCTCTCCGGAGAGGCCGCCTTCATCTCCTGGCTCCCTGCCCGGCTCTCCTTGTGTCAGCCCCAGGGGAGCAGTCAAGGAGAATACTCCGACCGGTCACCGGTCACCGGGCATAACCGGTCAATTACGTGATCGTAGTCATAGCCAAGCTCACGACCGGTCACCGGTCAGGTCTAGCCACCGGTCAAGACCGGTCACCGACCATCACGGGACCGGTCACCGGGTATATCTGCCAGGGACCGGTCACCGGTCAGGACCGGTCACCAGGCACCGGTCACCGACCACTACTCACCGGTCACCGGGCACCGGTCACCGGTCAACAGGCACCGGTCACCGGTCATCAGTCACCGGCCGGCCGGTCATATTCGCGATCGGTCTCAAAGACCCAAGACCGGTCATCACCGGATCGCCCCGGAAGGCCAGGTCGGCTCATCACTCAGCGTGTGGGTCACCGGTCTTCGCCGATTTTGTCTGAGAATTCGGACTCGAGTTTTTCCTCAGGTAGCCCTGCGGTTTCTCCGCTTCGGCCACCTCCTCCTTCATGTTCAAGGGTGCCCAAGAAACGGTCCCACAACCGTTCCCCGGGTTTTTCCGGTCACCGGTCCCCAGCTCTGCTACTCGGGATCGGTCCCCTTTACGCTCCACCACGTCTTCGAAGGTTCAAGGTGCGGATGTTTCAACACAACCTCAGACCTTTGACCCTTCCACATGGTGGTCCCACATGATGGGGGAATACGCCAGGCATTTCAGTTCTGCCTCCCCCCCCGTCATGCCGGGTGAGCCTTCATCTTCTAGGAGGGATCGGGTTTCTCTTCCACCAGAGACCCTTGATCACAGACTGTTCCTTCAGTCTCCTCCCTCCTCGGGTCCACAGGGTGCTTCTTCTGCACAGCCCCGCTGGGTCTCCTCCCTCTACTCGCAATCCCCCTACTAGTGGGACTGCTCTGAGCGGACAATTGGAGGATGAAATCTCCCTTCATGCTCCGGAGGAGGACTCCTTATTTGCTGAGGACGTGCCTCTTTCGTCCACCTCGCGCCGATCCAGCGCTCATTCCGAACCTCGTACTGACAATCCTCTCTCTGACGAGGACGAGGAGTCAGACGACAGTCGGTTTTCCATGGACAGGGCTGTTCAGGAGGTCTTTGCTACCTTACCTGCATCAGTATGCAAACCGGCCCCTCCTCCCTCCCAGAAGAGGTGCGAAGGTTACCTTGACCTCGTCGGTAAGCCTAAGGAATCCAAATCAGTCGAACCGGAGTTGCTCCCTTTCTCTCCGGTTGTCCGTTCGGCTCTGGAGGATTTCGAATCTTCATCCTCCTCTAAGCCAGGACCGGGCTGGTTTATTCCAACTTCAGACCTTCGGCCTTTGGGTTTTAACCCCAAGACCTACAAGTTTCCGGAGGGTGATTTTTCTATCCACCCTCCGAAACTGGACCTAGATGCGAGTCGGCTCCGGCTCAAGGTCCCCTCCTCTTTACCGCTTCAGCAGAAGGTCCTGGATCGCTGGGAGCAACGCTCCCGCTTTCTTTCCGGCATCTCGTCGCATACTGACTCCTTCGTGGCCGCTCTTTCGGTCAAGCTACAACAAAAGGATGCCTTATCTGCTTCCGTCAGGCTTCTTTTAGAGGCCTTAGCAGCGACGGCAAAACATTCGATTTTGCTATCTCTCTCTCTCTCTTCCGAGATGACTCGCTGCAGGCGGGATGCCATCCTGGACGGCCCCAACAAGCTTCTTCTCTCTTCTTCTCGAGAAAAGCTTAGGTCTGCCCCTCTTTCTTCATCGTCCCTCTTTGGGAGCCGAATCAAGGAAGTAGCGGATGCCTCCAGGGAGGAGCAAATGCACGGCGCGGTGGCCTTCCAGCCCCGCACGCCTACTTCGGCTCCCCCTAAATTCCGGATACCGAAGAAACCTTCGGCTTCTACCGGTAAATCCCCGAAGGACTCGGAAAAGGGCAAGCCTCAATCTCCTTTCAGAGGCAATCCCTCTTCCAGGGGCGCTCGCCAATCTGGTCCGCAGCGACCACGATTTCCTCCTTCATCGCCCCCCACCCCTTCTTCTACCTCTACCAGTCAAAGGGGTAGGAGTAAGCCCTAGGGGTACGTCCTTTCTTCCGCTTCCTCTTCCAGACGTTCGATTAGGAGGAAGAGTGTCTCTGCCCCTTCCAGTAGGCGGCAGACTCACTCATTTCATTCATCATTGGGAGACAATCACCGACGACCAATGGGTCCTGTCTATCGTGAGACACGGGTATCGGGTTCCGTTCAGTCGTCCCCCCCCACTATCACGCTCTCCCATTCATCTCTCCTCCAATCATTCTCGTCTGGGACTCGCCATTTCAGATCTTCTGGAAAAAGGAGCGGTAGAAAGGGTCTCGATTCCAACCTCTCCGGGGTTTTACAGCCGTCTCTTTCTGGTTCCCAAGAAGGACGGCGGGTTTCGACCGGTCATAGACCTGTCTCATCTAAACTCCTTCATTCCGAAGGAACACTTCAAAATGGAAACAACTTCGTCGATCAGGGCAGCCGTCCTCCCCGGTCACTGGGCTGTTTCCCTGGATTTATCGGATGCCTACTTCCATGTATCTATCCATCCTCATTCCAGGAAATACCTTCGTTTTACGGATGGCCAAACTGTCTACCAGTTCAAGGCCCTTCCGTTCGGCCTGTCTTCGGCCCCCAGAATCTTCACCAAAATAGTTTCGGTTCTGGTCGCCAGGGTTCATTTTCGCGGCTCACGCCTTCTGGCGTATTTCGACGACTGGCTTCTTCTTCACATGGACCCAGTCGCTCTTCTCGACGAACTTCGATGGGTGACAGACCTAGCTCTCCGGCTAGGCTTCATCCTCAACTCCGAGAAATCGGAGTTGATCCCATCCCAGAACTTCACGTTTGTCGGGATGCAGTTTCTGACCGATCTAAACAGGATCAGAATTCCGGAACCCAGAATTATGTCTTTTCTAACTCTGGTTCGGGGGTTTTCGCGTCGGCAATCGATCTCAGCCTGCGAATTCCTATCGCTTCTCGGAGTACTCAATGCAGCAGCGGATCTTGTTCTGCTGGGCCGCCTTCGCATGCGACCTCTTCAATTTATCCTTCTCTCGATCTGGCGTCCCAGTCGGACCTTTACAGACCATTCTTCCGGTTTCTCCGGAATTGGTTCATCATCTCAGTTGGTGGAATTCCCCCTCGTTTCTCCGAGAGGGTGTTCCTCTTTCTCCTCCTCAACCGGAACTGTTCCTCTTCTCGGATGCCAGTCTGTCAGGCTGGGGTGCTCATCTGGAACCTCTGGGTCTCACGACCTCGGGTCTTTGGTCCCCTCAGGACAGTTCTCTTCATATCAACAACCTCGAACTCAAAGCGGTTCTACTAGCCTTACGACAGTTTTCTCCTCTCATTCGAGGCAAATCTGTTCTAGTATCTACAGACAACACGACTGTTGTCTCTTACATCCGCAGACAAGGGGGGACGCACTCGCCTTCTCTGTGCATGGAAGCATGGCACCTTCTTCATTGGTGTCAGGTGTCTTCGGTACTCATTCAAGTCAGACATCTTCCGGGTCGTCTAAATGTTCTAGCGGACCAACTGTCCCGCAGACATTCTCTTCTCCCCTCGGAATGGAAGTTACTTCCTCGGATCGCGACAACTCTGTTTGCGATTTTCGGGTCTCCGTCTGTCGATCTATTTGCTACCAGGCTGAACAACCAGCTTCCGCTGTTTGTGTCACCGGTATCGGATCACCGGGCTTGGGCGATAGATGCTCTGTCTGTAAACTGGGATCATCTATTTGCTTATGCGTTTCCACCGTTTTCTCTGATTCCCTTAGTTCTAAGGAAAATCCTGCGATCTCAGTGCCGGATCCTCCTTGTAGCTCCACTTTGGCCAACGAGATCTTGGTTCGTGGATCTTCTGGATCTTCTGATAGACGATCCTGTAGAACTTCCCCAGGTTCCGGACCTTCTGTCACAAGGTCGGAACAGGGTCCTTCACGACAATCCTTGCGCTCTTCGTCTTCACGCTTGGATGTTATCCAACAGCGAGTTAGACAGAAGAAATTTTCAGCAACAGTTGCCTCTATTATCTCTAAAGCCAGGAGACAATCTACTCGATCTGTCTACCAGGCAAAGTGGAAGGTCTTCCGTGATTGGTGTATCGCACGGCAGATTAATCCGGTCAAAGCTCCTGTCAGAGAAATCGCTAACTTTCTAGTTTTTCTTTTTAACGAGAAAAAACTTGCGGTCAGTTCTATCAAGGGTTATAGGTCTATGTTATCGAACACTCTTAAGTTTCACAGATCCTCTTCCCTTGGTTCGGATCCTTATCTTTCGGAAATTATTCGTTCGTTTGAACTGTCTAGGCCAGTTTCTCGTTCGTTAACTCCAAAGTGGGATCTTTCTTGTGTTTTACTGGCTCTTACTAAGGCACCTTTTGAACCTCTTTCTGAGGCTTCTCTCCTGCATGTAACATGGAAGACGGTCTTTCTCATAGCAATGGCGTCTTCTAAACGTCGTTGCGAAATTCATGCCTTTTCTACTGAGGAAGGCTATTTACGCTTTAACAAATCTGATGGCTCTGTATCTTTGAGCTTTCAACCTGGTTTCCTTGCGAAAACCCAGCTCCCTTCGGTCTGTCCCCCTCCGGTGGTTATTCCGAGCCTTGCTAAGTCTTGCGCTAGGGGAGATCCTGATCGTCTTCTTTGTCCGGTTAGAGCCTTGAAGTTTTACCTCCAGAAGGTTAAATCTTTACGGGGTCGTCGTCTTCGACTTTTCCTCCCAATAAAAGGGGGGGGGCGAAGTTTCGGCAGCATCAATATCTCGTTGGGTAGCCTCAACTATCAAGTTTGCTTATTCGGATCTTTCGGACAGGGATCTATCCTTTTTAAGAATTAGACCACATGAGCTCCGTGCTTTGTCTGCTTCTTGGGCTTTCTTGAATAAATCTCCCATGGATGATATTCTCAAAGCGGCCTCTTGGAAGTCTTCTACTACGTTTTCTTCCTTTTATCTCCGCTCACTGGCTAACCAATCACAAAACCTTGTGGATTTGGGTCCACTTGTAGTGGCTCAGACGATAGTTTAATCATCATGTCTGACGCCTCGGCGGCTTTGGTCGTTTCCTACTTCGGGTGTCGCTGCAATCAAGGTTCTTTGTTAGCAACCTCCCGCCTTAGCGACGAAGTCATACCTGAAGTAATAACAGGTAACGTATTTATGCTATTAAAATGAAATTTTTGAAGTAAAATTAATTTTAATTAGTAAATACTTACCTGTTATTACAGAGTCCCACCTCCCTCCCCGCTTGCTGGTGGTTGTATCCCTCGATGGCTTCATATACAATTGGAGAACGGGGGTTACACTTCCGGTAACTAGGGGGTTTAGGGAATGGTTTATTTTGCGGACTCTGTTTTTGAAGCTGTGCACAAATAGACACATACCTGAAGTAATAACAGGTAAGTATTTACTAATTAAAATTAATTTTACTTCAAAAATTTCATTTTACATAGAGTTATATAGGAAAATCTTTAAAAATCTTTTTCTATGAATCCATAAGGACTAGATATTAGATATTTGGTATGTAGCATCATCTTAAGGTTCATTACCAAGATTGTACAAATCATGACCTTATGGTGATAAATGCCCCCGCACCAGGGGTCACTTGTTTTACATAGAGTTATATAGGAAAATCTTTAAAAGAATCTTCACTATGAATCCATAAGGCCTAGAGCTTAGATTTTTGGTATGTAGTATCATCTAATGGTTCATTATCAAGATTTTCAAAATGGTGGCCCTTTGGAGATAAATGACCCCGCACTAAGTCTTCTCCTCTGAAACCATAAGGCCCAGTGCTTATATATTTGGTGTATAATATTGTCAGGGCTAAAATGTTTAAGATTGAGTTATATCAGAATTCTTGTCTGTTTAAAAACCTTGTAATCAGTTGTAGCAATGGTACTCAGGTGAGCGTTTCAGGGCCATCATGGCCCTCTTGTTTTTATTCTTATTTTTTTTATTCAAGGAACATGGCAAGACTTAAACAGTAATGCTCAGAACATTTTGGTGCTCAGGAGAAAAAAATCTAAGGAAAATCTTTTTAATATTTTAATAGCTACAGACAAAAAGAAGTGATACCATATGCTTAACAAAACAGACAAATGATAATTACGACTAGAAATATCAAATTTACACATCTAATAACCACCTTCGAAAAGTATTTATATTGACTAGATTTGACTTTAAACACAGTTAAGTTGAACTTAAAAGTGTACAGTCACTCTTTTGCACATAGAATATTGAGGGATTGAAAAAGAAATCTCAACTAAAAGAACTTAAATCTCTTCATCAGTAAGTCAGCATTCTTGAACAACAACCATTACAACGGCCCTAACAAACTACGTTTGCCACCGTTAATTTACTTAGAATAATATGTCCAAACTTTGGAATTTTTCGTACGGTTTCCAACACCGACCATTTCAGTTGTAAAAAGCCGTAAACTCTTATGTATTGTGTGCATTTCTATGACTTCAATTTCGGAGATGGGGTGCAGAATACACAAGCTTTTAATTTGTTCGTAGTTTTTCAAGCTTTACCCCACCCACTAAGAAGTCATATCGGTGTTCGGCGAAGTCTATACGAGTGTACGATTTCATAATTTAAATCGATATTAAAGCTTTGTCGTATATTTCCCTGTCAGAAATATGTTGTCTGGTTGTGATTTCTATAACATAATTGTGAAATAAATGCTATCGAAATCATTGTTCTCGTATTCATATTATGATTACATTGTTGTGACCCTCCCGGAATGACTTAATAATTAATTGACGACATACAGCCAAATGTGATGTTCGCATCGTCATTACTGAGACCAACAATGATTGCCATCATGTTATGATTGTATTGTTTTTAATATATAATTCAGACGATATTCTAGCTAGTTAGTTTCATTTTGGACAGAACTGTTCGGTTTAAGAAAATTGTATACATCAAATTCCATTTGGAAAGGGACTTGCGACAAACAAACAATAAGGTGTCAACATTTGAAGATTATTACTCAAACAACTGGCCATATTTAAAATCAACGTAACAATGCAAATTAAATGTAGTTGTAGTATAATATCTTCATTTACAATCATCATTGTACAAACATAAAATAATTACAAAATCAAAACGTTTAAATTAGTACAATGCCATTCCATATTGAATTATAAGAGATGAATATTTACATATTAAAATAACACTTGTTGATACTAGAGGTGTGAATAATGATTTTGTATGATTGACTTGCGGAAGCAGCAGAACTTTTTTTTTAAGTCCGCAAAACACCCGCGTCTAAACAAAAATGGCGGCCTCCTCGAGTGCGCATTATCATTCTTTTAAATATATACTTTTTTATTTTTTTGTTTTAGGACTTTTTGTCAATTCTTCGTCAGTAAGTATTTTATAAATGGAAATGTTTATTTGTGAAATTAGGATTTTCCCATGACTTGCTCTATATGTCAGTCAGTGCTGCTATTACACACTATGGATCCTTATATTTTGTTCACGGTTAGTTATCTGTGTTTTAAGGCCATTTTTAGCTCGACTATTCGTAGAATATGAGAGCTATTGTAGTCACCCTGGCGTCGGCGTTGGCGTTGCAGCTTTTGGTTAAAGTTTTGCGTGCAAGTTACTATCAACCTTATATCTCAATAACCATTTATGGTATTGACTTGAAAGTTTATAAATATGTTCAGGGGCATCAGACAACCAAGGTAGATAACTCTTGACTGAATTTAATATGAATTATGGCCCCTTTTTAACTTAGAAATTTTGGTTAAAGTTTTGCATGCAATAGAAAATTTGGTTAAAGTTTTGCGTGCAAGCTTCTATCTAGTTTGTATCTCAATAGCCATTCATGGTATTGACTTGAAAGTTTATGAATATGTTTAGGGGCATCATACAACCATGGTAGATAACTTTTGATGGAATATATTACAAGTTATGGCCCCTTTTTAAACTTAGAAATTTTGGTAAAAGTTTTGCATGCAAGGTACTTTCATGCTTATATCTCAGTATCCAGGTATAGGATTGATTTGAGACATCTTTAATACATTTAGGGGTATCATACTTTCATGGTAGACAACTTTTGATGGAATATATTACAAGTTATGGCCCCTTTTTTAACTTAGAAATTTTGGTTAAAGTTTTGCATGCAAGGTACTTTCATGCTTATATCTCAGTATCCAGGTATGGGATTGATTTGAGACATCTTTAATACATTTAGGGGTATCATACTTTCATGGTAGATAACTCTTGATGGAATATGTTACAAATTATTGCCCTTTTTAACTTAGAAATTTTGGTTAAAGTTTTGCATGCAAGGTACTTTCATGCTTATATCTCAGAGTCCAGGCATGGAATTGATTTGAAACATCTTTAATATGTTTAGGGGTATCATACTATGAAGGAAGATAACACTTGATGGAATAAATTAAGAATTATGACCCCCTTTTAACTTAGAATTATGGTTAAATTTTTGCATTCAAGCTACTATCCAGCTTATATCTCAGAAATTGCTTGTGGAATTGACTAGAAAGTTAAGGTGTGTCTTCAAGGGCATCAGAAAACAGGAGGATAACTTTTGGACTGATGCAAATTATGGCCCTTTTCTAACTTGGATTTTTGGTTTAAGTTTTGCATGCACAGTGTTATTGTGCTAATGTCTCAGTAACTAGGCATGGGATTGATTTTAGACATCATAAATATATTAAGGGGTATCAGACTATCAAGGTATATCATTTTTTACTATTACTATGAAGGGCAAGAATTTAAATAGATTTCATTTGATTTACCAACAAGCATTTTGAATAGTCGAGCGTGCTGTCCTCTGACAGCTCTTGTTAAAGTTATTTGTTTACATTTTTACGTTTTAAAGACTTATTTATTAACACAATTACAGAAGTATCGAAACCAGGCACCGGTATTTTACGAAACGGTATATACCGGTACTTTACGAAGTTACTATTCGGTATTGGACCGATACCGGGAATCGGTGTCCAACCCTAGTCATGACACATATTTGGAACATTCCTTTTTAATTGAGTGCACACAGAATGATAATTGAAAATAGATTATATAATGTTAAGTTAAAAATGATTTTTTTTTGTGTAACTTCTTGAGCTGATTAATTTTATTTATTGCGCAAAAAAAATCCCACTTCTGAAATTGCAGTTTTCCCAAAATGGCCAGAAAAAGGCCTGTAAAGATGTTTAATGTAGGTCAATATGAAAAATGCAACATATTTTGTTCATTTATAATCAGGTGAGTGATTCAGGGCCATCATGGCCCTCTTGTTATCTTTATTCCCTTCTCCTAACTCAATTCTTGAAAAAAAAATCCTGTAAAACATTGAGATGCGCAGTTTTACTGGTAAACCACAGTCCGAAGCAGCTTTTGATATGACCCGGTACAAGGATCAATTATACTGGTAGTTTAGTGGTTTCTGTATTATGGACAAGTACAATTTTTCAATAAATTTGTCGTTACTGATAATTTAACTGCTGACCAACATCAAAAACCTATGTAGATATGATTTATTTCCAATCTGCGGTTAACTCTGGCCTTAATTGAAAGGCATGGAAGATAATTATTTTCTCAAAAATCAGGGGTTTCCCATATCTTTGAGTGATTGTTATATAATCTTTTAGTAATATCAGCATTTTTGAAAGCTAGTCTTTTAGAACATCATTATCAACACTTTACCTCATGAATATTCATGTAGAAATTTATGACTTGGTGGAAACTTAATTCACTGAACTTTAACTGGTATAAGAAACAGTGCATTTTTCTATTCTGTATAGACTTAGTAGATTGTAGAAGCTGGGCTAGAATTTTGTATGAGCAAACAGGAGAGCTTGACCAGATAACTCCTATTGGAGCTGTTTGTTCTATGTCTGCTCTGTTTCCTCATGTTTCAAAACAAGTTGGTATGAATTTCAGGGTTGATTTAGATTGATGAAATTGGGCTATTTTGGACCCTCCTGACAAGTGTCAGATCCAAGTAGCAAAGGGGAAGACATATTTGATAATGAGTCAAAGTGCTTTGATCCTTAACTATTATACAACACATAAAATTGTCTGCCTGTTAATTGTATGTTAACACATTAACACTGCATACTGTATTTCCAAGATTTTGCTAATTTTATCTTCTATTTATCTCTTTCAGTTGCGAGCTGACGCTGTTCCAAAAACTGCCGGTAAGTGCCTTTTTATAAATCATTAAATTCTTGATGCATTTGAGTGTCGTATGTATGGAAATAGTTAAAGGAAGTAATGATCCTGAAGGTCATGTTATAAGATGTTTTCAGCTCAACTTTTCTAAGAAAAAAAAATGGAGCTATTGTCATGACCCTCTCATCGGTGGTGGCATTGTTTAAGGTTTTTTGTTCAGGTCCATTTCTCTAAACCATCAGATTTATTATTTTCAAATTTAGAATACTTGTTCACACGTTCACTACTAAAAGGGGGACCTATTTGAAAAGGGCAGGTAACTCTAAAATTCATTTTGGCAAAGCTAGCCCCTTTATAGCTCACCTGAGCAAATTATGTTCTCAGCATGAGCTATTAAAATGAATGAATGTCTGTTGTCAGTCTGTCGTCCACAATGAGTTTGTTTCACTCTAGCATCTTCATTCCTTAAGCAATTATCACAAACTTTATGACAATGTTTATTGCCATAATCTCTCAACCAAGCTCGATTGTGGCTTATATTGGCCAATATTAGGTCAGGAATTATGGTCCTTGTAATATTGAAAAACGCCAGATTTCACTTTGTTTGCACTCTAGCATCTTCATTGTAGGGTTAATTTACATTTAGGTGACAATGCCAGTTATGACCTTGAGGCAGTAAAACTTCTGACAGAATAGGTGGTCTTCTGACAGATTGAACAAGTTGATGAGAATCTCTTTGCACAGGGTTGATACTGCTGACTTTGATTTTGAAAAAAAACAGTGACTAAATGGACTATTGTTAAAAACACCTGTCAAGATTCCCCTGTACATCGTGAGGTCCCATAAAAAAATAAAATTATTTGTTCATATTCTAGATTAACTATGCAGCTTAAATTTATTTATAAATGTAATAATTCTTTAATAACTGAATTAATACTTAT
Source organism: Solen grandis (assembly GCA_021229015.1). Lineage (NCBI taxonomy): Eukaryota > Metazoa > Mollusca > Bivalvia > Adapedonta > Solenidae > Solen > Solen grandis. Next base: position 53,626,641 of record CM037784.1, on the reverse strand, counting down.
ATAAAAAAGAAGGCAATAACATTAATCAGTTTACGACTGAAAGTCGATGCATCAAAATCTTGTGTTCAAAGACTTGAAAGATTGACTGCTGATATAGCCCATACACAGGGGTGGCAATATCTCATTTCATTTTACTTGTCCACGGACAATCAAATTCAAAATTTCACTTGTCCGTAGCAAAACGATGCTTGTCTGTAAATTTTGAAAAACTATTAATATAAATATAGATATAAATGAAATTATATACAACTCTTATAAAATTAATTACGTTTATTTAAGGAAACATTAATAAATGCACTTGTTGCTTCTTCCATTATTAAGTCTTGGACATAACAATAAAAAATATTTTAGGCATTAAAAAGCCCGTATCATAACCACAATAACCCATAAACACAAACGTTGTTTTTTTTCTGATTGATTTAACATTCAAACTGTTTTAACACCAAAGCATCTGCTATTGCCGACAAATTTGGCATTTCGCTTAGCCATCATTGTCGAATTTAAGCCATTGGAGGTCTTTGAGTCATGATTCTCATGATTATCTTTTACGCACGTCATGTTTCAATTCATAGTCCTTTTTTCTTATAAGGTGTTATATATTCGATATTATACCCTTTTTCTTGTTTTGGACGATTTTAAATAAAGAATCGATCCATTTGACAAGAAACTTACTGTCATTGGTTATAATTTGTAGACTGCGTTAAAGCGCTGACTTTGACCTTTAATTTTCATTTCCTACATGCTTAAAAATGAAACCAGTCAAAGAAGAATGGTTCAATATGTGGATCATCTTTTAAAATGTCATAAAATAAACTTTATTTGACAGACGCACATAAACTTCCTGTTTCGCGAGGGATATACATTATGGTTAAAATGCTGTAGTTTAGATTTTTAGAGTTAAATTTTTGCTATGATTTCGGGTTTTTGGTTGTCCACAGACAAGTCAAGGGTGAAAATTTACTTGTCCGTCACAGCAAATGTATGACTTGGACAATGGATTTCGCCATCCCTGATACATAAGTCCCTTTAGGTTATTCCCTTCAACTTTGACTTATCAAAGTTCAACTTTACTTGCTGTCTGTCTACATTTCATGTTTCAATGCTTTTTACAGTTTTAAACTACTGTGCCAAACAACCGTAACTTTATCTATCCGATTTAAATAAATACTTTACTTACTTATTTACTTACTTACTATCATAACCAATAGACTTTGTATACATGTTCTTATCTATGCTCAATCAAGGTTCGCACAGATTTGAAAAGTGCTTGATTTACAGTCTCTCAGATGAAAAGTGCTTATTTTTTAAAAACCTCCTTGAAAAGTGCTTGTTTTTAATGTCAGTGGGAAAAGTGCTTTAAAAGTGCTTGAAAATGAACAAAAATCAGTGAAAAGTGCTTGAATATTAAAGAGTTTGAATTTAAAAAATAAAAACGGAGACTATGAAACGTTCATCTTCGCCATTTATTTTACTCCGTGTTTTACTATATGCAAGGGAAGGGAGACTACTCAGTTTGACAAATCTGTTTTCCAGCAGCATTGTGCAGTGTAGCATGCGGGAAACCAGTGCGGAAACCTTGTACGCACCTGTTCTAATTCTAAAATAGATACGGCGTGTTTTCCCCTTAAAAATGCTTGAACGCATCGTATTTGATAAATAATTCCCCAAAGACCCGTACTGAAAAATTACCAATATCACCCTTATCACACCCACAATATACAGAAAAAGAATAAAATGAATTTGAACAGCTGCTTGGTTTCGGAATTAGTGACGTCATCTAGGGAAACCCAATGACTTGGAGCCTCGTTTTCACCAAGAGCACATGGTAATAATAAATAGATAACAATGCCTCCGGGGAAATGCGTATTCAGCCTTGGCTGGCTAAGTAGGTATAAGTGGGTCAAGGAAATTCAGATTAACAAAAAAGTTTGGTGCAGTGTTTGTAAGAAAGATATAGACATTGCTGCCATGGGAGAGAGTGCCCTGAAGTCGCACAGAAAGAGTGAGAGACACCGGAAAAACAATGGGCTTGCAGTTTTTTGGGATAAAAACAGAAACGGTTAACGCAATATCTAGTATTTCTAAACCAAGTATGTGCGTCGATGGGTTAATGGTACCTCCACCCCCAGCTGATAGCGCTACACTTCCAACCGCAGCTGCTTCAATCATCCCGTCAAGTATTTCCAACTTTGTTTCGAAGAAAATAACATTTTTGATGCTGTACATATGTTGGTGTTCATATGTTAAAGTTATCTTTAAAAGTTATCTTTATTGGGAGAGACAGCTGCAAGTTACAAGTTACAGGAACTTATAAGGTATATGTAAGTATGTATAGCGAGTTCATATATTTTAGTGCTTATAAATGAAAATTTTGTCCTTGAAAAGTGCTTGAATTTTATCAGTCCTTATCTGTATGAACCCTGTCAATGCTTCACCTGGAGTCTGGCTTCTCATGTATCAAAGCATTTTACAGGGGTATTAATCACCTTCAGTGATAGTTCTAGTTGTTTACACCGGAGGGGACAATAGGTTTGCTCTCCGTTTATCTGTCCGGAAATCTGGATCCCACGATAACTTAAAAACCATTTAAGCTAATATTACATGGGTGAAAGTTTTCCGGATTATACCGGAATTCCGGATTTTCGATGGTTGCCGAAGCCGTATTTCCAAATCGCATAAATCCATTGAGAAAATTGTGGGGGGGGGGGGGGGGGCGGAGGTAGACATTGTATCGATAGCAGGCATCGTTATCAGATTTTCGAGTGCCGCATATACACACATGCTCCCTCGATAACAGACGTCTTTTTGTTAAAATTTGCAACTGCTGTGCCATGGGAGTATCCTCCTCTGCTACAATCCATAAGGTACTTGATATGGAAACCCCGTGAAGCTATAAATACATTTTTGAAACAATCGCAACATTTCATTTACATTTATCATCCAATCAAAAGAGCGCTAAAGAATTTCACGTCATCGAATTTTCATGCGACACCATGTGACACCATTTATAATATCGATAATGGCGGCGAATGTAAACAGTTCTAAGTGAAAGAACAGTTATCGTGACAACGTTACTTAGACAACATTAAGTATTTACCCCCAGGGTACAATTCGAACGATCTTGAGGTTGACGTAAAAAATAAGTGGCGATGGCAATTGCTAAACGAAATCGATGAAGACAGAGAAAAATGGGGACGGTGGTTAAAAAAAGGAGATAGGTGGGATCACTTTTTGTGAAGTTTGTGGGAGGACACTTAATTATAGATCATGCGGAAAGATGTGCTTAAGGCATTGTTATAAAGAACATTACAAACCAAGTTCAAATTTATTTTTTAATATCAAATCAAGTTTTGAAATTAATGGCCCAGAAAACAACTAAGGAGATCATTGTAAAATGATCATATATGAAAAGTTTGAAATTACAACATTAGGTTAAGCATTTTGTTTCAGCTCAAGGAGGAATTTCTTGCATTTAATTGATTTTTAAAGATATTATTAATATATATATAAATTTTAGAACTTTTTTTGTATAACAAAATGTCCAATTGAACTTACATGAGAGGTAGTTTGTAATTGCTTTAAATGGTTCCAAAATAGCTACATTCATGGAGTTTCGGGGGGCTTTGCCCCCCTTGCCCCCCCCCCCCCACCAGGGCTTTGCACTGGACCCCCAGCTTCATTTTCAGGATTTCCAAAATTTTCAACTTTCACCCATGATATTATAAAACTTAATAAATAGATGGCAGTATGGAGATTCTGCACATCTCTTTGTTGTTAGCGCATCTGAGCACAACATGCTCAAGGTGAGCTTTTGTGATCGCCCTTCGTCCAGCGTCCATCGTGCGACATGCGACGTCAACAATTTGGCTTGTTAACACTCTAGAGGCCATATTTTTAGGCCAGTCTGCATGAAACTTGGTCAGAATGTTTGTCTCGATAAAATCTTGGACAAGGTCAAAATTGGGTCATGTGGGGTCAAAAAGTAGGTCAAAAGGTCAAATCTTATAATAACCTTGTTAACACTCTAGATGCCACATTTTAGGCCAGATCTTCATGAAACTTGGTCAGAATGTTTGTTTCCATTAAATCTTGGACAAGTTCAAATTTGGGTCATGTTGGGTTAAAAAGTAGGTCATGAGGTCAAATCTTATAAAAACCTTAACACTCTAGAGGCCATATTTTTGGCCCAATCTTCATGAAACTTGGCCAGAATGTTTGTTTCCATAAAATCTTGGACAGGTTCGAATTTGGGTCATGTGGGGTCAAAAAGTAGGTCATGAGGTGAAATCATAGAAAAACCTTGTTAATACTCTAGAGGCCACATTTTTGGCCATATCTTCATGAAACTTAGTCAGAATGTCTGTTTCCATAAAACCTTGGACAAGCTCGAAAGTGGGTCATGTGGGGTCAAAAAGTAGGTCATTATGAAAAATGCAACATATGTTGCTCATTTATAATCAGGTGAGCGATTCAGGGCCATCATGGCCCTCTTGTTTTTTTTTTTTTTTTTTTTTTTTTTAACCAAATATCTGGTTGCTATGGTAATGGAAAGATAAAAATTTGAACACTTAAAAAATCCTCTCCTTCAAAACTACTGGCCAGATTTCAAAATATTTTTGTACAAATGTTCCTTGGGTAACCCTCTACCAAGATTGCTAAAATTATTCCGATCCGTAAGAAAACGTGACTGCCAGGGGCGGGATTAAGTTGCCTATATGTATATAGCGAAATTTTTAAACAAGATCTCCTCTGAAACTATTGAACAGAATTGGTTAAACGTGGCAGGAATGATCAATGGGTGAGCCTTCACAAAAGTTGCTTAAATAAACTTGATCCATGTAAAACTCTTGTTGCTATGGCAATGAAAAGAAAAAAAGAAATGAAAAGAAAAAAAAATGAAAACTTAAAGGACCGCCTTCTTCAAAACTACTGGCCAGATCTCCAAAAATTTATATTCCTTTTGTAACCTTCTACCAAGATTATTAAAATTATTTTGATCATCAATTTTCTTGAAACGATATCTCCTCCTAAACCACTGGGCGAAATTTGTTGAAAATTGTCTGTGATGTTCCTTGCATGAAACTCAACCAAAGTTGTTCAAATGGTTCTTGTCTATTGCATATCTGGGTCACAGGAGTGACATCTTTAAAAATCTTCTTTTCCAAAACCCCAAGGCCTACAGCTTAGATATTTGGTATGTGGCATTGTCTTATGAAGCTTTACTGAGTTTCTTCAAATCTTGACCCTGGGGTCAAAATTGGCTCACCAAAGGGGTCACTTGATTTTACATAGACTTATATTGGAAAATTTAGAAAAATCTTCTTGACAGAAACCACATGATCTAGAGTTTAGATATTTGGTGTGTAGCATTGTCTTGTGGACCTCTACCAAGTTTGTTAAAATCATGACCCTGGGGTCAAAATTAACCCCACCTCAGGTGTCACTTTATTTTACATAAGCTTATATAGGAAAATCTAGAAAAATCTTTTTGTCAGAAACCACAAGGCCTTGAGTTTACATATTTGGTGTGTAGCATTGTCTAGTGGACCTGTAACAGGTTTGTTCACATCAAGGCCCTGGGGTCAAAATTGACCCCACCCCATGGGTCAATTTATTTTACATAGGTTTATATAGAAAAATCTAGAAAAAGATTCTTGTCAGAAACCACAAAGCCTTGGTGTGTAACATGGCCATAAAGACATCAACCAAGTTTGTTCAAATCATGGTCCTGGGGTCAAAATTGGCTGCGCCTTGGGGGGTCACATTATTTTACATCAGGGCCTTTTTAGCACAACGTGCTCATGGTGAGCTTTTGTGATCGCCTTTTGTCTGGTGTCCGTGCGTCCGGTGTCAACAGTTTGCTTTAAACAACATCTCCTCATGAACCGCTGAAGGGATTTTGACCAAACTTCACAGGAATCATCCTTATGATGCCCTCTATCAAAGTTGTACAAATTATTCAGATTGGTCAAAAAAGTAGGTCACAGGAGCTAAAAATAGATTTTAAAAATGCAAACTTTGAAAATCTTCTTCTGCAAAACTGCAAGGCCTAGAGCTTTGGTATGTAGCATCATCTTATGGGCCATTACCAAGATCAGGGGTCGACACTAACAGTGTCCCGGGGTCCCGAGGACACCAAAATTTTAAAAGGGACTCCTGGGATTCAGTATTTTAAATAGTGAGGTGTCCCTGATTTTGCTAAAATATGCTCAAGGGACACCTGTCGAAAAAGTTAATGTCTACCACTGAAGATTGTACAAATCATAGCCCTACGGTGATAAATGCCCCCGCACCAGGGGTCACTTGTTTTACATAGAGTTATATAGGAAAATCTTTAAAAATCTTCTTCTATGAATCCATAAGGCCTAGAGATTAGATATTTGGTATGTAGCATCATCTAATGGTTCATTACCAAGATTGTTCAAATCATAGCCAAACGGTGATAAATGCCTCCGCAATAGGGGTTACTTGTTTTACATAGAGTTATATAGGAAAATCTTTAAAAATCTTCTTCTAACTAGGCTAGAGTTAGATATTTGGTATGTAGCATCATCTATGGTTCATTACCAGATTGTTCAAATCATAGCCCTATGGTGATAAATGCCCCCGCACCAGGGGTCACTTGTTTTACATAGATTTATATAGGAAAAACTTTAAAAATCTTCTTCTATGAATCCAGAAGGCCTAGAGCTTAGATATTTCATATGTAGCATCATTTAATGGTTCATTACCAAGATTGTTCAAATCATAGCCAAACGGTGATAAATGCCCCCGCAATAGGGGTCACTTGTTTTACATAGAGTTATATAGGAAAATCTTTAAAAATCTTCTTCTATGAATCCATTAGGTCTAGAGCTTAGATATTTCGTATGTAGCATCATTTATGGTTCATTACCGAGATTGTTCAAATCATAGCCCTATGGTGATAAATGGCACCCCCGCACCAGGGGTCACTTGTTTTACATAGATTTATATAGGAAAAACTTTAAAAATCTTCTTCTATGAATCCAGAAGGCCTAGAGCTTAGATATTTTATAGGTAGCATCATTTAATGGTTCATTACCAAGATTGTTCAAATCATAGCCAAACGGTGATAAATGCCCCCGCAATAGGGGTCACTTGTTTTACATAGAGATATAGGAAAACTTTAAAAATCTTCTTCTATGAATCCATAAGGCCTAGAGCTTAGATATTTGGTATGTAGCATCATCTTATGGTTCATTACCGAGATTGTTCAAATCATAGCCCTATGGTGATAAATGCCCCCGAACCAGGGGTCACTTGTTTTACATAGATTTATATAGGAAAAACTAAAAATCTTCTTCTATGAATCCATAAAGCCTAGAGCTTAGATATTTCATATGTAGCATCATCTAATGGTTCATTACCAAGATTGTTCAAATCATAGCCAAACGGTGATAAATGCCTCCGCAATAGGGGTTACTTGTTTTACATAGAGTTATATAGGAAAATCTTTAAAAATCTTCTTCTATGAATCCATTAGGTCTAGAGCTTAGATATTTGGTATGTAGCATCATCTTATGGTTCATTACCGAGATTGTTCAAATCATAGCCCTATGGTGATAAATGGCACCCCCGCACCAGGGGTCACTTGTTTTACATAGATTTATATAGGAAAAACTTTAAAAATCTTCTTCTATGAATCCAGAGGCTAGAGCTTAGATATTTCATATGTAGCATCATTTAATGGTTCATTACCAAGATTGTTCAAATCATAGCCAAACGGTGATAAATGCCCCCGCAATAGGGGTCACTTGTTTTACATAGAGTTATATAGGAAAATCTTTAAAAATCTTCTTCTATGAATCCATAAGGCCCAGAGCTTAGATATTTAGTATGTAGCATCATCTTATGGTTCATTACCGAGATTGTTCGAATCATAGCCCTATGGTGATAAATGCCCCCGTACCAGGGGTCACTTGTTTTACATAGATTTATATAGGAAAAACTAAAAATCTTCTTCTATGAATCCATAAAGCCTAGAGCTTAGATATTTCATATGTAGCATCATCTAATGGTTCATTACCAAGATTGTTCAAATCATAGCCAAACGGTGATAAACGCCCCCACAATAGGGGTTACTTGTTTTACATAGAGTTATATAGGAAAATATTTAAAAATCTTCTTCTATGAATCCATAAGGCCTAGAGATTAGATATTTGGTATATAGCATCATCTAATGGTTCATTACCAAGATTGTTCAAATCATGACCCTATGGTGATAAGTGCCCCCGCACCAGGGGTCACTTGTTTGACATAGAGTTATATAGGAAAATCTTTAAAAATCTTCTTCTATGAATCCATAAGGCCTAGAGATTAGATATTTGGTATGTAGCATTATCTTATGGTTCATTACCAAGATTGTACAAATCATGACCTTATGGTGATAAATGCCCCCGCACCAGGGGTCACTTGTTTTACATAGAGTTATATGAGAAAATCTTTAAAAAAAATCTTCTACTATGAATCCATAAGGCCTAGAGATTAGATATTTGGTATGTAGCATCATCTAATGGTTCATTACCAAGATAGCTTAGATTTTTAGCTCACCTGAACACAAAGTGTTCAAGGTGAGCTTTTGTGATCGCCCTTTGTCCGGCGTCCGTCGTCGTCCGTCGTCAACAATTTGCTTTAAACGACATCTCCTCTGAAACCGCTGGACAGAATTTAATGAAACTTGGCAGGAATGTTCCTTGGGTGAGGCTCTACAAAATTTGCTAAAATAAATTTGATCCATGAAGAACTCTGGTTGCCATGGCTACAAAAAGAAAAAAAAATGAAAACTTTAAAAATCATCTTCTTCAAAACTACTGGCCAGATTTCAAAATAATTTAGTACAGATGTTCCTTGGGTCAACCTCTACCAAAGTTGCTAAAATTATTCCGATCCGTAAAAAAACATGGCCCCAAGGGTGGGGCTTATTTGCCTTATATGTATTAGAAACCTTTAAACAACATCTCCTCTGAAACCACTGGACAGAATTTGATTAAACTTGGCAGGGATGATCCTTGGGTCAACCTTCACAAAAGTTGCTAAAATAAACTTGATCCATGTAGAACTCGGGTTGCCATGGCAACAAAAAGAAAAAAAAAAAGAAAACTTTAAAAATCATCTTCTTCAAAACTACTGGCCAGATTTTAAAATAAATTGGTACAGATGTACCTTGGGTCAACCTCTACCAAAGTTGCTAAAATTATTCCGAACCGTAAAAAAACATGGCCGCCAGGGGCGGGGCTTATTTGCCTTATATGTATATAGAAAAACTTTTAAACAACATCTTCTCTGAAACCACTGGACAGAATTTGATTTAACTTGGCAGGGATGATCCTTGGGTCAACCTTCACAAAAGTTGCTAAAATAAACTTGATCCATGTAGAACTCTGGTTGCCATGGCAACAAAAAAAAGAAGAAAACTTTAAAAATCATCTTCTTCAAAACTACTGGCAAGATTTTAAAATAAATTGGTACAGATGTTCCTTGGGTCAACCTCTACCAAAGTTGCTAAAATTATTCCGATCCGTAAAAAAACATGGCCACCAGTGGCGGGGCTTATTTGCCTTATTAGTCCCCTACCGGTGTTCACACCAGAGGGGACTATAGGTTTGCCCTCCGTCTGTCCGTCCGTCTGTCCGTCCGTCCGTCTGTCCGCTCAAATATGGATCCCGCGATAACTTAATAACTAAGCAAGCTAACTTGATGAAACTTGGTATATGACTAGATGGCAATGTGTAGATTATGCACGTCATTTTATTTTTGTTCTTCGACTAAAGTTGCTATGGTAACGGAAATAGTGAAAATATGGCAAAAATGGGATCCCGCGATAACTAAGCAAGCTAACTTGATGAAACTTGCTATATGACTAGATGGCAATGTGTAAATTATGCACATCATTTTTTTTTGTTCTTCGACTAAAATTGTGGTTGCTATGGTAACGGAAATAGTGAAAATATGGCAAAAAATGGGATCCCGCGATAACTAAGCAAGCTAACTTGATGAAACTTGGTATATGACTAGATTGCAATGTGTAGATTATGCACTTCATTTTATTTTTGTTCTTCGACTAAAATTGTGGTTGCTATGGTAACGGAAATAGTGAAAATATGGCAAAAAAGGGGATTGATTACCATATTGAGTCAAAGTGGAGCCGGTAGGGGACTTTATGTGTTGCATACAACACCAGTTACTTGTATTTATATAGAGAAACCTTTAAACAACATCTCCTCTGAAACCACTGGACAGAAGTTGATTAAACTTGGCAGGGATGATCCTTGGGTCAACCTTCACAAAAGTTGCTAAAATAAACTTGATCCATGTAGAACTCTGGTTGCCATGGCAACAAAAAGAAAAAAAATGAAAACTTTAAAAATCATTTTCTTCAAAACTACTGGCCAGATTTTAAAATAAATAGGTACAGATGTTCCTTGGGTCAACCTCTACCAAAGTTGCTAAAATTATTCCGATCCGTAAAAAACATGGCCGCCAGGGGCGGGGCTTATTTGTCTTATATGTATATAGGGAAAACATTAATCAACAATTATCAACATTTCCTCTGAAACCATTGGACAGATTTTGATTAAACTTGGCAGGAATGATCCTTGGGTCAATATTCACAAAAGTTGCTAAAATAAACTTGATCCATATAGAACTCTGGTTGCCATGGCAACAAAAAGAAAAAAAATGAAAACTTTAAAAATCATCTTCTTCAAAACTACTGGCCAGATTTTAAAATAAATTGGTACAGATGTTCCTTGGGTCAACCTATTTATCTCAGGTGAGTGATTTAGGGCCATCATGGGCCTCTTGTTGGTATGTAGCATCATCTAATGGTTCATTATCAAGATTTTCAAAATGGTGGCCCTTTGGAGATAAATGACCCCGCACTTAGTCTTCTCCTCTGAAACCATAAGGCCCAGTGCTTATATATTTGGTGTGTAGCAGTCAATGCGAAAGTCCGTCGGTCAGTCGGACATGTCCGGTATATTTCCATTTTGACCGACGAAAGCGCCTATTATTGTCGGACACAATGTCCGATGAAAAAATCCATACAGCACCGTTTCATTTTCGGAAAATTACTTTCACCTTCTTCGAAAAACAGTTTCCTTTGCTTTTTTTAGCGATTATGTAATGATTATCGGCTGTCTGAGATGGCCAAGCAGTTACGATTGCGAATGGTTCCCCGCAATGTACATACTTATATCTTTGGTAATGGAAACCATGCGGGAAACTCTGTCTTTATAGGTCAACAATCAACAACATGGCAGACGATGCATTCTCGAAAGATTGTGGTTTTTTTTCCTTCTTTTTATTAGCTTTCCATAATCAAATAACAAAGTCATAACCGTTTTAATTTATTATCAGGTTCAATTTTTATCATTTCAATATTTATTATCGTAAACAATTAAATCTAGATTTTGTTGTCAATGACTTTAGATATTCTGATGGTGCTATGCCGGTCGAAAATTGCCTGCTAGTTCTAGCAACGAACCAAAGAAGAGAGCTCCTGACAATAACAGACGCTTTCAGGGATAGTTTTTCGGCTTATTTCCTCATTATGGTCACACAACTTACAGAACTTTAGTTATTGCATAGCATTTTATGATCTTATCTGTGCAAAAATAATTTCTATTTGTAATGGGGTAGGGTTTATTCCTCCATATGTACTTATTTTGCAGGTCTCACATTTTTTCATGTTTGTGAGTTTTGAACAGCTATTAGGACAACAGAGAAAAAAAGCAACAAGTAAAAGTTGCTGCGACAGGTAAACATTTGTTGCAACAGGTAAAAATTTTGTGTTTACCTGTCGCAATGTCCTGTGAAGAAGGAAAAGTTTTCGCATAGTCTGGTGTAGTATTGTCAGGGCTAAATGATTAAGATTGAGTTATATCAGAATTCTTGTCTGTTTAAAAAACCTTGTAATCAGTTGTAGCAATGGTACTCAGGTGAGCGTTTCAGGGCCATCATGGCCCTCTTGTTTAGCTCACCTGAGCACTTGAGCACATGAAACTTGGTCTGGATGTTTGTCTACATGACATCTTGGATAAGTTTGAAATTGGGTCATGTGGGGTCAAAAACTAGGTCACCAGGTCAAATCTTAGAAAAACCTTGTGAACACTCTACAGGCCTATATTTTTGTCCCAGTCGTCATTAAACTTGATATGAATGATGACTGCATGAATTCCCGGTTGAGTGCAAATTCAGGTAGGATCAATATGTAGGTCACTTAGTCAAATGTTAGAAAAACACTTTAGATGCCAGATTTTTGTCATTATGCCTAACACAGCCATCTTCCTCAGGTAGCGACACAGGGCCCTCTTGGCCCTCTTGTTTTTACTGACTGATTTAACAATCAAACTGTTTAATACCGCAGAATTTTCTTATGCATCTATCATTGCTGTCATTCGACATTTCGCTGAGCCCTCATTGTCGACTCTAAGCCATTGGAAGTCTTTAAGGCATGATTCTTAAAATGATCTTTAGCGCTTTGTTTTATCGTATTTTTAATCTTAGTTATTTTATTGTTTCTTGGGGGTTTGATTGGGATATTCTTCCCCTTTTCTTATTTGGGATGATTTTTAATAAGGAATCGATCCATTTGACAAGGAACTTACCGATCATAGACTGTGCATTAAAGCGCTGACTTTGACCTTTAATTTTTATATCTTAACATTTTAGAAAGGATACCATTCAAAATGGAATGGTTAGTATGTGGATCATCCTGTAAGATGCCGAAAAATAAACTTTATTTGACAGACGCACGTTAGGGATATCTTACAGTTGACATGCTGCAGTTTAGAGTTTTGAATTCAAATTTTTGCTACGGATTTGGATTTTTGGTTGTCCACGGACAAGTAAACAGTGAAAATTTACTTGTCCGTGCCAGGAAATGTACAACTCTGACAACTCGGACAATGGATTTCGCCATCTCTGTAGAAGGTGTTGGCATTTCAAGAATATTACTCAAACTATTGGCTATTATAAACATCAAGTTGACAATGAAATTGCAAGAAGATAAGTTGCGTTACATCTGACTTGCGGAAGCAGAAGAACATTTGTCACATGTAAATGCAAAGCACCGTACAATGCTGTAAAAATCAATACTGCTACCCTCTGATTCTTCGTCCTCCTAACAAAAAAATTCATCCCTCTCTACAATTTGTTATAATTAGCAACAGAATTACCCTCTTTTGGGCTTGGACTATATATGCTTTATTGGGCGAGACCGAAAAATCTGAATGTGACAGGAGCTCATCCAATGCAAAAAAAAAATAAAAAAATGACAATTTTGATTTTTAATGTGACTATTGCGCACAGCACATGTCTTTCTCAACCAGTGCTGCATCTTTCCCACTCTTTTAAAGTTTCAATGGGATGAATAAAAACCTGCGTCCCAGAAAATTTCATTGCGTCAATGCTGAAAAAAGAGCATCAAAAACGCGCTCTGGAAGAAACAATGATTACTTGTTTCCAGGTACATGTGAATTCATATGTCAACACATTCTTATCTCGACATAAAAATGATGATTTCGTTGATGTCGAGATAACGAGTCTCGACGTTGTGTAGTCTGTTTCATCATGCTTTGTGAGGAAATAATGAATGAGTTTAAATAAACAACTATGTAGTTTCAAACGAAATAGGTGGCATCTTAAACTCAGAGTGTTTTAGCAAGAGTGATTTTGCGTCTTGAATTAATAAAACACAGCAAAAGCAGTATGGCGTAGTTACTGTCAAACTGAGCATGATATTTGTTCTTGTCATCATGGTCTGTTTGGCTTTTAACAACATCTAGTCATTTTAATTGCGGTACTTCTTCATGTAGGAATTATATAAAATCCTCGATTGTCATTTTGACACCCTTTATAGGGATAATGATTTTTTAGCTCACCTGAGCACTTGTGCTCGGGTGAGCTTTGTCCGTCGTGCGTCGTCGGTCGTCCGTCGTCAACAATTGCTTGTGAACACTCTAGAGGCCACAGTTTTGGCCCAATCTTCATGAAACTTGGTCAGGATTTTTGTCTACATGATATCTTGGATGAGTTCGAAATTGGGTCATGTGGGGTCAAAAACTAGGTCACTAGGTCAAATCTTAGAAAAACCTTGTGAACACTCTAGAGGCCACAAATTTGGCCCAATCTTCATAAACTTTCAGGATTTTGTCTACATGATATCTGGATGAGTTCGAAATTGGGTCATGTGGGGTCAAAAACTAGGTCACTAGGTCAAATCCTTGAAAAAACCTTGTGAACACTCTAGAGGCCACAGTTTTGGCCCAATCTTCATAAAATTTGAGAGGCCAATTTTGGCCCAATCTTCATAAATTGGTCAGGATTTTGTCTACATGATATCTCGATGAGTTCGAATTGGGTCATGTTGGGTCAAAAACTAGGTCACCAGGTCAAATCTTAGAAAAACCTTGTGAACACTTAAGGCCACAGTTTGGCCCAATCTTCAGAAACTTGGTCAGGGTGTTTGGCTTCATGATATCTTGGATGAGTTCGAAAATGGGTAATGTGGGGTCAAAAACTAGGTCACCAGGTCAAATCTTAGAAAAAGCTTGTGAACACCCTACAGGCCACAGTTTTGGCCTAATCTTCATAAATTTTGGTCAGGATGTTAGTATACATGATATCTTGCATGAGTTTGAAATTGGGTCATGAGGGATCAAAAACTAGGTCACCAGGTCAAATCTAAGAAAAACCTTGTGAACTCTCTAGAGGCCACAGTTTTAGCCCAATATTCAATAGATTTGGTCAGGATGATTGTCTAATTAATATATTGGATGAGATTGAAAATGAGTCACATGAGGTCAAAAACTAGGTCACCAGGTCAAATCTAAGAAAAACCTTGTGAACACTCTAGAAGCCTACATTTTTGTCCCAGTCTTCATTAAACTTAATATGAATGATGACTGCATGAATTCCCAGTTGAGTGCAAATTCAGGTAGGATCAATATGTAGGTCACTTAGTCAAATGTTAGAAAAACACTTTTAGATGCCAGATTTTTTGTCATTATGCCTAACACAGCCATCTTACTCAGGTGAGCGACACAGGGCCATCTTGGCCCTCTTGTTTAAGTTCGTTTCAGCCGACATTTCCATCACAAAAGTTAACTGAGAACTGAGCAAAAATCAATAACCAGGTGAAGCCAAGGGGCGGAGCTACGTTCTGATTTTCATACACAATGCCTTTTGTTTTCTACAGTAAGAGGGAAAGCAACCGCAGTTTTATCGATGTAAAATTATTGGAAAAGTCAAAGTCAGCTGCAAGGCATAGTAACTCAAAAAGTAAAAAAGGTTTCAAGATTAAACTTCATATGTTGATAGATCTCACTGAAGGGAAGTGCAGTGACAAAGACCTGTAACTCTCATGTGCATAATTTTAGAGTTATTGCCCTTTGTAAATTTTTATACTTAATTTTTGTCAGGGCCATAACTCAAAAAGTATAAAA
This sequence comes from Solen grandis, assembly GCA_021229015.1. Classification (NCBI taxonomy): domain Eukaryota; kingdom Metazoa; phylum Mollusca; class Bivalvia; order Adapedonta; family Solenidae; genus Solen; species Solen grandis. Next base: position 53,611,174 of record CM037784.1, on the reverse strand, counting down.
GTTTTCTAGATGAAACTTCATATGTGGATAGATCTCAATGAAGGAAGTGCAGTGCCTAAGAACTGTAACCCTTACTTGCATCATTATAAAATTTTTTTTTTTATTATTTACATAAAGCAGCAGGGGGGGGGGGGGGGGGGGGGGGGGGGTTTGCACCATAACAATGGAAGTTCTAGTTTCTATTTGATATCATTTGCTGTAATTTATTTACATTCTTTATATTTCAGAAAACTTCCGAGCTCTCTGCTGCACAAAAGAGAAGGATTTTGGTTACAAGGGAAGCTCATTCCATCGTGTTATTCCTGGTTTTATGTGTCAGGGAGGGGACTTCACCAACCATAACGGCACTGGCGGGAAGAGTATCTATGGCAGCAAGTTTCCAGATGAGAACTTCCAACTGAAGCACACAGGTCCAGGTATGAAACAAAATTACTGAAGCAGAATTGATTTATGTTGATGGTTTTAAGAGTGATCAACATACAAACACTCTATTTAGTTGAGGGATGAGAGCTCAGCAGGGTTTTCAATGACGCACACAGGGTTTGAATTTAGCCGGTTTGCACTTGCTATTTTTAGCAAACAGTAATCATTTTTACTTGCTAAATGAAAAAAAAATCAACTTTCAATTTTAAAGTTTTATATTCTTTATTTGTAAATACAGTCAAACCTGTGAACAACGGTCGGGCAGGGGAAAATGTAAAAGTGGCCGTTGTTCACAGGTGACCTTTGTTCGGAGGGTCAGTCAGTTAAGACTTACAAATGTAAACCTTCCATGTTGTAATTTATTCAGAATCTGTAGCCATTTGTATTACGATAATAATAGACTGATTTCCCCTTAATCATGTTCGTTTCGCCATTAATTAATTTTCTTATAATTCTCTCTCTCTTAACAAAACAAAACAAAAAAATAAATTAATTAAATAATAAATAAAAACACCTAATAGATTGTTTTGCTTATTAAAACTATCACGCTTGTTTTATTTTCTAACTGGGTGACAAATTAATGATATCAATCATCCATTGATAACAGATGGGGAATAATTGAAGCCATTCATGATTGTAAGAGGTGTTAAAACAATTAATCAAACAGGCCTATTTCAGCTTCTGGCCAAGTAGTTTTGCTCAATTCTCAGGACTATGATCCTGAAGTTGCTTAGTATCTGGTACCAGTTAACCAATGAGAATTCACCCCCTCAAAGTAATACCCCAGTCCCACCCTTGTGTACTGAGATGTCTGCTAACACGTTCGTATTTCCACTTGTTTCCGGAAACTAGCGACACGTGCCCACCCGCGAGGCAGTAAGGCTGTCGGGTTGCCTAGCGACCGTTGTTTGAAGGGCTTATAGCACAGCAGAATATGATATTACTGACTGTTGACCGTTATAGGCAGGTGACCGTTGTTTACAGTTAATTATAAGAACAAAAATGCATGGGGGGAATCTGATGTGACCATTGTTGTCAGGTGACTGTTGGTACAGGTTTGACTGTTGTCAATTGTCAGTTTTAACAGCAAAATGAAAAACTATTAACCATAGCATACAGTGACAAAAAGATGAGAATCTAATTTTAGTTCTGGGCCCTGTATGATAGAGAGATGGGTATTTAATATCCTTTTCCAGACATCCACCATCTTGTAACTGCAGGCTCATAGTTCTTAAATTCAGGATTAGCTTCTCTATTTCCACTCGCAAAAAAAAGCAAGTTTGCATTTCTAAATTTTCACTTGCTTTTAGCGAGTATGCGAGCTTAAATTCAAACCCTGGTACATAAGTCCCCTACGCAATAGTCTTGCATTACTCACATAACTCTTTTGGAAGTGAGAACACAGAGCAACACTCTGCTCTGCTTGCAGATTCTTTTTATTGATTCATGAAAAAAACAACAACCAAAAAACAGATGGTTAGGATAATCAATTGTCTTAAAATAAACATATCTGTTAAAAATGATATTATACGTTGATTCAAAAAGTACCATAAAGTGCCATGTATTGTGTGCATCCATTTATAATACGCACCCTAACATTGAGACTTAAAACCTTGGAAAAATATATTTCCCTTCTATAATGTGAATCTTTCCTTCGATGAAGAGACCGCCATCTTGTTTAGCTGCGGATGTTTTGCGGATATTCTATTTCACAACATTGAAAATGTACTACAGCTTTCGCAAGTCAGATGTAATGCAGTGATTATTTTCACATTTATCTACATGCATTTGCATTGTTACCTTGATGCTTATTGAAGCCGATAGTTTGAGTAATAATATTAAAATACCAACACCTTTCAGTTTGTCTCTTATTAAAGGGTATTTGAAGTACACAATTATCATGACCCAAAGAACTCTTTCCAAATGAAACTTACTAGTTAAAATCTTGTCTGATTGTATTGACAAGAATTTAATGATTATTTATTTATGGGTAGTCAAGGTGAGCTTTTGGGACCAGCCTTTGTCCGTCAGTCATTGTGAGTCGTTAGTTGTCAGTCATCAACAATTAACTTAAAATCTTCTCTGAAACTACTGATGGGAAAGTGATCAAACTTGGCAAGGATGTTCCTAAGGTGATCCCCTATAAGAATTGTTCAAATGGTTCCAGTCTGTTGCATAATTAGGTCACAGGAGTTTAAAATAGATTTTAAAAGTGAAATCATAAAAATCTTCTTCTCTGAAACCACAAGGCCTAGAGCTTAGATATCTGGTGTGTTACATTGTCTAGTGGATCTATACCAAGTTCAAATCATGGCCCTGGGGTCAAATTTGGCTATGTCATAGGGGTCACTTGTTTTAACATAGACTAATATAGGAAAAAACTTGAAAAATCTTCTTCTCAGAAAACACAAGGTCTGGAGTTCAGATATTTGGTATGTAACATGGGCTAATAGACCTCCACCAAATTTGTTCATATCATGACCTTGGGGTCAAAATTGGCCCTGCCCCAGGGGTCACTTGATTTTACATAGCCTAATGATACCAGGTGAGCGATCCAGGGCCCTCTTGTCTTTGTTGGCGTTGTCTGTCTGTCTGTAACACTTTTTGTGCGGAGCATAACTCAGAAAGTTTCAAAACTATTAACTTGAAACTTCATAGGTAGATAGATCTCATGGAGAGGAGAAGTGCAGTGCACAAGAACCATAACTTTATTGCCGTTTGTTGAATTTCATACTTAATTTTTGTCCGGAGCATAACCCAACAAGTACCAAAGCTTCACAAGTGGATAGATCTCATTGAGGAAAAGTTTCATGCACAAGAACTGTGACTGTGCATCATATTGTTGGAGTTATTGCCCTTTGTTAGATTTCATACTTATTTTTTGTCCAGAGTATAACTCGCAAAGTATCAAAGCTATTAACTTGAAACTTAAAAGGTGGATAGATCTCATTGTGGAGAAGTGTCAAGCACAAACTCAACACATCAAATTTTTGGAGTAATTGCCCTTTGTTAAACTTTTTTGTCTTGAACGTAACTAAAAAAAGTATAAAAGCTATTAACTTCAAAGATAGACCTCATCAAGTGGATAGATCTCATGATGGAAAAGTGTCATGCACAAGAACCGTAACTCTCTAATCATTTTTAAATTTCATATTTATTTTTTGTCAGGAACATTTCTCGCGCACTGTAAGACAAATAACCTTGTAACTTCATAGATGGATAGGTCACATGGAGGAGAAGTGCATTGCATAGTAACCGTAACTCTGCACATAATAATTTTGGAGTTACTGCCCTTTGTTCAATTTCATACTTTCATACTTTTTTTTTTTGTTGTTGAAAGCATTGCACAAGAACCTTATTTCTGCAAATTATGTTTGCACTTTGTTTAATTTCATATTTAATTTATTTTTGTCCAGAACATAACTCATGCACTACGATATATAACCTTGAAGCTTCATAGGTGGGTAGATGTTACGGACAAGAATTGCAGTACACTAGAGCATAATCCATTTCCAATGTTTCTTGTTGGAGTTTTTCAGCTTTTATACAATTTCATGTCCTTAAGATAACTCCTGTTCAACTCATGCTTTTGAAATTAAATTTCGTTTATGGAAAGAAATTAATGTCCTGCTCAAGGTTCATAACACTGGCCTCAGTTTTTAGCTCACCTGAGCACGAAGTGCTCAAGGTGAGCTATTGTGATCACCTTTTGTCCGTCGTCCGTCGTCCGTGCGTGCGTCCGTCCGTCCGTCGTCAACAATTTGCTTTAAACAACATCTCCTCCTGAACCGCTGAAGGGATTTTGACCAAACTTCACAGGAATCATCCTTATGATGCCCTCTATCAAAGTTGTACAAATTATTCAGATTGGTTGAAAAAGTAGGTCACAGGAGCTAAAAATAGATTTTAAAAACTCAAACTTTGAAAATCTTCTTCTGCAAAACTGCAAGGCCTAGAGCTTAGATATTTGGTATGTAGCATCATCTTATGGGCCATTACCAAGATTGTACCCCGGTGATAAATCCCGCACCAGGGGTCACTTGTTTTACATAGAGTTATATAGGAGAATCTTTAAAAATCTTCTTCTATAAATCCATAAGGCCTAGAGCTTAGATATTTGGTATGTAGCATCATCTAATGGTTCATTACCAAGATTGTTCAAATCAAAGCCCTATGGTGATAAATGCCCCCGCACCAGGGGTCACTCTTTTTACATAGAGTTATATAGGAAAATCTTAAAAAATCTTCTTCTTATAAATCCATAAGGCCCAGAGCTTAGATATTTGGTATGTAGCATCATCTAATGGTTCATTACCAAGATTGTTCAAATCAAAGCCCTATGGTGATAAATGCCCCCGCACCAGGGGTCACTTGTTTTACATAGAGTTATATAGGAAAATCTTAAAAAATCTTCTTCTGTAAATCCATAAGGCCCAGAGCTTAGATATTTGGTATGTAGCATCATCTAATGGTTCATTACCAAGATTGTTCAAATCATAGCCCTGTGGTGATAAATGCCCCCGCACCAGGGGTCACTTGTTTTACATAGATTTAAATAGGAAAATCATTAAAAATATTCTTCTATAAATCCAGAAGGCCTAGAGCTTATTTTTAATGGTTCATTACCTCAGTTGTTCAAATCATAGCCTTACAGTGATAAATGACCCGCACCAGTGGTCACTTGTTTCACATAGAGTTACATAGGAAAAGACCTAGAGCTTAATCTATAGATTTGATGTGAAATATTGTCTAGTGGTCCGTACTCACATAATTCATATAGACCAATCATAAAAAAAATATTTTGCAATATTACTAGTTCGAGAGATTATGACTAGATAATGGTTAAAATTTGGCCCTTGATTGAATCACTTTTTACTTTAAATTACATACTTGATATATGTTTTATATTAAAATCAGTATCTACGATTAAATAAAATGATAAAAAGACTAAGAGAATATATTGTGTCAATTGTATATTAAATAAAAGTTTTCTTTAAGAAAGATATGAAGGTACAGATAATCGTATTGTTGGTAATAAAAACACATTCGGTCGTTTTAGGTTATAATATTATTAACCAATGAAAAATTAGGAAACTATTCAGCCCTCCATTTCCGGTTTCAGTTTGGTAGGTATACGATTCTCTTCAGAAATTTCAACGAATTATCGAAGATCATTAATCTAATAGTCCTAAAAAGCGATTGAAAAGTAGGTCAGTAAGTCAAATCTTAGAAAAATCTTGTTTACACATTAGAGGCTACAATTTTGATTCAATCTTCCTCGAACTTGGTCAGAATGTTTGTCTTGGTGATATCTTGAACCAGTTCTAAAATGGGTCAGGTTGGATCCAAAAGTAGGTCAGTAGGTCAAATCTTAGAAAAACCTTGTTTACACACTGGAGGCCACAATTTTGATTCAATCTTCCTCAAACTTGGTCAGCACAAATGTCCTCAGGTGAGCGTCTTTAGGGCCATCTTGGCCCTCTTGTTTTTTAGTTATTCCCCCATTTTAGCTCACCTGAGCACAACATACTAATAGTGAGCTATTAGGATCACCTTGCATCTGTCGTCGTGTGTCATCAACAATTTGCTTCAAGCAATATCTCTTCTGAAACCGCTGGACAGAATTTGGTTAAACTTGGCAGGGATGATCCTTGGGAGAACCTTCACAAAAGTTGCAAAAATGAAATTGATCCATGTAGATTTCTGGTTGCCTTGGCAATGAAAATAAAAAAAAATAAAAACTTTAAAAACCATCTCCTTCAAAACTACTTGCCAGATTTCAAAATGTTTTTGTACAGATATTCCTTGGGTAACCCTCTACCATGATTGCTAAAATTATTTCGATATGAAAAAAAATATGGCCCCCAGGGGCGGGGCTAATTTGCCTTATATGAAAAGAATGGAAAGATAAAAACATTAAAAATCATCTCCTTCAAACTACTGGCCAGATTTCAAAATGTTTTAGTACAGATGTTCCTTGGGTAAGCCTCTACCAAGATTGCTGAAATTATTCTGATCCATAAAAAACATGGCTGCCATGGGTGGGGCTTATTTTCCGTAAATGTATTTAGTGAAAACTTAAAAAAGACTTCTGAACCAAAACTCCTGGCCAGATTTAAAGTTTTTTGGCACAGATGTTCTATTGGTAACCATCTACCAAGCTTGCTCCTTTAGAGCAGTGGTACTCAGGTGGGCGATATAATGCCATCATGGCCCTCTTGTTACAATTTCCTGACCGCAAGATAACTCTTGTTCTACTTAAACAAAATTTCAGTTATGGAAAGAAATTGATAAGAGGATGTCTAACACACAAGGTCCATAACTCTATGCAGAGCTTTATCAGTATAGTCAGCCCTTTAATTTTAACTATTACGTGTGTCTGAGGAAAAGGGGGTGGGGTGGGAAACATCAATTTTCTATAAAAACAAATCTCTAGTTAATTATTATGTAAAGTTCATTACAAAACTTCCAGTTGAATGGTAACAAAATACTTACAACAAATATGAAAGAGAGAACAATGATTTTGTAAGCATTTATTTTCACAATATAATTATAGAAATCACAAACAAAGAACATTTACCAGGTAAGTGTATATGGCTAAGCTATAATATCAATTTAACATATGAAATATACCCATAGACTTTGTTAAAAAGGCCTCTGTAGTGATAGGGATATAGTTTTGGAAACTGCGAAAAATGAATTCTTGTGTATTTTGTGCACCCTGTCTTCATAAACAAATGTAAGAAAAAAAAATGTACACTATACATGGCATTTTCTATGATGGCCATTGTCATCAAAATGTTTTTTTTTACTGATTGCTTATTTGCAAAGGTGATTTTTTTCTTCTTCTAATTTTAAGGAATTTTGTCCATGGCAAATGCTGGACCAGACACAAATGGATCACAGTTTTTCCTATGTACTGCTGAAACAGGATGGTATGTATGTTTTCATAAAAGAGGAATTGGAAGGAAAATGAAGCATTAGCTAACCCTTATGTTCTTAATACTGTGTTTTGCTTTATAGTATGATTACAAGTTATGCATCCAGTGTTTGACATTGAGTGCTCACTCTGTTGCTAATGACTAATAAAAATGTTTTTGTGAAAACAAGAGATTTTGATGGCACAAGTTTACAATATGTATCCAATTAATCATAATGAGAATCTTGTTCTTAGTATGGAATGGGCAGGTTGGAATTTTGGATCCAAGTACTAAGGTGGGTAATGGGGTACTGGATTTGCTTACTGGTATATTTTCATATCAGTATCTGCAGACTGAATTCCAATATTTGTGCACCGATTCATAAACCAGCCTCCTATTGCATGTCTACAATAGGTCTATGACTGTATTGTAAATGTGTGAAGCTTAAATACTCAACAACTTAAAAAACACACTTGTCATATTTTGATGATTTTAACAGTGAATAGGAAATTTTGAACAATTAATAATCAATTTCATAGACATTATCTCAAAGAATTTTATTTGAATAGATAACAATTATGTATTTTACCACACTTTCAAAGTCATTAGGTGCAAACAGTGAGTTCACAAAAGTCAGTATCATGTGTATGACCCATTAGCAGCAAGATATGCTGTGCACCAAAGCCTCTAATGTTGTTAATATTTTAGTAAGTTGAACGCCGACCAATGTTGTTAATATTTTAAATAAGTGACACTTCAGAGCCAAAGCAATCACATAATCAAGCTAGGGCTGGGTATCACCAGCCCAAAAGTATCACGATGTATTATGACATTGTAGGCCTGATACGATACAGTATCACGATACTTGATAATATATAAATAATGTAGTTCTAACATGGCCAACCAATAGTTTTCTGCTGTAAATTAGATCTGTGTCTGTGTCTGTGTTGCTATGCCGCTTAGACACATGAAAAAATGATAGAAAAATGCATTTTTAAGTTAATTTTCAATTTGAAAAAATCTTTTATTTTGGAAATTTTTTCTACCAGTCAATGTAGTCAACAAAAGGTAACGACGACGGAAATAGACACTTTATGATGAAGATATAAGCTGCAGGCCAAGCGTCATATTCAATTTCACTGGTTTACACCAAAAACTGTCATCCATTGAAGTATCGTTTGAGAATCGATTCTTGAGGTTAGAATCATGATTAGTTATTGTTAGCAAAAAAAAGCAATGTATCGATGCATCAATGAAATTGACCCAGCTCCATTTCAAGCCATGTTTTATTTGAAGTAATACATCAGAATGATATATTTGGTTAAATGTAAAAGGGAAGCAGATCATGTTTTATGATAACCTGTTGAAATTTTATTGAAGAATGATCATTATGAAGTATATTTAGCTTGATTAAACAAAGAAAAGGATATGAGCTAATGTCATCCTGGCATCTGCTTCTGAAGAAATGATAAGGTTTTGTTTAACATTGCTATTATTTCCATATATACTTAATGGATATCCCTCAAACTACATGTGTTAATCATCATCAGTCCAAGCAGTAAAACAGGATCAGTAACTCTTACAAATATTTTTTTGCATATTTATGGCCCTTTTTGGTTTTGGAAAAAATGATAAACTTTAAATGTCACTCAAACTTCACACATACATTTATCATTGTCATACCAACCAGTAAAAACAGGAAGGTAACTCTTCTAAATAATTTTTGCATATTTATCAGTGTTCTTTAGCTTATCGGAGCACATGTGCTCAAGATGAGCTTTTGTGACCGACTTACGTCCATTGCCCCTCGTCAACAATTGCTTGTGAACACTTTAGAGGCCACAGTTTTGACCTAATCTTCATGAAAATTGGTTAGAATGTTTGTCTACATGATATCTCGGATGAGATTGAAATTGGGTCATGTGGGTTCAAAAACTAGGTCACCAGGTCAAATCTTTGAAGTTTTTAGTAAAACCTTGTGAACACTCTAAGAGGCCACAGTTTTTGTCCAATCTTCATATAAACAAAGTTTGAGAGGGTCTGTTGGTTTGTCGGTCTGTCTGTCCATCCCCAAAACTTGTGACACGAACAACTACTACATTTCTTTACTGATTTGGTTAAAATTTTGTGTGTGCATTGATAATCAGGAGGAGAGGTGTGTGACATAACTTTCACTTGAGTTATCTCAAGGATTTCAGAGTTATTACCCCTGATTCGACTCTAAATATCTTTTGACGTGATCTTAACCGATTCATTTCAAATTTTGTGTGTGCATTGATAATTAGGTGGAGAGGTGCATGTCATAAATTTCACTTGAGTTGCCTAAGGATAGGAGAGTTATTTCCCTGGTAGCATTTTTGAATTATCTCCCTTGGTTTAATTCTTTTTTTCCTTGTTAACACTGAGAGGTCACATTTTTGGCAATATCTCCATGAAAATTGGTTGGAATGTCTGTTTCCATAAAATCTTGGACAAGTTCGAAGTTGGGTCATGTGTGGTCAAAAAGTAGGTCATTATGAAAAATCCAACATATGTTGCTCATTTATAATCAGGTGAGCAATTCAAGGCCATCATGGCCCTCTTGTTTTCCTGCACATAACTTGAATATTAAACATGGTATTTACTTGAAACTTAGAATGTAAATAGTGGTGACTAGGAGAAGTGCAGTGTCCAAGAACTGTAACTCTACACTTTTAAACAACTGTGCCAAACAACCATAATAGACTCTCTGTCCGCTTAGATAAAAACTTAACTTACCTATTACGGTACTTACTATCACAACCAATATACTATGTATACAGGTCCTATCTATGCTCCGCCCCGAGTCAAGCTCTCCTGTATCAAAGCATTTTGCGGAGGTATTAATCATCATCAGTTATAGCTCCAGTTTGGTCAGGATGTATGTCTACATGATATATCAGATGAGTTTGAAATTGGGTCGTATGGGGTCAAAATCTAGGTCATTGGCTCAAATCTTAGAAAAAAAAAACGTTATGAACATATTAGAGGTCACATTTTTGGCCCAACCTTCATAGAACTAGGTCAGAATGTTTACCTACAGTGAATCTCCCTAGAGACCTATGGGTCACATGGGGTCAAAAAGTAGGTTATCAGGTTAGGGTTCAAGTGCTCAAGGTAAGCTTTTGTGATCACCCAGCGTCCGTTGCCGTATGTTGTCAACATTTTTTTTTAAAACATCTTCTCTGAAACTGTTGGGTAGAAATTGATGAAACTTGGCATGAATGATCCTTGAGTGGATCTTCACAAGAGTTGCTTAAATAAACTTAATCCATGCAGAACTGTTGTTGCCATGGCAACTAACACCATTTTTGTGTCGCCTGCATAGCATGGCAGACACATAGGGATCACTTTGTCCGTCGTCGTCGTCGGCGTCACACTTTCTTGTCCGGAGCATAACTCGAAAAGTATTTGAGGTATCACCTTGAAACTTAAAACATGGATAGATCACATTGAGGTGGAGTGCAGTGCACAAGAATGATAACTCTGACTTTCGTATTTTCTGAGTTATTACCCTTTGTTGATTCTGAGATTTTATTTTTGTCCGGACCATAACTCAAAAAGTATTTGAGATATTGCTTTGAAACTTCATAGATGGAAAGATCTCAGGTTTGTAGTGCAGTGCATAAGAATGATTTTTTCCCTTTTTTTAATTTTTGGGGAACTCGAAACGTATTTGAGGTGTTGACTTGAAACTTCATAGATCTCAATGGTCTGAGTGCAGTGCACATGAATGATAACTCTGTTTCTCTTTTTCCTTGAGTTATTGCCCTTTGTTGATACTCAGACTTCATTTTTGTCTGGAGCATAACACGAAAAGTATTTGAGGTATTACTTTGAAACCTCACAGGTGGAAAGATCTCATGGAGTGCATTGTGCAAGAATGATAACTGTTGTATTTTTGGAGTTATTTCCCTTTGTTTATTTTTTTTGGATTTAATTCTTGTGTGGTGCATAACTTGTAAAGTATTTGAAGTGTTGCCTTAAACATTATAGTAGATAGATCTCATTGGTCTGAGTGCAGTACACAAGAATGATAACTCAATAATGATAATGATGACTACAAACTTGCAACATATATATAATTAACGTCATAAGTGCTTAATGACGTCATAATTTTTCTTACAGTTAATGTTTTGAATTCATAGTCATTCTGACACTCCTCTGATGAAGACTGTATAGTCGAAAGTGCTGGGGAAAATTATTACATATTGCACTTTTTTAATTTTTTATTCCCCCCCCCCCCCCCCCCCCAAAAAAAAAAAGATATATATATATATATATATATGTGTGTGTGTGTGTGATTTGGTGTTATTTTGTACCTCACAAAATAGATTATGCTTTATCAATAATTTGTCAAAAGATCGATTTTCTAGTCAATTCTTTCATCAAACATGCTTAAATGCAGGCGACACAAGTGTTCCGAGGAACACCCACATCTAGTATTTATAAGAAACAAAAAGAAAACTTCAAAAATCATCTCTTGAAACCAATTGTCAAAATTCTTCTTCTATGAAGCCATTGGTCAGAATTTAATTTCATTTAGCACAAATGTTCAACTTATGGCAGTCTACCATAATTGAAAATTTATTCCTTGAAAAATGAGGCCCCTAGGTGGTTACCTAGTTTCCTTATTTAGCTCTATGTAGAAAATTTAAAAAAAAAAAGACTTCTATGAAGCCAAAGGCCAGAATTTTATTTCATTTAGCACAAATAGTCACCACATTACTGATTACCGTAATTGTTAAAATAAAGATGATCTCTTGAAATATGAGGCCCCTAGGGAGTTGGGTAATTTCCTTATATACTCTTTAGAGATATATGTTTCAGATAATATTATTAAACTTGGTATAATAGTAGATGGAAGTATGGAGGTTCTGCACATCACTATTTTTAGCTGACCTGAGCACAATGTACTCAAGGTGAGCTTTTGTGATCACTCTGCATCCGTCGTCAACAATTTTCAACAACATCTCCTCTGAAACCGCTGGACAGAATTTGATTAAACTTGGCAGGGATGATCCTTGGGTGAACCTTCACAAAAGTTGCTAAAATAAACTTGATCTATGTAGAACTCTGGTTTCAATGGCAACAGAAAGAAAATAAAATATGAAAACTTTAAAAATCATCTACTTCAAAACTACTGGCCATGATTTCAAAATGTTTTGGTACAGATGTTCCTTGGGTAACCATCTACCAAGATTGCTAAAATTATTCCAGTCTGTAAAAAAACATGACTGCCAGGGGTGGGGCTTATTTGCCATATATGTATATAGTGAAACCTTTAAATGATATCATCTCTTTGCAAAGATGATACTTGGGTGAACCTTCACAAAAGTTGCTTAAATGAACTTGATCCATGTAGAACTCTGGTTGCCATGGCAATGAAAAGAAAAAAATCATGAAAACTTTAAAAAATCATCTCCTTCAAAACTACTAGCCAGATTTCAAAATGTTTTGGTACAGATGTTCCTTGGGGGACCTATAATTAGGTGAGCAATCTAGGACCTCTATGGCCCTTGGGTAACCCTCTACCATAATTGCCAAAATTATTCCAATGTGTAAAAAAACATGACAGCCAGGGGGCCACGTAGAACTCTGGTTGCCATGGCAATGGAAAGAAAAAAAAAAGAAGAAGAAAACTTTAAAAATCATCTTCAAAACTACTTGCCAGATTTCAAAATGTTTTAGTACAGATGTTCCTTGGGGAATCTATACTTAGGTGAGCAATCTAGGACCTCTATGGCCCTCTTGTTGTTTTTTTTTGTTCTTTGACCAAAATTCTGGTTGCTATGGTAATGGAAAAATTATGCACCTCACCAGTAGCAAAGGCGTCCGGCACGAAAGAAGGGCCATATATCACTCATGTGTTGTGGGCAACACCATTTAATAAACAACTATAAAATTTTGAAATTCTTCTCCTATGAAACTTTTTGCCAGAATTTGATTTCAAGGGGCTCAAATGGTTATCTCGTGGTCCTCTTCCATAATAGCTAAAATAAAGTTGATCCCTAAAATAAAGTTGATCCCTTGAAAAATGAAGCCCCCAAGTGGGGTCAGCTTATCTCACATGCTCTTTGCAGCTGAAGGTAACCAGATTAAATCAAGTGATCTGAATTGTTTTAGTAAGGCTTATGATAGGGTATTGGGTACTTTGGTGAGTGTTCTCGGGCCATCATGACCCTCATGTTTCAGTGTCTATCTCTCATTATGTAGTAGAGCTATAACATGGCATTTGTGCTTTTTCACCATTGAGCAAACCTTTGTAGGAATGTCATGGAGGGTGACTGTCCGACTTGCATATTGAAGGCCCCGAGTTAGATTCAAACATGGAGCAGTAGGTTTTAATTTTGTAAGAATTATATTAAGAAAGTGCTAATTATTGATTTCTGATAAATTCATATATTTAAATATTGGATATTTTGGGGAATGGATGGTTGAAAATGTTTACGTATATTGAAGGTTGAATGGCCTGCTGTATAATTTCACTGTTATACTGAACAATCTCTTTGTTACCTGGGTACTTGGCCTGTGGTATTGAGATTTATTTAATCAATTAACACCATCTTTTTGCAGGCTTGATGGGAAACATGTGGTGTTTGGCAGTGTTGTGGAGGGAATGAATGTTGTGAAGGCAATAGAAGCAGTTGGTTCTGGTAGCGGTAAAACGTCACAGAAGGTGGTTATTGCAGACTGTGGACAGCTGTAACCTACCAACTGCGTGCAGGACATTATTCATTATAACTATCTTCTAACTAGAGATGATTTTTTTTTAAACGTTGTCATAATATTTTCTGAAAATATGTTCCTTTTTACTTTCTGCCATGATTTTTTACCAATATTAAAGTTTTGAAAGAAGTAATAATAACAATTTCATTTTTTTTTTCAGAGTACTAGTATGGATGTTTTTTTGTTGTTGTTGAGAAAATTATATAACTCCCAAAATGTATGTATTTGATGTTATTTTATAATTGCTGAGTAGTACATGTATGCAAGACTTTCCATACTGTTTTACTTATGAATTATACTTTTGCAATCAAGAACAGTGTTCCATGTAACTCCATTAACTATCATGATGGACCAGGAATATGCACGACCAAAAAGGAAGTTGAAATCTCTAAATAACTGTGTTGTTCATGCTTTATAATATTAAAATCATATTTTACACGTTTACACATTTCATTTTCAAAAAATAATTGTCACTCTTAACAAAAAAAAAATTCATTGAGATTCGAACCTATTTTGCCTCTTAAACATTTTTGATACTAAGTTTTTAAGATGATATTAAAGTGTTTATCTCTTGGAAGACAGTCTTGTTTCATTCATCTCCACCATAAGTCAGATCAGTGAAGTTAATAGTGTAAAATGCCCATCAGAACATGTGGAGTATCACTATGTGACTAGACTGTCCCAGACACTAAGTAGCTGAATCTATGTGATAAGAATAGTATGGTAATTCATGATCATAGAATATCTGTTAATTAACTGTCAGTGGGACATTAAACCCAACAATCAAACAAACTGTTAATTAACCCTTTTGCTGCCAGGTTACCTATCATATATAAACAGGCTATTTGCTAAGGAATATCTTAGAAATTTCTTAGAACAAGCTATTACTGTACTAGCATAATGTAGCTGCCTCTCTTTTGCTGCCAGCAGCCTGCACATGCGACATGGTATTTGCCACCCGTCATGGAGTTTCCACATTGGAAACCCCCTTAAACCGGTGAACCCATCTTGTTGGCAATTGCCCTGTCTCATGTGTAGGATGGGTTCTTCCATCCTGTAAGCAGTGAAAGGGTTAAAGAAAATAAGTTTTCTCAAGATTCCTGACCAAACATTTTAAGTTTTGATTTCCCTTTTCAATGACTGGAGAATTGTCAAATTTTGATCAATTTCAAGAGTAGGTATGTTGGTTTTATCCTTTCACATTGATTCAGCTGTTTTGAATTCATGTGAAGATTTTAAAATATATGTCACAATCTGCTTGATGGTGTCGATACTGTGTGAATATAGATTCTGCCTTCAATGTCTTACGTGAAGCTCAAGGTAGGCCAGTGAAACTTGCAGCAGTTATTCAATATAACAAGGAAGATAAAGTCATTTTCCTTGACCAGTACCTGAAGTGTTATGATAAATACAAAGCACTAAATGTAACCCACTTCAATGTGCACATTTTCAATACCTACACATAAGTATCTCCAACTTAGGAGAATATTTCAAGAAGTTGAAGGGACTAGTCTAAAAAGTTTGAGACATGAGGACTGACTTATGTATGGGCTATATCAACAGTTGAACTGTCAAGTCTTTGATTTTCGTCAACTTTCAACTACTGGTCGTAAACCTGATTTTATACAAATATACATACATTTATTACTGTATATGAGGTGAATATCCCATTGTTTTCAGGTGTGTTCAAAACAAAGATATTTTTCTATGAAAAATTTATTTATAAACAACCTGCAAACAAAACAAAACATTGCTGACGAATTCTGAGTACAGAGTTGATAATGTGTTTGATATCCAGATGCCCGGCTCTGGTATCGGGTCCTTCACTAACCAGCATGTCGTGATCAGCGGAAGTATCCATAATATAAACAAATTCAAACGATTACACAGGAGTTTAAATTCAAATGATGTGGCACCTAAGTTACAATTAAAACATTGTATTGAAACACAGGAAAAGCTTAAGCAGACAAAAAAATGCAGCTTTCGTGTAATTATGTCTCCCTATATATTTATATGGGGGAGATATTGCTTTTGTCTGTCTGTCAGTCTCTCTGTCACTCTTTATATCCAGAGAATAACTCAGAAAGTATCAAAGCTATTAACTTTAAACTTCACAGGTGGATAGATCTCCTGGAGGAGAAGTCCAGTGCAAAAGAACCGGTGTAACAGTCAGGTTTTTCCCCAGTCAGTTTCTTCCCCGGGGAAAAAACTGACTGGTCAGGTTTTTCCCCCCTCTTTTTTTTAATTTTTTAAGGTTTCTGAGGTGGGGAAATTCTGGACCAGTCAGTTTTTTCCCCCCTATCCTATTTATTGTTCATGATGGTGGGGAAATTCTGGCCTAGTCAGTTTTTTCTCCCCTATCCTATATATTGTTCGTGATGGTGGGGAAATTCTGGCCTAGTCAGTTTTTCCCCCCTATCCAATATATTGTGCGTGATGGTGGGGAAATTCTGGACCAGTCAGTTTTTTCCCCCTATCCTATATATTGTTCGTGATGGTGGGGAAATTCTG
>CM037784.1:53543502-53593502 GCA_021229015.1 Solen grandis | reverse complement strand
ACAGTAAGACAATAAAAAAAAAATTGTTTGAGATGTACAATTTTGCATTTGAAATGAATCTGATAATGTGCGAACAATCTAAAAACAAAAACAAGCACAGACAAATATTTTGATTTTGTTTCCTGAAGATCAGCTAAAAATGAGACAGAAAACTATGCTAGAAATAAATCTGTTGAATGCATAATTGATACTGATCAACCGTGTGAAGTTTCATCTGATTCAAGCCAGGGGTTTTGGAGATGAGATGAAGAGCAGACAAGATTGTACCTACAGACAGAGGGACAGACAAGCTGATTCCAGTAAACCCCCACCCCCATACACCCACACACAAACACTTTGTTATATAAGAGTGTATACACTACCTCCAGAGAGATGCTGGCTTGACGCTGACTGTCTGCATAATCCATGTTACCCATTGCATACATCAGGTTATGTACCACTCGCAGCTGTAGAGGGGAAAATATGAACAGGTGAAAATTCAGTTTTAAGCCACTGCAAAATCAATTATTAGGACAAATTTAGGACAATGAATTTAAATGAGGCATGTAAAATTCCACTCACCCTTCCCTTTTCATTACTATGATAAATCACCTTCTATGCATCTAAAATACTGACAATCTTAAAGTCATATGGTTTCAAATAGCACTACCTTTCTTCATCTAAATACAGCCTTAATCTTTATTAATATCAACTTTTTTATTTTTACATATATTTCAGTTAATTTACTATATATCTGATAACCTATGAAACTTGATCAAGTAAAACATCCTTTTAATATTTAGAAGCTATTAAAAGAATCCTTAAAAGAATTTCTTACTTTAATCTCTCCATATAAGGAAGTTAACTGGGTTTTTTTTTTAAGTGAACCTACCTGTATAAGCTTTTCTGCCAGTTCATTTGATTCTCTTGCCAGGATTCTAATGGGAGAAAACAATGCCATTTTTATTTCACATAAATTATGATTTATGTCAATGTTTTTTGTTTGAAAGGGAAATAAACAGGTGGCAATATATTTGATCATAAAATTATTATCTTGTTATGCATTGAAATTAGTTTAGATTTATTTTAATGTTGCTTGGGAGAGAAGTTCTTACAAATCAATGGTTTCTGGGTACAAGTACTTTGTGCCAGGGATGGCAATGAAAAATCCTTACCCAAAGCAGGATTTCTGCACACAGCCTGAGCCTTCAAATCCGCAGTCATGCAGCTTAACATGATGGTATCTTATTATACTTAAAATGTACTATAACTTAAAATTTCTTTCTTTTCATTATAATAGACTATGTTCTATTGACTAATTTTCTATTTATCAGAATGCAAGATTTAGTACAGTAATAAGTAGTAAGTTTTATTCATAAACTGATTTTTCTTCTGATTTAAAATACAAACTTTTTGTATTTTGTTTCATCTGTATTCAATCTGAAAAACTGAATTGTTTTCATAGGAGTTCATGGACAAGGTAACTTAATCTTAAAAAAAATGTATCTTAATTATTCGGTTAGCTCCCTTTACAACTGTATATAGCCACAACACACAGAGGATCATCATTATTTTACTTTGAAATGTTAATAATCTCTCTCTCTCTCTGACTTTTCAATCATATACACAAATGTTAATTTTGACCCTAAAATCATCTAATTGACCCCCAAATACTTCAAAATTGCACTCCTTATTTGCATAATTAGTAGCTACTTGATCAATTGGAATAAAAAGCAAGGGAAAATCCTGCACTACATCTTGTCTGCATATACCCAAAACTTTTGTTTCCTTTTGCAAAAAAACAAAACAAAAAAATTAAATTACAGTTTTTAATGTCCCTGTTATTTGCACAACAGTCATGTAAAGAACTTTTTAGAGGAATATTTCAAGGGAGAGTACAACAGTATCACAACCAGAGTTACCTACCCTATAGTTTTGGCTGCTGCAGCTTGTTGGACAAACACAGGCAGTGGGGCATTCATCTTAGGAACATCAGCATCTTTAACATGTTATACACTATCATAAGTTTTTTACCACATGAGCACTATCAGGAAAAACCCTGAGGAACCGTATAAAAGCAGATCAGCCTGTAAGTACTACAGGACTATTTTTAAGATGATGTAATACTTTGAAATATGTCCTGACTCAAAATCATTTTCTGACTGATATGATTTTTAACATGATGTATGCAATGGTAATTCAAATATCTATCTTAAAGTATCAAAGTAAAACTATAATGAGGAATGAAAAAAACAATATGAAGTCAGTCCATGGCTCAAACATGGAACCAACGGCTACACAACCACTTGGAACCATGGACTTACAGCTTGTGCATTTTCAAAGGTTGGGCATACTGGCAGATAGTGATAAAATGAAAATACATTAGTACAATATGATGAAAGAAATGCTATACAAGTACTAACTTGGTATTATTAATTGGTATTATCATTTCCTAAAACCAAGCATTAACTTAAAATCTGTGATCCTATGTTACATGCTGGCTCAGGTAAGTACACCCGTATAGGACATACCCTCTAGCAGGTCTGGTTTCTGTATTATGTCCTCCTTGGCTGGCCGCAGCAGGCCCACCAACCCACTGAGGAGTGATGCACCCACATCATAATCCATCAGTTCCTTGACCAGTTCAATGGCTGAAATATATGATGTCAGATATGTCCAGTACAGTGTGACTTGATACAGGTAAGAGAATTTATGAAGTATGAAAACAAAAGATGTGGAAATTCCACAGAAAGCTGACTTTTGAAGATAAGTAGAAACTTCTTTTATTTTCATTTCTATAAGGACAGTAACCTTGGCCTAAAAGAACAATACCTGTCTCACTGCAATCTACATATGTGCAAGAACAACCCAGGAGCTATCTAGAAGAATTAGTGTAAGTTGTAAGAACTTGATTAAAAATCGATGTAAAAAGAAAAAAAAAAAAGAAGAGACATCTGAAGTAACAATAATCCATGTAGAAACAACAAAAAATGTAATGCAGCATATTTTTTCAGTATTTAATGCAACTGAAATTTATTTCTATCTGTCAATTTATAGTGAAAAAGGATTTTAAAGCTGAAACTACCAACCTTCAAACTGGACCTCAAGGTGCAATGTCTTCAACAGATTCAGGAGAGGCTCAATAATGGATGGGTTTGCATTCTTCACAATAGGCTGAAATAAAATTACAAAATTTTAATCTGAAAAGGTCTCAGTTGACACATTTTATTCATCAACATATACATGAACAATATTTCATAGAAGTAACAAAGAATCAAATCAGAAGCATTAATAATGCTTATTAAGATCTTCTTCCATAAAACATAAATTGAAAAATACAATTTTTTTTTTTCATGAAACAGTTCTTTGAACAAGCAACAAAAATAAACTTTGTTAAGTTTGTAAGTAAAAATATTGTGTAATCATTAAATTGAAAAAAAGAGGTAAAATATATAAACTTTCATTATTTTCTAAGTCATCATTAGTTGTTTTTTTTTTTTACTTTCAAAACTGTCAGTAATTAGAATTTACTGTTGTTCAGAACTTCATTATAAGTCTCAGCTACTGAACTGTTTTCTTTTTCTACATGAGAGATATAATGCTCCCTCAATCTGGTATCAAACCATACACATGTGGTATGCTACCACACCCAGTCACATTATCCTTACAATAAACTAATCAGTCCTGGATATACCCAAATTGCTGAGTACAAGCAAGGAAGCTTTACCAATTCCATTTTTTTTTAATGAAATTTGATACTTCCCAGCTGGGATTCGAACCCTCAACATCCAACAACTATTCAGATGCTAAATCACTCCTCCGAGATCTGTGGGACTCACCTGTACAACTCTGAGTGACTGTGCTGCCATCTGTTGAGCTTTAGGTGAACTGCAGGGCAGTAGCGCGATCAAGCCCTTATATACCTGTACTTCAAACTTGGGATTGCCCTGGGCCAGCATTAACAGAAGGTTTCGGCATGCATCCTGTGTTTCCTCGGTCTTGGCTTTTGCTAAACATTCAGCAATGGCTCTGATACCTTGAAGAAGAATAGAGTCTCCGTTTTAATTGAATTCCTGCACAGAGTACTTAATAAAACTATTTAGGGGTATGTTTATTTTTAATACTGAAAACTTAAATAAAACAATACACAAATAAATCTATAAAACATTCAGATGAACCATCTAAAAACTATATACCAATATGTCTATTTCACTCTCCCATTTTTTCACTTTGATTTAATTGAAACAAAATCAATTTAAAAAGTGCCGGTGGCTAAGTGATTAGGGCATCAACCTTGTAATTGTGAGGTTGTAGGTTAAATCCCTGTCCATAGCATACTTAAGTCATTAAAAATGATACTGGTTTATCTTCAGTTTCAGGACTGGTTAGTCTGGTGTCAGGGCATTGTGATGGGGTGTGTGGTATCATGCCTCTTGTCTATGGTATGATGCCTGTGACAGTGAGACAGCACTGAATCTCATATCAACAGAGAATACAGTTTGGTGAAAAGATAAACACCAATAAATCCTCATCATTAAAACTCTGACAGTTTTGGAAGAAAACATATGTTGATTAGAAGATATATTACTTAAAATACATCTGTTGCGAAGTTCTAGCTCTCTTTCTCTTTCTCTCTCTTAATTATTCTCTCTCTATTTATTTCCTTCTCTCTCTCACCCCTTGCTCCTTTGTCTCTCTCTTTTGACAATAATGACAAAGTTCTAAACATGTTTAATTTTTGAAAATAGATTTCCTCACCATAGCTTTCACAAATTAATTCTTTGTATTTTCTACCAGCATTTGCGATGTAGTGTAGGTTTTTCAGGGCTTCACTTTTGTCTATTTCTTTTGCTTGCTTTAATCCGATGACCTCCAGTAATGTTAAAACACCCCCAACTTCTAAAAATTCTGCCATGAATTTATGGCTGTAACAAAAACATGTCCAATTCTGATAATAGGAAAGAGATTGTATGATTACAGATACATTATTGAGACGCTTTATCTTTTTAATGTTTTACCAATATATATAAAAAATAACTACCGGGTATGTTAAAAAATGGAAATTATCAGCTTTAACTTGAGTTTGTTATGACTGAGAAAAGATAATATAATTTACTTAGAAAAAAGGTTTGAGATGAATGATACAGAAATACAGCATTCTATACAGATTAAGTACTTATTAAAATATTTAACTAATATTAGGTTTTCAAAACATTAAATAGCTAAAAATCTGAATCTAAATTAATGGAATTCACCATAAATAATAAGTGTACCAATTTATTTACAGAACAACTTAAAAATAATATTTAATCTAAGAGTAATATAAAAATATGTGCCACATACCCACTGGATGCTGATAAAAAGATTGAAATGGACCTTAGTTGTTCATTCAGTGCAGTACCTATCATATATCTATCAAACTGTCAAGGAAAGTAATCTCCATTATAAGGAACACAAAACTGTAAGATAAATCACCAATCATCAAGACCACTCCAGCTTGCGTGGCATGCACTACCAGGGTGCAGAACCCTGTTGGCCCAGCTCCTACCCGTCATCCGGGTCTACTGGTGGTTGGCATGAGGCCTTAGAAGGATAGGGTGGGGAGCTCCTTCTTGAAAGATACCAAAGAGGGAGCCTAGGCTGTGATAGTTTGTAGCCTGTTTCACACTGGAATGTTTCGAGAGAAAAACTGTACTTGAGACAGTCTGTAGAGGTACTATGGGGGTGAGACGCAAGTGGAAAATAATAACTTTTTTTTTCTTTTTTTTTACAATAACATGAAGAGTCGGATAATGATGATTATAAGAAAACAAAATACGCAAACAATAATACATGAAACTGACATTCTTTACATATATATTGGATAAGTTGCACTTTGCTGTAGGTTTCAATTTATTTGCAGGTGCCACAAGTGCTCATGACAAGGATTTAAAGATTGAGGTTTGGGTTACCTGCTGCAATTGTGTGTATGAAGAACAATGTATAACGGTAAAGTGCAGTTGCTTGTAAAAATAAAACATAATATCCTCGAGTACAGAGTTCTGACACACCTAAGAAAAAATTGTGGTATTTTTTATTTAATATAAAGAAAAAAATTTGTTTTTCCATTGTATGGCAAAACTAAGTAATTTAATTATTCAAGGTCTTACCTTGTTTTCATGTGGCTGACATCGTTTTTTCTATGAAAAAATCACAATTGTGCATGTCAGTATAATTCAGTGAGGCTGACTTGAAGGTAAAATGAAACAACATATCTTATTGTTTTTTATATTCAATCATTGTATCATGTAAATAATAAATGAATTTTCATGTCTGAAATTGTGTACGAGAGAATGTCAGTTAATTGCACAGCTTTTTTTTTTTTATTGCATATTGCTTCACTGAAAATATGCCAGATGAAAAAAAAAAACTTATTGAAAAGGAGGTTTTGCAGGTGTGTTGTATAAAGTACATCAACTAATAACCCTGAATCAATAACTCACCACAGTGATTTTTAGCTTTCTAAGTGCTGAAAGAAATGTTGACAAACAAAACGAATTGTAAGAATGACGTACGTACGAACCCAAAATAAAAAATACGCGGTCAAAACTAAAAAGGCATCGGAATAGTGATGTGTTGAAATAGAGTACCATATGATATATATAAAAGGATACGTCAACCTCAACCATGCTGTGAGTCTGGTTAAGAAAAGACTAGCAGCTTGTGCAAATTCTTGTTCCAACTCTGGACCAGTTTTGTTCTGATTCTGAGCAATAAAATCTTCCAGAATCTTTTTACGTGTTGATTTACTTCCTTTGTCCCATTCCTGTAGAACTGTCATGACTTTTGAAATAGCTGTTTGCTGTTTAGCTGACATCTTTATGTCAATATTTGTCACTTTTCACACAGAATCTCAGTTCTGTAACAGGTAGAACAGTCTAACACATGAACTAAGTCGTTATATATGTAACAAGCTATGGCGGTGATATAAATACCCAAGTTATCTAGTATACAGCTCTTATATTTCAATTCATTAGAATTCAGTGATAAATTAACACATCAATTAGGTTCTTTCATCAAAAGCGTCCTGTTGCTACACCGCCATGTTTTCCAAAACGGTAGAAGAATTTTGATTGGCCTAGGAATAATCTTATGACCAATCATCGCTCATTTAACATAAACGGAAGGGCACGGAAGTGACAACAAAGATGGAGGACGACGATCTCGAGTACGACATCACCTTCCCAACTCCAGTATCAGCTGAATCGGCAGCGGATCAGGCTGCTTTCCTGGACAGAAAAGAGCCTGTTATTATTTTACTTGGGTGGCTGGGTTGCAAAGAGAAGCACATCGCAAAATATGGCCAGATATATGATGAAAAGGGGCAAGTAGATTTTAGTGCATCAGTCATTCTCGATGAGCTGTTTCCTGTGCATTAGAGTACCTACTATACCGCATCTATGTAACTATAACTTAAGACTGCGTTACATGATGAGATTGAAATAACCATTTCATAAACTGTTGTTCAAATGATAACATGTACGTACGTACATTGTCTATGCTGAATATGGGATGGTCAATTTTATGGCATTATTCATCAATGATATCATGTTTTCATGGCCCATCCCATATGGCCCAGACTCTGCAAATAGAGGCTTGTACTTCTCATCTGTAACTTTCTATAAGCAACCATTATCAGTGAGAGATTTGTAGCTTCAATTAACTTATTTGGCCTGGTTGCCAACTCTGATTGTGTTTATACTTTTTTTGAAAATAAATGTCTGGTAAGTACAGTCATTAGTAGTTAGTGCACTTGTGTCTCACCAATGCAACCCAGGTGTAATTTTTGGTCCAGGCAGTAGGTGGTATCCTGAGGTGTGTTGCCTTCCTTAATATAAAGACTAATTTACACAATCAAATGTGCGGTTGGTTTAACAGATACTTTGCCATCTGTAAATAATTTTGATAATTATCTTTACAAAATGTACTATCATTGTATTCTAGTATCAAGCATAAGGGACGTAGCTATGTTTTGTGATCTTTTATTACTAGTACTAATAAAAGCTTCAAATGTCTCTTGGGTTGGTGTTCAGAATAAAGGTAATTCAGCCTAAGAATTACTGTTGGAGTTCTTAACTTCAAACTAATGTTCCATTGTTCTTATGGATGATTTTTTCCCTCAGGAATGATATATTGTCATATCTCTCATTTCAGATGTATAACCATCAGATATACAGCTCCCAAAGATGTAGCTTTCTTCAATGTTGGAAAACTGAATGAAATTGCCTGCAAGATACTGGATCTACTCGATGATTATTCTGTGGCAGATAATCCAATTATTTTCCACATTTTCAGCAATAATGGTAGTTACGTATACAACAGTATTGTACAGGTCCTTACCAGTGGGGATAAACGGTAATCTTTTTAAAATTCTGATTTATATGCATATGGTAATAAATATTCAAGACCAACAGTAATGTAGTAGAGGTATGACATGGCAATTGTACTATCTTGTCATAGAACTAGCTTTTATTGCGATGTTGTAGAGTGTCCGATTTGTATATTGAGGGTTCCAAGTTTGATTCCAGATTGGGGCAGTAGGATTTTACCTGTTATAAGTAATATATGACATGTATATTGCAAAGAAATTCTATTATATATGTGTCACAGATCTGATGGCCGAAAGACACAGAGGTACTCTAAGATGCCTTCTGTCTTGATTTAAAAGTACAGTTATGTGCAACTTGACGCTGTTTAACAACCACCTCAGCATTATATTATGGCTATATTTTCTGGACACATTCTCATAATTAAACCCTCTCATTACAAAGTGGAAAGTGGCCAATATAGAAATTGTGAATATTGTACAGTCTATCCAAAAAGTTCAATATCTTTTCCACTATGGTGAGTTGAGGCAGTGTGTGCGTGGGGGTATTCATCACCTCTATCATAGCTCTAGGTTTTTCCTATATATCCCTTCTATACATAATACCGCGACACACTTAATACTGTGAATGCCCACATAATAACAATACATCACACATGCGCAAAGTCATAACCTCCATTTTCGTCTGTATTTATTTACATAGTATACTGGCAAATGTCAAACCATTTCCTTCAAAAATATAACTTTTTGACTATTTCTTATCATTGTTAGCTCGACTTTTTGAAGAATATAAGAGCTATTGTAGTCGCCCTGGCGTCGACGTTGGCATTGCAGCTTTTGGTTAAAGTTTTACATGCAAGTTACTATCAACCTTATATTATATCTCAATAACCATTTATGGTATTGACTTGAAAGTTTATAAATATGTTCAGGGGCTTCAAGGGCATCAGACAACCAAGGTAGTTAACTCTTGACTGAATTAAATATGAATTATGGCCCCTTTTTAACTTAGAAATTTTGGTTAAAGTTTTGCATGCAATAGAAAATTTTGGTTAAAGTTTTGCGTGCAAGCTACTATCCAGTTTGTATCTCAATAACCATTCATGGTATTGACTTGAAAGTTTATAAATATGTTTAGGGGCATCAGACAACTAAGGTAGATAACTCTTGATGGAATATATTACAAATTATGGCCCCTTTTTAACTTAGAAATTTTGGTTAAAGTTTTGCATGCAAGATACTCTCATGCTTATATCTCAGTATCCAGGCATGCAATTAATTTTAAACATCTTTAATATGTTTAGGGGTATCATACTTTTATGGTAGATAACTCTGGATAGAATATGTTACAAATTATGGCCCCTTTTTAACTTAGAAATTTTGTTTAAAGTTTTGCATGCAAGGTACTTTCATGCTAATATCTCAGTATCCATGCATGCGATTGATTTGAAACATCTTTAATATGTTTAGGGGTATCATACTTGCATGGAAGATAACTTGATAGAATATGTTACAAATTATGGCCTTTTTTAACTTAGAAATTTTGGTTAAAGCTCAGAGTCCAGGCATGGGATTGATTTGAAACATCTTTAATGTGTTTAGGGGTATCACACTATAAAGGAAGATAACACTTGATCTACTATCCAGCTTATATCTCAGAAATTGCTTGTGGAATTGACTAGAAAGTTAAGGAGTGTCTTCAGGGGCATCAGAAAACCAAGGAGGATAACTTTTGGGCTGAATTTTATGTAAATTATGGCCCTTTTCTTGCTTGGATTTTTTGATTTAAGTTTTGCATGCACAGTGTTATTATGCTTATGTCTCAGTAACTAGGCATGGGATTGATTTTAAGCTTCATAAAAATATTAAGGGGTATCATTTTTTACTATTATCATGTACAGGGTATGTGAAGGGCAAGAATTGAAATTGATTTCATTTGATTTACCAGCAAGCATTTTGAATAGTCTAGCGTGCTGTCCTCTGACAGCTCTTGTTGTAATTTGCAGAACCAAAAAAAATTTAGATTTGCTGTAGTAAATATAATCACTTTTACCAATATGACTCAACTGGATAATAAACATACCATATCAAAACCAGTTGTAACCTGAAGATGATTCGTAAAGATGGCTTATCTCATAAGGTAACTAAAGATGTTGAAAAGGAGTGTTCAGCCCTTATACATAATGGTGTATATTTAAGAAGAGAAGTTAATTTAAATTTAGTCAAAATTAAATCCATTGATTTGTAATTCTTCTCAGTAATTTAAAAAGATAAAAGAAAGATTGGTTTTGACAGTTCATGTATAGTAAAATTGCCATAATATGAAAGACCAAATGGGAGAACATAAAATCTCTGTAAGAATGCAAGGCTAGGAAAATTGAGATAACACAATTTATTTAACTATATACCCACTTTACAGATATGGGGGTTATATAAGAATTAGGTTTATGACATCACATTTCATCCTACACTCACTTCACATGAAGACATGATTATATTCATCACCTTTAAGGATAGCTCTAGGTGAGCTTGTGCCAGAACTACAAATATCCCTCTGCTAAGTCATTTTATTTTATGCTTAATAATGAAATACAGTGTTCTATATAGAATTGCCAGGACTTCTTTTTACATATAAAGGGTTTGTATATGGGTATGTAGCACAATAAAAAGAAAATTTGTTTGTTTTGCGTGAATATGGAATATATCTTATCTTGAAGTGATACAATTTTCAATTGCGCTGCGTGCTCGTTAAAATATGAAATTGTATCACTTCTCGATGATATATACATGTATTCCATTTTCACACAAATATCTTCTATGTATCAGGATTGTCACTTCTTGGACTATTGCTGTATTTAAAAAATTGTTTGAAAATTTATTTGCATTTATTATATTATCTTTTTTTCAGGTATCAGAAACTCCAAGTGCTGGGTGTAATTGTTGATAGTGCACCAGGCAAAGTACGCATTACACGTGCAGCAAAGGCTTTTGCAACCAGTCAGAATGTGAACTTTATTTTCAGCTACGTATTAATGCTAGGAATGATCATTTACTTGTTCTTCACCAATATCAGGGCCACAATTAAGGCCTATTTCGACCCAACAGTGAAAGAGCAGAATGAACATTTTCTGTTCGAGAATCTAGCTTCCCACCCAACGCACTGGCCCATGCTGTATCTTTACTCAAAGGCAGACAGGATGGTGTGGTACAGAGATATAGAGGATATGATGCAGCGTCGACAGGCCCTGGGCGTGAGCGTCCGCGGAATGTGTTGGGACGACAGCGACCATGTTGCACACCTGCGCAAACATCCCACAGAGTACATAGAGATTTGCGGAGAGTTTCTGGACTTTTGTCTTGGTGGGGGATCTGAGGACGATATTGACATGCAGGGCTTTGAAGCTGAGGCTGGGTTAGAAACAGAAGAAGACTACCTGCTAGCTAAGAAGCAGTGATTGTTTGGCTGCCACTTTTTTTTACAACAGTATACTTCGGTCCATGTTTAATGAAATATCTCAAATTCAGATTTTTCACCACTGAGTATGGATAGGCTGTGGTATTTAATATACCATTTCTAAAAAAATTTGAAAGATGTTTTTCTGTGTAATTATTCAGAATAAAAATTGTTTAAAATGAAATAGATGCATAACATCTGTGTTGAAAAATAAGAGTTTAATATGTGTTGATATAGTTAAGTTTATTATTTTCAGTCAGTAAAGAAATAAGTTCCAACAATTTATACTTATTCTCTCTCGCTGGTTTTAGGGTTATCAGATTACTGTGCATGGGACCATGGGTGTATGTTATGGAAGAATCTTGCCATAGCTTGGTCAATACCTGCAACCCTGGACTCCTCAGTTCCTGTAAAGTAGCACTGGACCATGTTTCATAGTTTAGATTTAGTATAGACAGTTCAAGTAGACAGAAAACAATTCTGCACAATAATAATGTTGTGTTTTTTAGCTCACCTGAGCACGTGTGCTCAGGATGAGCTTTTAGGATCGATGAATGTCCGTCGTCCGTCCGTCCGTCCGTCCGTCGTCCACAATTTGTTCGTTTGCACTCTAGCATCTTCATTTTATGAGCAATTATCTTCAAACTTTAAAACAATGTTTATGACCATAAAATCTCGGCCAAGTTCGATTATGGCTGATATCGGAACATTAGGTCAGGAGTTATGCCCCTTTTAAAATTCAAAAAAGCCAGATTTCACATTGTTTGCACTCTAGCATCTTCATTTCATGAGCAATTATCTTAAAATTTTAAATCAATGTTTATGACCATAAAATCTCGGCCAAGTTCGATTATGGCTGATATCGGAACATTAGGTCAGGAGTTATGCCCCTTTTAAAATTCAAAAAAGCCAGATTTCACATTGTTTGCACTCTAGCATCTTCATTTCATGAGCAATTATCTTAAAACTTTATATCAATGTTTATGACCATAAAATCTCGGCCAAGTTCGATTATGGCTGATATCGGAACATTAGGTCAGGAGTTGTGCCCCTTTTAATATTAAAAAAAAGCCAGATTTCACATTGTTTGCACTCTAGCATCTTCATTTCATGAGCAATTATCTTAAAACTTTATATCAATGTTTATGACCATAAAATCTCGGCCAAGTTCGATTATGGCTGATATCGGAACATTAGGTCAGGAGTTATGCCCCTTTTAAAATTCAATAAAGCCAGATTTCACATTGTTTGCACTCTAGCATCTTCATTTCATGAGCAATTATCTTCAAACTTTATATCAATGTTTATGACCATAAAATCTCGGCCAAGTTCGATTATGGCTGATATCGGAACATTAGGTCAGGAGTTGTGCCCCTTTTAATATTAAAAAAAAGCCAGATTTCACATTGTTTGCACTCTAGCATCTTCATTTCATGAGCAATTTTAAATTTAATCACGACCAAGTTCGATTGTGGCTGATATCGTACCATTAGGTCAGGAGTTATGCCCCTTTTAATATTCAAAAAATCCATATTTCAAGTTGTTTACACTCTAGCATCTTCATCTTTTGAGCAATCGTCTTCAAACTTTATGGCAATGCTTATGACCATAAGGTTTCGATTGAGTTCGATTATTGCTGACATTCATCAATTAGGTCAGGAGTTATGCCCCTTTTAATATTAAAAAAATGCCATATTTCACATTGTTTACACTCTAGCATCTTCATCTTTTGAGCAATCATCTTCAAACTTTATGACAATGCTTATGACCATAAGGTCTCGATTGAGTTTGATTATGGCTGAGATCCGTAATTAGGTCAGGAGTTAAGCCCCTTTTGATATAAAAAAATGCCAGAAATCACTTTGTTTACACTCTAGCATCTTCATCTTTTGAGCAATCATCTTCAAACTTTATGACAATGCTTATGACCATAAGGTCTCGATTGAGTTCGATTATGGCTGAGATCCGTCAATTTGGTCAGGAGTTATGCCCCTTTTAATATAAAAAAATCCATATTTCACGTTGTTTACACTCTAGCATCTTCCTTTTTTTAGCAATCATCTTCAAACTTTATGACATTGTACATGACCATAATGTCTCGATTGAGTTCAATTGTGGCTGAGATGGGTCATTTAGGTCAGGAGTTATGCCCCTTTTAATACAAAAAATGCAAGATTTCACTTTGTTTATTCTCTACCAACTTCATTTTTTTAACAATCATTTTTAAACTTTAAGACAATGTTTATGCCCATAATCTCACAATCGGGTTCAATTATAACTGATATTAACTTGTAAATTTAGGAGTTATGCCCATTTCACCATAAAAAAAGCCAGATTTCACTTTTACACTCAAGCATCTTTATTTCTTAAGCAATCATCTTTCTCAGGTGAGCGACCAAGGGCCATCTTGGCCCTCTTGTTTAGAATTCCTGGACTGCATCTTTAAAATCAACAGAGAAAATATAAAAAAAAATCAGAAAGAGTTCAACTTCAGGGGGAATTCTTATCCCTCTGATTTAGAGGATTTCTAAAGAATGTATAATGGAAACTTGCATATTAATAAAGTACTTATAGTTTTGTTTTTATTGTGCTGATTTTTTTTTATTAAAATTAAGAACTCATAAAGGAATCAATTGACTCAGTTTTAGAAAAAAAGTATTTTTCTTAAGAAAAAAAATGTAGCAAAAAAATTGGAACAGTATGGATTGAGTACAGTACCTGCATTTATAATATTGTTCATGTGAATCTCTTCTGCATAATGTAGTTAACTGCTTTGCTGCCACTGAAGGAATGTATATGTGATATTATGCAACATGTGGAGGTGATTATGAAAAAAGTTTGTTTTTGAATTTGACATATATATTTTAGTTTTGAAATAATGATAGAGAATTTATTTGTACTTTCATATTTTAAATTTAACTGGTATCCAAAGAAATGAACATTATTTGATTACTTTGATATATATTACAATAAAAAAAACAGGGTATATTTTGGTACATTTGATATGGTATCTTTGTCGAGAGTCGGTTTAATATTCCTGTAAATAATCGGTATTTTTACTCCTTACAAATTATAACTATTTCATATAATTTCTATTATATGCTGTTCATCTTGCCATATCTTTTAAATTGTCTCGTTTCTGACAAGTTATCAAGCTTTGCATAGATTCATATACCGGTACATTTTATTTATTTATTTTTTACTGCATGAAGAGAAATGTTTTTAAAATTGATTGCAAGGGGTAAATTATTTAAAATTGATGACATTTATAATTCAGAAATTCTTTCTCTTTATTTTACATTACATTTTTAAGTTGAATTTTAATTCCATTCCAATTTAAATAGGAAACAGACCAGAGTACATATTCTGGAATTGAATCGAAATATTTTTAAGCAATGCAAATAAGGCAGCAGCAGCACTGATCGTGAAGATTTATTAATTGAAGACATTTTAATGATAAGTAGATTATTTCTTTTTTTAATGCAAAGCATTTGTTTTTTACACTACAATTTTTGTGATAGATTTCATTGCATTTCACCACATGCATTTATGCATTTTATTGATAATGCCACTAATATGTGTTATTAGAGTAACAATGCATGAAATTGTGATATGTATTTTTTGTAACAATATTTCAAGATGTAACATTCATGTATAGAATGACATGTAGTATCTAATCTTTATGAATGGTTAACTGTAGAAAATGGTACTTACAATGCTATGGTCTGTAGATGAAAAAAAACCAAGATATTTTTAAAATGTGTTTTAATTAGATCCCCTGTACCAGTTAGCAAGCAATGCTTGACTTAAAAAGCTCTGTATTCAGTGATATATTGCAGATTAAGGCACAGTGTTGAGTGAAGATGAGCAGTAATCTAATCACAGAGGCTGTAATTAATTACAAAGTATCTGAATGCTACAACATGCATTATTCCGCAGTATATCATGCAAAAGGAAATTCTATATCCATTCTAACACGTTTAATAGACTGCTAAATAGGGATAAAAATGTGTTGAGTTTATTTTCCTTGAAGCGTGCATGTATTGTAAAATAATACACGCCACAATTCTATGTTTATATAGCAGTATTGTTGATCATGATAGAATAATGATTCATTATTACAATTCATTTCTCACATCTCATTTATTTTTCAAGATATAATCAGCTTTAAGATTATGCGCTCTTTATATGTAACTGCTGATATATTCATGCATATACTTATTGAACAAAGTATTTAAAGCTCTTTTTTTCTTGATCTTATGAACAAAGTACTTAAAGCACACATTTTATATTTTTATGATATTGATAGACTGAAAGCTATGATACATTTGCTTTTTATTTATTTTGGTTTTTGTATCAATTTGTGCATTTTTTTTCTTCATGCATTTGATTATTTATTAGGTTAATATATAATACTGGTCAATGTTATTCTCATTTAATTTTTCTTATAATATTGACAAAGTATTAGATTTTATATTAGGTAAACGGCAGCAAAAGAACATAGAGGTTAAAAATAACATTTATCATTGTGTATGTTAAACAAAGCAAGCAACAGTTTTCATTAAACATAAGGTATACCATTTCATTACGACTTATCATACACGGATTCTATATATATTTTATATATTTTCTACATTTGGTTTTGGTGTGTATTGCAAGTTAATTCAGAGATTTGTCCTTTGAAAATTGTTTGGAAAAAAGAGAAGAGAGATAGATGTTAAATATTGTTAACTAACTAAGGGCCTTAATATTTTTCATTTGATATACCCATGATTGATGGTACATAGACAAGCTTTCAAAGGCCAGTACTGCCTTCTTGTTATGTTTTGCTGGGATAAAGGAGAATTTTTTAGATAGTGTTTTACATATTTCTTAATCACTTAAGAAGTTGTGCCATAGTGACATATTGGATGTAGTATTTATTGACAGAATTAGTACAGAGGTAGTGTAGTATTATCTAGACTAGCAGTATTGTATTTACTATAAAAGGAATTTACATAAGATCGGTGTTTATCGCACTTATCGGACATCCATCTTCTTTCAAGATGTATTTTGAACACATATTGATTGGTACATTTCTTCATTAGATCATAAAGCAAGCAATAAAAGGGCTGTATTTGGAGCAAATGATAACACTTTGAGAAATTATTGCAAAAGAAAGCAGTTAACCATAATTTGTTAATGATGTATTTATATTGAACATTTATTCTTTGTGAAAAATGAAAGAGTGTAGGGCTTAATTAACCCCATTCAAAAATCTGTAATTTACGCATACACATACATGTATTTGGTAACAAATTAAAGGTTAATTTATGGTCTATACAAGTTTAACTGAATGGTATTAGTGTACATATACTTTGCTGAAAATTTGACAAACATTGGTCTACTGGTTACAAAGTCACATGTTTAAGTTGTGCACATTTTATTCTTTGACTGAGCATATATTGTTGTAAAATGGTAGGACTAAAGATTATACTTACCTGTTTTTTACGTTGAATACTAATTTTTTATTTTTCCTTTTTTAATTAATCAAATCAATTTTCTTGTTTTCTTTATTTATCCTATGTTTTGCATTTAAATAATTTGCATAGAATTAAACATTTAAATTCTTAACTGGCTTTTTTTTTCTTATACATTTATTCTTTTATCACATGTATGCATTTCAGCTTGTTGAAATAAAACTTGATTGTTGATAGTTTGTTCACATGTACATTCATCTAAGTAATGTTTATGAAATTGATTGGTTCTCATGTAAACGAAGCTGATTGGTTCTCATGTAAATGAAGCCGATTGGTTCTCATGTCAGTGGAGTAGATTGTTCTTTATACATGCATGAAGCCGATAGGTTTTATGCGCACAAAGCAGATTTGCGCTTATTTGCATGAAAAAGATGACTTTTATGTGATTGAAGCTGATTAGTTCTTAAGTGGTTGAAGCTAATGACATTCCAGGAGCAGGTTCAGCATGCAGTTGTTTGGTACTCCTGTGTACTGTATACAGCAGTTTTATGTGTGATTGATAGCTACCTTACTTGTATAAACATTTGTGCCATTGTGATTATTACAATGTTTAGACCTAGACACCGTTTATTGAATTACATGTACTAGGTGTTGAAGGTGAATACTAATTTTCAGTTTTTAAGAATGCTTAAGTTTTAAACATGCATGTACATAAACTTTATTGCATATTATTTTCCAAAAAAGGGATCAATTAAGTTTTTTATTTTTTATCGTTTGACATAAATAGGGATGGTGTTTCAGAATAAAAAGAATTAATGCTTAGAGTTAGACCAAGACTAGAAATATATAATGGGAGAACCTCACCAAGAGTTAAGCTTCCAATTTTTCTTACACTTTTGATGGTACACAGTAATATGTTGTTACTTGCAATCTATAATAATAATTTTATTTATCAATTTTAGGGGTTCTTATGTTTGTCTATAAAACTACTGAATATTTATACATCGTTTTTAATGACACCTATGCAAATTACCATACTACAAAGCAAATAAGATTTGCTCTTTATTTTTGAACAGAACTATTTTAGGGTAGAATGATGTTGTCTTGTTTCATCAGCAATAGTATTCTGTCACAGTGCTTTCAGTGTACATGACTGTACATTATTTTCTGAAATATGTATTCTTTAACCCCTACAATGCTGTTGGCATTTGTGGCTGCCTTTTTGAGCAGTGCAGACAAAGACCAACCTGCACATCTATGCAGTCTGGTCATGGTATGCACTGTTCACTATGTAGTCAAATAATTTTCAGCAATCATCCCCATAATCAAGTAATGGTATAGTCCAAAATGAAGAAAGTACAAGTCCAATCAAGATATTAAGTATGGTAAGGGTTAAATGGTAATGCCGTCCATTTGATATTTATCACAACATTAGTGTGATGTAAATAAAGCTTAATTTGAATTGAAATATTTTGATACATAAATGAGAATATTATTGCAATCTCCATTATTCTTTACCCTTTATCTTGATGTACAAATGCAGGCTTTGTCATTTCTGTATTATCTTGAGATTCCATCCACTTTGTTATTATAAGAAGCTTGGTATTAACTTTTTAGTAAACAAACATTAAATGTTTTAACAATTATATTGTGACTTTGTGTTTTTATTCAAGGCTGCCCTTTAAGTGTGGATTATCAAATCTGTTATAGTCGGGGTGAATCTTTAAAAAAAGAAAGAGACAAAACAAAAAAAAGAGTACTTAATTTTTTTACACTTATATGTATTTAAGGCATTTATTTTTGTTTTGTTCAGGATTTTGAAAACCAGAAACTACAGATGTTGTAGTTCTACTGGTTTAGGGGATGATTACCATTGATATTTGGCCCATTCCAGCAAGATTTTTAAGGGATTATTTTTCCATTCCCATTCAATATCTTTAGAATGTCTGAATCTGCAGGCATTAGATGCTATACACTGTACTGATTTTGTTATATTTAAGGGATTACCCATACTGATTTGAGACCAACACCTGGATAGGTTGAGAAATATCCGGGTATGTTTTAACATTGAAAACTAACCCATGGGTAACATACCTAATTATGAGATGGGGCAACAACACATGTTCTGTTGACCACCCATCCTGTGTTTTTTGCTGCAATAAGAAGAATTTAATACAAAAATCCATAATTTTTGTGTCCATGCGCAGCATGGCAGACACATAGGGATCAACTTGTTGTCTGCATCACACTTTCTTGTCCGGAGCATAACTTAAGCACATTTGCTTTGATTCACTCCAAACTTGAAACATAGCTACCTTATGAGGCATAGAAGTGCAGTGCACAAGAACTGTAACTGTAGCTCATCTTATTCTTGAATTTTCCTTCTTCAGTTGATTTTGTGGCATAACTTCATCATTATAAAATAGATTCACTCCATGCAAGAAACACAATTTAATGAAGGGTAGAAGTGCAGTGCTCTAGCTTATCCAATCATTGAATTACACCCCCATCCCTTGTTGGGTTTTGGTTTTAAAAAGAAATTGTCCAGAAAATAAATTCAACACTACATGTATTTAATGGATTATTCGAAGCTTAGGACATGAATACCTAATGAGATGTAGAAATGTGGTGCTTAGGAACAATAACTCTAGCTTATCTTATTCTTGAATTATCTCCCCAGTTCTCATCACTTTATTTTTGTCCTAAGCTAACTTCAACATTATTACATGGATTCACTCAAAACTTGGAACATGAATAATTTGTGAGGTGTTAAAGTGTGCTCCTTAAGAACTAACTCATCTAATTTTTGTATTTTGATCATTTCTCTGACACCTGCCTGGATGCAGGCGACAAGTGTTTAAGTTTAATATTATTTTATTTCTTTTCATATATATACAGAAAAAGGGTTGGGGTACAAGTTCTACCAACTTAGATAATGCCCTCCCCTTATAACATGAATAACAAAGTTTGTACATAAAAGGTAATGGCATACAACATTACAATATTATATGACATTTTTATATAAGTTGCTTGATTATTTTTTGAAAAAAGTATAAATGGAAATGAAATAAAACTAGAAAGTAGAGATTAAACAAAAATAAACTGAGATGGAAGGAACAAAGAAAAAAAGGAAATGAAGAGTGAATATTGAGAATATGGAACAGGAGAGAGAGAGAGAGAAAGAGAGAGAGCCGCAGGCATAAATAATTAAACATAAAAAAAAAAAAAACAATAAAAAAAACAACAATAGGATGTCTGTAACTTAACAAATAAATGTGTCAAAATCTTTTTGATTTACTTATGAACTTATGAACAGATTTAAAAATAATTTTGTTTTGATCATCATTAAGATTATTGTCACCAAAAAGGAGTTTATGAATGTTTAAAGGTGGAATTTCTAGTTTGATTAAATAGTTCATGGCGATATTCTTGATACTTTTCCATGTAAAAAAGTAGTGATTTGCATTTTCAATACCATCATTGCAAGAACAAAAGGGATTGTCTCTCAAGTGGTTGTTAAATAAATCTTCATTAAGATTACTACAATTATTTCTTATTCTAGCATGTAAAACACTTTCATATCTATTTCCTGTAAGATAGTACTCTGGTAATTTAATAGAAATTGAGTCTCTTTTAATAGCATTTTTAAAACTACAAAGTGAAGGCAGTGTTCTGGTATTTGTATCCAATGAATTCCACTGCATAATAGAAGATGGTATACATGATTTTTGAAAAAGTGAAGTTCTTGTTTTAATCAATGAAATATTTTCGTTGTCCCGTAAGTCATAATGAGATATCTCACCAACATAAGAAGGTACCAAATCATTAATATAAGAAGGGGTAAGATTATTAGTTACTTTGTACATAAGACATAATTTTTGATTTTCTCTTCTTTTTGCTAAAGGTTCCCACAGACATTCTTTGTATAAATTATCTAAAGAGACAGATCGCGTTAAACCAGTAACTATCCTTGCCGCTTCATGTTGAAGCTTGTCAAGAGATTCTACATTATACAAACTTAACCCATCCCAGACAATTGATGCATACTCTAAAATTGGCCTTACATATGAAAGATAAATTTGATTTAAAGCATTTCTAGAAAGTGTAAATTTCAATTTTTTCATTATATTAATTACTTTTGATGCAGATGACAGAATGTTTTCTAAATGAGTGTTCCATTGGCAGTTAGAACTTAACGTAACACCTAGATGTTTATGGTTTTCAACAAAAAGTAGTTCAGTGTTATTAAACATAAGTTTTGGATGTAATTGATCTCTTTTCAAACTGAAAAGAATAGCTTCTGTTTTATTGGGATTAAAATCTACTAGCCATTGGTCTGCCCATAGAGATATAACACTTAAATCATGATTTAACATACCTTCTAAATCTTGAATTGAAGAAGAAGAACAAAACAGAGAACTATCATCAGCATATAACCTGCATAAACTAAGTAAGGATTCAGAAATATCATTAACATAGATTAAAAATAAAAGAGGTCCAAGTACTGATCCCTGAGGAACACCAGCAGAGATTAGCTTAAGATCAGATTCATAGGAATTAATTACTGTTTTTTGTTGTCTGTTGTTAAGATAATCTGACATCCAATTTAACAATTTACCATCCACACCATTTTGTTTAAGTTTAAAAATAAGACCCTTATGCCAAACCCTGTCGAAAGCTTTTGAAATATCACAAAAAACCATACAAGAAAATTGACCATGATCAATGGTTTGGCAAATATGATGATAAATGTCAATTAACTGGTACACAGTTGAGTGATTTGGCAAAAATCCAGACTGATATTTGTAAATTAGATCATTATCCAGTAGGTAGTTATGTAGATATTTAAAAACTAATCTCTCAAATAATTTACCACAACAACTAAGTAATGAGACCGGTCTATAGTTTGAAGGAGATGATTTATCACCTTTTTTAAATATTGGTGTGACCTGTGCAACCTTCCATTTATCAGGAAATATACCCTCATCAAGAGATCTACGAAATAAGATAAACATAGGTTTAGATATAGTATATACACATTCTTTTAACATTCTATGGCTAATATAATCTGGTCCGGATGCTTTATTAATATTCAAAGTCTTTATAATATCTTCAATTTCTGAAATAGAGAACTGGATATCTGATAACCTACTTTCTGTTTTAAAACTTATATTTGGTAAACATATATTTTCATCATTTACAGTTGAAACTGATACAAAGTAATTGTTAAAACAGTTTGCCTTTTCAAAATTTGAATTTAGAAAGAGTTTTTGACCTTCATGTGTTACACATAATGGAGGAATACTTGAAATTTTCTTTCACAAAATGTCTTATAATTTTCCAAAAGCTTTTTATATCATTTGTTTTAAGTTCCATGAGGTTAGATTCAAGACTTGTGAAGAAATTTTCCTTGGCTTGTTTTTTTAAGTTATTGACTTTATTTCTTAATTTTTTATATTTAATCCAGTCATTTTGTTTACCTGAACAAGAAGCAACACTTTTCATTCTGTCTCTTTTTCTAGAAAATCTTCTAATTAAACTATCATACCAGGGTTTATCATCAGGCCTAAAATGAACAATTTTACAAGGTATGCACAATTTAGCTAATTTTATAAAAGTATTAGTAAATAGAGTACAAGCTTCATTCAGTGTACCATTGTAAAGACATGACCAATCATAATTCAACAATTTATTATTAAGCTCATCGAAATTAGCTCTTTTATAATTCCAAATTTCTCTATCAAATCCTGATACTATATCATATGAAAAAGGTAAATGTATAAAAGTTAAACTGTGATCACTTATTTCAGCTGGTAAAAGCTGAGTACCTGATTCAAGATAATTCATATCAAAAGGTATAAGAATGGGATCTAATAATGCTTGCTGTCTAGTTGGAGAACAAATAACATTCTGCAAAGAGTTGGTAAGCATAACACTTCTAAGATTATTAAAAGTTGGATTTAGTAAATTTTCATTCATATCTCCTAATATAATAACATTTTTGGACATATCAAATGCTCTTTCAAGATTTAAATTCAAATTATTAAAAAACACTGCATCAGCTGTTTTGGGGCTATAAAAAGTCCCAATTAAGTATGTTTCATTTTTAACCATTATTTTTAACCAAATAGATTCCTCTACAAATATTCTACTCAGGAACCTGAGAGTGAACAAGTCCTTTACTAGGATAAACTAGAATCCCCCCACCATGATTATTCCTATCTTTTCTATATGGAGTATCAAATGATGAAGAAAGAAATAAATCATTTAATGATACATCTTGATTTAAATGGGTTTCAGTAAAACAGATAATGTTAAACTAATAAATTGTCCTTAATGAATTCGATTTTGTTTCGGATGCTCCTTATATTACAATGTAAAATTGAAAGAGTATGTGAGGGATTATTCAGAAAAGGTCCGGGATTTGATTCAATGTCCCCTGCTAGTATTAATAAAATTTTCATGTAAATAACAAACTGAAAACATAGTAATAAATTAAGGACGGTAATTTTGTTGGAAAGGACCAAGCTATATAAGTACCATAAGCATTTAAAGAAAAACATTACAATATTGAAATTTATTCTTATAATATAAGACATCCTCTTGGTGAATCTATCATATCTACCATGATGCAGTCCAATGGTAGCCCTCCATAAGCCTAAATCATTACCTATTTGGAAGAAGTGTCAAATCAGATGGTTGGCCAACCAATGAGACTGCACCATGATGATACCAGATGGTAACAACTGACAAGTGTTAAAAGGTAATATTTACACTGAAAAGAACAGTAGCAAATACTGTGAGAAAATAACTCAGACTGATGGAGAGGTCTGTTAAAAGTATTCAAGTTTGATATATATACATGATAAGCGTCATTTTTATGTCCCCAATTTGGAAAGGGGGTCATATAAACTTGCCCATGCAGTCCATCCATTAATTTTTTTTTGTCAGGCATGCCTCCAAAACTTATAAAACCTTACATTAGAATGTTCAGCCCAGCAAAGTTTCTAAATTCATGTTCATGGCAGAGTTATGGCCTTAAACTTAATGAAAAATGACACACGTGGGGGCATCTATGTCCAGTGGACACATTTCAAGAATTTTTTTCAGAGTAACATACCCATGTCTAACTAAGTAAGACCACCATGCAATATTTCACCCTCTACGGCATACATCCATTGGAATAAATTTAAACAATTCTTTCCTCTTTTATTATTTATGCATACCACAAGTTATAATAAAAAACATTTTGGTATTTGTGCAATTAAAATCCAGTAAAATCAAAATATTCCATGAAGTGATTTACTTGGTACTGTGCTGAATACAATGTATTTTTTTGGTCCCTACACAGACCATATTATAAATGATCCAAAAACCAGTAGTTCTCTTGGTTTTCTGAGCCTTGCAATTATCTCATTTCATTTTCCCTGTTAGTCCTTGCATGATCAAAATTTCAGTGTAATTAAAGTACCGAGACTGCTATATGATTGTCTTCATAAACATTTATTCATGTAAATTAATGCATGTACAATACCAAATAAATCAACAAAATTTGTAAAATAGATTTAAAATTAAAAAATAACATTACATGTACTTAGATGAACATTTTTTTCAAGTGATTGTATGAAATTGACTGAACATTGTTACTACATGTATTATCAATCGTCATTAACTTACAAACTGCCATCTCTCTCTGATAATCATTTCACTGATAAATAATTACCAAATTATTACAACTGGCACACATTCTATTACATTTTTTTTTATTATTTTAATTATCTGATTAATAAATACTAATATATAATGTCCAAATGTCACTATAAATGGTGAATTTTCATCGGGTATATAACAACAGATTCATGGTATCAATACATATGGTCAAAAGTCACTATCATTTATTTTCATCTCATCAATATTAATAACTTTTTATACCATTACACATACTGAAGATATCAGAGCACATGGTTTAGAGTATTTAGTGTTTTTGACAAGGGACTACTACGCAGCAGGACACTGGTCTTGGTCTAGAGTCTGTTGATGGAACTCCTTCACTATCCTCTCCACCTTTGTATCCCGACCCCTGTCCAGCGTGCCAATATCAAACATCGCACCTTGGGTGGCCTTCACTAGCATGGAGTAGTCATTCTGCAGAATGGAAACCATGAATTGTAAGTCATATGCTAACTTCTACATACATTTGTATTAAATCACCTTCTCCAGGGGTCTCTGAGGTGGAATGGTTTAAGTCGCTGATTAGCCCCTCAGCCCTAAGGGTTCAATTCCTAGTTTAGTCATTCATATTTCATGTGAGGAAGCCTTCCAGATGGCTTGTGTTAGGTCAATGGTTCTACCTGGGTGCCTCTTTACACTGAGTCTTCCTCCACCTGGAGATATACCCAGTAACTGGATGTTGCTACATATATGACTGAAATATTGTCTTTAGCGACAGTAAAATCAAGACTTGGCTACATGAGGGGTGTCTTGACAAATTGTTTGCCCATTTTACTTGCAGATCAGCCTTAAATTATAAGAATTATTGGTCTTTCAGTGAAATACCAAAGCAAGTTTTCTCTAAACAAATTTACAAAGCTTGTAGTTATATATTTTTTGTTGCTTTTCCTGGGTTCACTGAGACAAATGTCAATCAGAGTCATTCTCTGTTTCCCAGAAAACTAAATGACACCCTACTAGTTTAAGTTCTACTAATGTCATGATTCCTAATAAAAATTCAGAATTAAAAGACTTTCAAAAATTTGTTGAGAAACTTTTATTCCTTTATAATAGAGTTGAAATTTGGCATGCTCATTGTTTGAACATTAACTTAACATTACCAATTAACTAGGCAAAATGAAATGCTTCTTTTAAACAAAAGTCATCTCCTTTTCATTACCTTATACCATTTAAGACAAAGTTTCATTTCAAATTGTGCCAGACTTAGGACAGTGTATTATTATAACAACGTAAGCCTTAAACAATAATTTATGCCTTCTCAAGGAGCTGTCATATCATGGTCTCCTGTTTGCCCATACAATATTATAGTTCAGATGCTTCAGTCTGCATGGCAAGAAAAATCCATTGCTTAATATACCATTTAAATTTTAGCAAATTAATAGGTAGTCATCATGTTATAATTTTGTATATTTGTATATGTATATTTGAATATTCATGAGGCAAAGGGTTAAAAGATGTAATATATTCATTAATAAGAATAAGGTTAAAAAAAATGACATAATACATTAGGAAGGTTCCTTTTGGCATCATATCCAGAACGGACAATCACTTGTTCGCGCCAATTGATGCCGATGACCTTTCGACTGCTCAGCTTAGCGTACGTGGATATAACATTCAGATGTATGCCCTTGTTGACCAGTTTGTCTCGTAAAGTCTCGGCCATATGAGACTTACCAGAACTCTGTGTAGAACATAATACAAGAATATTATCCTTAAACCTATAATAAAAGCTTAAAAATTAATTTACGTTATAAACAAATGTATTACATAATTGTAGGAAACCCTGGTTGACTGATTTCGTGT
Organism: Solen grandis; assembly: GCA_021229015.1. NCBI lineage: Eukaryota > Metazoa > Mollusca > Bivalvia > Adapedonta > Solenidae > Solen > Solen grandis. Next base: position 53,566,711 of record CM037784.1, on the reverse strand, counting down.
AGCTCATGACATTATGCCTTGAAGAAATAAGCAATAAACCAGTTTTAAAATATTGAACATTAAAAAAACACCTGACGATAATGGTAAATGAAATACTCCTCTGCATGGAGGCTTTAAAGTCATGTTAGCCAAAAAAATATAATACATGTAGCTGAGAACAGCTGTATAAAAAAAACACTCTATGACTGTGTTGCATAATATGGTAAAAACCGCCATGGAACCAATGAAATGGCATAATTAGACACACCCTTAAACAATGAAATACAGGCGTAAAATACCACGGCTGATAGATGATATTAATTAAGTGGGTGTGGGTACCCAACAATGGTACTACATGTATATATTAATATTTTTTTTTTTTTTTTTAAAGTTTAAACTTTATTTATTTTACATCGATTATGAAACAAGTTATCACTCTCAATGGCTCTGATGGTGGCGTATGTGGTCATTATTGTGGGAGGAAACCGGAGAGCCCAGAGAAAACCCATGTGTCTGGACGGGCAACCACTTTACCCTCTCACGTACATGACCAGGAATCGAACCCGGGATGCATTGGTGAGAAGCTAGGCGCATTACCACTACGCTATCCAGGCACCCCAGATTAACAAATCTGACTGATTACTTTCATAAATATTTAAGCTCTACAAAACTACTGCACCTGTTCTTTAGTCATGCAGAGAACAATGATTTTGTGTGCTGAAGGGTTGAATGGATAGTCAGCAGCCAAATCTACAGCCGCAAATCCATCGGCAATTTCGGACCCATCTGCGTCAATATCCTCAATTAGGTCAAGGTAGTCAAAGTCTGACTCCAAAAAGTATCTGCAACAAAAACAGGTCTTCAGTCATAGTTGCTCAGTCTACATAAAAGGAAGATTGTACCAGCATAGTTCTCAATACATGTAGAGTACGAGGGTCATCCAGAAATGAATGAGAGTTGCTTAATTACGTAAAAACTACAAGTGTTACTCATAAAATCTCTTCATAGTCCCTCAATATAATCTCACGTGGATGCTATGGTCGACTCCCATCTTTTTGGCAGATCCCTAACTCACGTTGCTAGGCAACCTTTGTTGATGTCCCTAATGACTGCTTTCATGGTGACATATAGTTCATTCAAATTGTCATATCGGACTCCTTGTAGTGGTTCTTTAAATTTTGGAAACAGGTCGTAGTTGGGGGGACTTAAGTCTGGCGAATATTGCAGGTGATTAAGAACTTCCCAGTGGTACTGCTCAAAACATGTCCCTAACAATGCCGGACTTGTGCGGCGTGGCTTTATCATGCAAAATTAATGGCGTCACCTGTAAAAGTTCCGGTCATTTGCGGCGTATCGCTGGTTCAAGAATTTTAGTCAAATACCACTCATAGTACTCTTTATTAACCGTGCTTCCATGTGGAACTCTGTGTTGTCAAAACGGCGTCAATAGTGTAAGCAAATATCATTAACATCTTTGGACAGTTCATGCGGCGATATTTCACAGGTCCTGGCTAGTTTGAAGTATGCCATTCAGAGCTTTGGCGTTTCAATTCTGGCTCAAATGACCTGATCCATGTTTCGTCAATAGCAACCACTCTATTCAGCATCATTTCACCTTCCTCTGAATATCTATTCAGTGCAAATTTGAACACGTTTGTCTTTTTCAGTTTTTGAGAGTGCTTGCAGCACACACTGCGTGGCGATCTTTCTCATGCCTAAATTCTACGTCAGAATAACATGAACAGAACTCTTACATATACCCGATTCATACGCAATTTCCACGCATGTAAATCAGAGTTGAGAAGTTGAGCAACAATTTCGGTGTTATCGGCGTCTGTAACTGTCACCGGCCTATCGGAGGAGGGCTTCTTGTAAGACTCTTGCCGTCCATTATTGAAATCCTTCACCCATCTACAAATAGTGCTAAATCCAACTGCACATGTTGGGTCAACATCCTGGAGTGCATTAAATATTTCAGTCTCTTTCTTTCTGCGCCTACTCTCTATCTTGATGTACGCATAAAATTTTTCTCGCGTCAGCGCGAATGCATCGTCCGCCACTGCGTTGTTTGATATGATGTCAACAAGAATGACATAGCGTCATGATGCTTACATGCAAAGAGTTCATTTAGTTACGTGCCAAGTTTTGCGGCTTTATGTTGTTTCAATCAAAAGTTACAAACTAACTCTCATTCATTTTTGGATGACCCTCGTAAATAAGTACCAAAACTTGTCTTGATGGATGGCATATGATGACAGCACGGATGACAGCTGCTCCATATTACTGAGCGCTGAATAGTATAATGTTAGCTAATACTATTTCTAGTAGAAACATAAAAAACGTATGACATAAGGTATTGAGCTAGAATACATGCAGGATGTTTCAATGCTCTTGCTTTAGCTCTACTGAGATAAAAATCTGCATGAAAAACATTAACTTTTAACATTCTGTATTCAAGAGGATCTGTCATTTTTTAAACTGAACAATAGAGGAAAAATCTGAGTATAAAGTTTAAGGTTACTTGCTCTTTTGAAATCAATTCCCCTTTTGGTAGTGGACAAGTATTCCAAGTTTTAAGTGAATATGTTTAATGTTTTTAAGGTCAACACATAGTATAATGCAACATCCAGTACTAAGTAAAATATTGTTTTTTACAAACAAAAAAACCCACCTGTTCTCTGACTTATATCCATGCGGGTCATAAAACTCTCCTGACCCTCCAAATGTGACCACGCCCACTCGCATATAGGTGTTGTCTCCTGGCCAATCAACTTCTAGTAGGTCATCCATGTACTTATATGGGCTATCTTTATTCTGTACCATTGACTTGTGTAAAGAGAGGACAAATACGATGTCAACAGCAATCGTAGCCGGAAGAAGATCTGCACTTGCACTTCCAAGACAGTAATCTGAAATTATGTGACATGACAACAGATATTGCCACGTGTCAAATTACGTGTATATAGTCATGTATCAGTTATTGTAGCTCTAATTTTATATCATTTATAAAAAAAGAGATGTGGAATTTCTACTCAAAAAATATTTTTTTCTATACAGAACTAAGATATCCATTTTTCAACTTCAACCTCAGCATCACAATTACATTTGACCATCTCATCATGCTGAATAATTATAAGTTATTTGAACAATTCCTTCAAAGCATGACATATTTACAGTCCAGAGAAAGAAGTCAACAAATCTTTGCCTGCCTGAGGCAAATGTATGAATTTATATACCTGGGAGTATATCACTTCGCTTTGACTGACCAACATTACAAAGAGACTCAAACGCATTATAAATATAGCACACATCCTTATCGGTGCTGGCACAGTCACTCGCAACATCGGAACACAAGTCCTGGTGAAATGGAAATAAACAAACAAAATCTACATTATTCATCACAGTTGGAGAATACCTAATAATCCAAAAACAAGGAATTCCAATTAAAATTCATCATCTTCTGATTCATGTTAATAATCAAACACTCCTCTATCAACAAAACACATTGTCATTTTTCTTCTTCATCATCACTAACAAAAGTCAATAAGAGTATCCCCCCGCTACCGAAAAAAAAAATCGTATTCATACAAACTGATTTTTGCATTTTGTAATAATCCCCCATTCGCACCCCCACCCCAACCCCCCACTTTCCACCTTTGGATCCAGAATTCAAAATCCAATAGATCATCAAATGGTGGTTTAGGGTTTAGAATTTGATTGTAATTATACTAACCTTGAACCTCTGCCAGGTAAAATACACAGAGCATCTTGATTTCATCATATGATGTTTGAAATCTTTTCTGTACCTACATTCTCCACTTAGAGCTGTATTGCAGACCTCTGCTTTTTTTGGAACCTCCTGTTTTGAATGGCATATATTTCCACCCGAAATGACATAATTACTCAAAAATTCACTTTCTTCCTCCGCTATTGTCCCATCAACAAGCCGAAAGTCATTAACACGTTCACCAACATTTGTTCCCAAAATACCTGTGAGGAGTATTGGAAAACACAAAAAATGATATGCTAATGATTATACATAGTATTGTCAAATGATATTTACAAACAAATTGGTCATAAAACACTTACCAGAGTAACATAAACCTTAAAATTAAAACAATTCAGGTTACCTAATTTTACTTTGTTACCTTCAGCAGCAACCAGATTCAAATTTCAAATACAAAGAATTCTAAGGTTTAATTCTGTAAATATTATACATGTATAAAAAATATGCAGACCACCACCGTCAAATACCCGCGCCTGATTGATATCTTCTATAAGCCTTGGGATTATAAACTATATAATATCTCAATGCCTATAGAAGACATCAATTGGGCTTAATATAAGCTTGAATTTTGTCTTCTTTTTTTCTTTTTTTAACCAACTATAAGGGGTTGATTGATACAGCTGTATGGAACAATGTTTTTTTATTAGTTGACACGATTCAAGCCGCCATGCTAAAAAGTATTCCATTTATAATACACATTTGTATTGGTCGATATTTTAGTCAACAACTGCTGTATTATGACATTTTGCTTGTCTCACTGCATGATGTCATGCAATGAAATGGAATATTAGTCAGTCAGGGTTTTCAGACGATGGTCGACCATTCTGGAAGCCTCATTTTTCAAATGATTAACATTGCTTAAGCTATTACAACATACTCCCGTGGGAGGCCTTAGACCTTGGGGGGTCATGGTCATTTGAAGGTCAAGTTCACCTGGTGGGTAGAGCTCATCAAGGTGCACGCACCTGTGAAGTTTGCAGGCTGAAGGTGGAGGGACTTCCGTGTTAAAGTCATGGTTAAAGTTTTGTGACAAACAGACAAACAATCAAGCAGACAGACCAAAAACAATATGCCCCCGATCTATTGATGTGGGGCTTAAAAATATGACAGAGGGACATGAAGTGACCAATTGTGTCCATTGAAATTTAGTTCTGACCATTACCAGTAGTAGTTTAACAGAAGAAGAAATTTGAAATATCTTTCAAGAGTTAAAAACAAGTGACAGGAATTGTCACAAAACAAGGTTTTTACGGAAAAAAAAAAAGCACACAGGCACTTATTGATGGTGCCTCTGCAAAAGTTTCGACAAAATCCGTTGAGGTCAATTATTCCTCCAAAAATTAAAAAAATTGACAAATGTGCCAGAGCACTAACTGATGGTCCCTACAAATTGGACAAAATTTATTGAGAAATGTAGGGGGAGTTGCACACAGAAGAATATTTCTCAATAACTTACACATGTGTTATTGAAAAAATAACTAAGGGCCATAGCTCCATCAAAAATGGTCAAACAGCAAAACCAATCATTACTATATATTTTAAAGTTAAGGAGTTATGCTCCATATCAGGAATTTTTACGAAGGGGCAAACATGTAACTCCAAAATTATGAACCACGGAGTGAGGTTCCTATGCACTGCATTTCGCCTGAATGAGATGTATGCACCTATAAAGTTTCAAGTCAATACCTCTTATAATGTAGGAGTTATGCTCCGGACAAGAAATTTTATCAAAGGGGCATAACTCCATCAAAAATGCACAACACAGGTAATAATCTCCAGGGTGACTTAGTGAAGGTACTTCTGTTAAAGTATGGACAAAATTTATTAAGAAATGTAGAAGTTGTGCACGAAAGAATATTTCCCTTACATCCGTTAAGGGGCAAAGGGCCATAACTGCATCAAAAATAGTCGTACCACAAAACCCTGACAATATGCGCACAGAATAATATTTCCCTATATATTACATATGTGAAAAAAAAAAAACGCCATAACTGCATCAACAAGTAACTGGTGTTGTATGCAACACATAAAGTCCCCTACCGGCTCCACCTTGACTCAATATGGTAATCAATCCCATTTTTTGCCATATTTTCACTATTTCCGTTACCATAGCAACCACAATTTTAGTCGAAGAACAAAAATAAAATGAAGTGCATAATCTACACATTGCCATCTAGTCATATACCAAGTTTCATCAAGTTAGCTTGCTTAGTTATCGCGGGGTCCAATTTTTGCCATATTTTCACTATTTCCATTACCATAGCAACCACAATTTTAGTCGAAGAACAAAAATAAAATGACGTGCATAATCTACACATTGCCATCTAGTCATATACCAAGTTTCATCAAGTTAGCTTGCTTAGTTATCGCGGGATCCCATTTTTGCCATATTTTCACTATTTCCGTTACCATAGCAACCACAATTTTAGTCGAAGAACAAAAATAAAATGACGTGCATAATCTACACATTGCCATCTAGTCATATACCAAGTTTCATCAAGTTAGCTTGCTTAGTTATTAATTTATCGCGGGATCAAGATTTGAGCGGACAGACGGACGGACAGACGGAGGGCAAACCTATAGTCCCCTCCGGTGTAAACACCGGGGGGTAAAAAAGTTGAACCACAAAACCCGGCCACTGTAATAATGCTTCTGTAAAAGTCTGGGCCAAATCCATTGAAAAATGTAGGAGGAGTTGCGCACAGAAGAATATTTCCCTATATATTACATATGTGAAAAAAAAACAAAGGGCCATAACTGCATCAAAAATAGTCAAACCACAAAACCCTGACAATATGCACCAGGCCACTATGTAATAATGCTTCTGTAAAAGTTTGGGCCAAATCCATTGAAAAATGTAGGAGCAGTTGCGCACAGAAGAAATTGTAACTCGCAGGCTGATCAGGTTTTATGCTGTTCGCTGCTCCTCAGTGGTCTGGGAATGAGGACTTTGTAATTAAATTTGGTAAGGTTTAACTGTGGTTTCTGCAGGTCAGGCTTTCTGTGGTACCTATTGAATGTGTCAAAATGAGTCTATATGAGGGAAAGGATTAATAAACGTCAGATCACACAGGATTCTCACTAGGTTTCTAAAAACAACTTGAGTCCTGGACAGATTTGCCATTCTCAAAGGAGCTGTTCTGAAAATGTGGAATCCTTTCCCCAAGTATTTGCGCACAGAACTCCAAACAAAGAGTGAGAAAGCTGATTTATGTATTTAATCATGTGTGTTGGTCCAGTATGGGAATGGATGAAGAGAAAAAGGCTGCTGGTGACTGGCAAGGTCATCAATCAGTCCAAAAAGTGATAAGTTATTTTTACCTATTGTTGCATTATAGAATGCCTCATGGACAGTGACCGAGCAGGTGTAACCATTCCATGAGTCACAGTCGACATTAACACCTAAACTCGTCTCAACTTGGGTCTCTTTTGAGGATTGGTGGACAATGACTGTTTCGTCTGGGGATGTTATGACCTCCTCCAAACTGAAATATACATAGGTTAACAATCACATACAGATAGATGGACAGAATTCAAAATTATGACACATTGTTTCTTCGTTCCATGACCTTTGTCTTCATTATGTATGAAACTATAGACTGCAAACATCAGCAAAGTAAAGCAAATGAAACCCATTACAGAACCTTTGAACATTCTCCATATAAAGCTTTTCGTAATTATTTGAGGGTTTTGGCACAAAACTATGGTAGCTAAATGCCTAAAATACCTTATTATTGGATATAAAACTACTTACAGAGAGTATGAAGATATTAACATAATACTTAGTCATCTAACTTATAGTATTTATAAATCATACCTTACAAGCAATAGATGTTCATCATTAGGTAATGTAGCTAAATTACTCAATAATGATTTTCTTATCTTAGACTATATTACCAGAGTAAAAAGGACAGACATAACTTTTTATTTAAATTCATTAAATATCTTAATAATTTTAGATAACTTTTTATCTAATAATTAACATCGACAGATCTATTTTTTGCTTTCGAGAATAGGTCTGTTCATGGTGTTAATAATGGAGTGCAATGTATGTGTACATGTATATATGCATGGCATATGTATGTGTATGTATATATGTGTGCATGTGTTTAATATATTTTAAAAATATGCTTTTTTTTAAATTATAGAAAAATGGATATCACTATAAATTGCGTGCATTTATGTATTATTATTGTAAATACATTTTTATACTTTAATAAATGGACCAGCATTAGTTGGTTCCAAAGAGAAAAAAAAACAACTATGGTAACTCATAAAAACAAGAAAGTCAGTAGAACTGACAGATGCTCCCCGAAGAACGTCATTGTTACAAATAAGGCCTTGGTCAATGGGTGGGAGGATATGTTAAGGACCGGAATGGGATCAGCACATGCTTATCATGTATAGAATCCAGGTAATGCGCATCTCCTCTTGGTAATAAAGCTTCACATAAAAAGTTTGTTGAAATCAAGCCGTTAGTTCCTGAGAAATAGTCCGGACAAGGAAAGTGTGACGGACGAACGAACGAACGGACGGACAAAGCGGCGACTATATGCGTCACCTTCAGTGAGCATAAAAAAAGGTAAAAAAAAGCTCTTAGCTCTCTAAACAGTATTATTATACCATATTATATATTCTTGTTCCTTTTGATGAGACAGAAGATAAAATGGTAAATACTTTGGTGTCCCCCAAGATCACACAGAGGTCAGGCCCCACCCCCAAAATTTTACTTAGGACCTTTCAGCTCAAAGCTGTTGAAATCCCCATTCCTAAATCATATCTATTCTCCTCATCAGATGAGATGTTTTACCAACTCTAATTTGGAGACTTAGTAACAGTTTACTATTTAATATGATAATACATGATACTCATCAGATCTTTCATTGATTTTTTTAAAGTTTTTATACTACTGAAAATTAAGTCATACATTTCAATGTGTGCTCATATCAAAGAGGTTAACCAACACTCTTGACATATGACTGGATATTTGAAATAGTGTATAATGGCCTAAACAATAATTAGCTGACATGATTATGATTGACATTACTAGCATATTGAATTTTGTGGGGTTTTGTTTAAATGATATCTCCTGTTAAATTAGGCAAATGACATGAATATCAGTCAACAACATGGTAGTAGGGGCCATAACTCTCTTAAAAATTGAGGAACCAGGTCACGTTAAGGATATGCGTATCTACTCTTGGTAATAAAGCTTCCCATAAAGTTTCATTGAATTCAAGCCATTAGTTCCTGAGAAATAGCCCGGACAAGAATCATGCAACATGAACTATAGGCCAAAAAGTCAAGGGGCCATAACTCTGTGAAAAATTGAGGAACCAGGTCATGCTGACGATATGCGTATCTACTCTTGGTGATAAAGCTTCCCATAAAGTTTTGTTGAATTCAAGCCATTAGTTCCTGAGAAATAGCCCGGACAAGAATCATGCAATATTTACTATAGGCCGAAAAGTCAATGGGCCATAACTCTTTGAAAAATTTAGGAACCGGGTCATGCTGAGGATATGCGCATCTCCTCTTGGTAATAAAGCTTCCTATAAAGTTTCGTTGAATTCAAGCCGTTAGTTCCTGAGAAATAGTCCGGACAAGGAAAGTGAGATGGACGAACGGACGGACGGACGGACGAAGCGGCGACTATATGCGTCACCTTCGGTGAGCATAATAAAGAAGCAGTTTCAATAAACTTGCACCAAGTCTACACATTTGATTTAACCCTTTCCCTCATACAGGACACCATGAAAAGACCTATGCGAACAGCATAAAACCAGATCAGCCTGTGAGTAACTCGCAGGCTGATCAGGTTTTATGCTGTTCGCTGCTCCTCAGTGGTCTGGAAATGAGTATTTTGTATTAAATTTGGTAAGGTTTAACTGTGGTTTTCTGCAGATCAGGCTTCATGTGGTACCTATTGAGTGCGTCAAAATGAGTCTATATGAGGGAAAGGGTTAAGTCTTTACGTCCCCCTTAATCTTAGAAAAAAAAATCTGTTTCACAAAATTGTTTTCTTAATTCATCAAGTGGAATATTTGGATGTACAAAGTCATTAAGCTGAGCCAGCCTGTCTAAAAACAAGAGTGTTCTTTGGAACACATATGTCACCTGCTGCAGCGTGATGGAAAATGTGGGATGGACAGTCGGATGGATGGAGAAACAGATGGACAGACAGACAATGGAAAAGTAACTTCTATGATTATGTCAACTCTGCTACAGCAGGTGACATAAAAACATCATATACTGTGTCAACAAACACCTTACGTGCCTTACTGATCGGGCTCAGTGTTATCATGAGACATCTCAGTTCAAGATTTTCTCAACTCAATGTTTGGAAGAACTAGAACTTAGATATTTATTGATGAGGAGAGTAGAAATTAAATGGTATTGGATTTTTTCAAAATGTAACATTTGTGCTGATACAGAATTTGAAATTTTTAAGATGGGGAAACACAGCCTCAAATCACATCATCCTTCCAAGGTATTCCCCCTGTGCTGAAACATACTTTTGGAGTCTTGTTATCCATCAGTTAAATGCTGCAATGTAGTCTACCCTGGTTTACTATTGAGACACTGAAAAATTGCCAAAACCAAGGGCTCTTTCATTGGTATAGCATTAATAATCTCAATCACACAAACTACAGTTGATCCTGTATTAGTGGCCACCTGTATTAAGCAGTCAATCTGTATTAACCATCAGTTTTGATACTACAAAACTAACATTTTGTTATATGTTTAACCTTCATTTAACAGTCTCCTCTGTTAAGCGGCCACTTTCTCTTGTTCTCTTGACTGATTGATTAAGACAGGTTTGACTGTATATAAGTTGGGAACCAGATAACATTTAATTCCGGACAACATCCAATTTCCCAATTTCAGGACAGACTGTAGTCTTAACAATGTAGTAACAATGACCTTGACCTTTACCCACCTGACCCCCAAACAGCTTATCAAAGCTTATCCTCACACAATTATTTGTTTGCGGGAGTATAAAAAGTCACATGAACCAAGGTTGGGAGAATAAGGATTGTGCTTAAGCAGATTACTAAACCTTTTATTGCTTTAAGAAGGACTGTTCAATTTGACTTTTATGCGCAGACACATTGTCATGAACAGGCTGTATGCCTTTAAAACCTTTATTTGGGTGTTTATTTTGATAGAGTGTTTTAATAGCTTAAGTATTCTATGTTTTGTAGAATTTGTCTGTAATGGTTTAACCATCTTTGCAAGGGATTTATACAACAGCGTCACTAAAATTGATGAAAATGGCATGTAAATCCTTCTGAGCACTTCTGTTTTTCTCTAGTTATTATTCTTAATAACAGTGACCATGACCTCAACCATTCAGCTTCAACCCAAGGGACTGTTCAAAGTTTTTCAGGAGAACTGTGAAGATAATCATTTGAATGGCTCTAGAAAAGATGATGCCATGGACAATTCTTTCAGACTATTGATGTGAAGAGGATAAAAAAGAACTGCGAATATTCAACAAAGAGCAAGTTTTCCATATGGAAGTAATGATCACCTTCTTGACCTTCAATCTCTGTGATCTTTATCTTTAAGCGACAAACCTGGGTCAAGCCCCTTACACTGTCCCATCATATTGAACAACTGTACCAAATAATTTCAAATTTTGTAGATGCATGAGGAAGTTAAAGCCCTGACAAGATTTATTACATACCCATTTTGACCTCTTAACCTTAAGTTTAACCTTGACTTATGAATTATGTAATTGAGTTATGTTCTGCACACAGTCTCATCATGAGAAAATACATACCAAGATTTTTTTTTTTAATATCTCAATGCATGATAAAATTATTGTTTGGACAAAGAGAGTTTTGATGGCCACTCAGCCATCCACTGATCTTCACTCTTTGTCTATTAATATAACCTGATTGATTTCTGCAGAAAGCTTTGTTATAAAAAAAATTGTAATCGATGAAAAAAGCATGATACCTTGGTTGTTTACAGTCATTAATGTACACTTGGTTGTTTTTGCTGATAGTGACTGTCATGCCGGGTGTCAGAACAGTGAGGCCGTCAGGTGAGAGGACAACAGAAAATTTGGCCGTTTTGACATCAGCCGTAACCAGGTAGGTGCAAGCTCGGGCCTGAGCGCCTGAAACATTGTGAGTAATGGTTCATTGCCTTGTTGCAATGTAAGACAATATAATGCCATATGGGCCTTTTTAAAAATGTAATCATGTTCCTTAAACAGACATTCTACCAAAGAAGATTGAGCCAAAAATGTAACCTCTATAAAGGGTTCACAAGACTATTATTAGATTTGACCTTGTGACTCAATTTTTGACTGGACATGTTTCAAACTTAATGAGCTCAGGAAAACAGTATTACATGATTTTATGAAAACATGTGTCAACCCTTTCCCTCATAGAGGAAACCATGAAAAGACCTATGGGAACAACATAAAACCAGATCAGCCTGCGAGTAATGAAAACATGTGTTAACAAATAGTATATTTAGACACATAGCAATGGCCTATGAAGAGTAATAATAAACAACAAGGAAACATTGGGCAAAAAAAAGATTTACTTTCATTGATTTGGTTTCTATACTTAACAAGGTGTGATAAAAAGTATGGTAAGCAATAATAGCTTCATTTGTATGTTTAAATACATTGAATATTATGAGTATCTGTTAAGCAAACTTCTAATAAACCTATAAAAAATAAGTTTAGCAAGTTTGAAAATTGATTCTTCGTACATCAAAGAGAAGTTTTTTTAGCAATTAAATCAAAGGTACCTACCACTCAAGAAATTTATTAGCAATACTTCCATTTAGTTTTTACCAAAAAAGAAAGACATAAAAATAGAATCCCATCACTGAAACACAGAAGGGTTGGTAGGGAAAAATCACACATAATGTCAACATCTGGTGTGCCTTCCTCCATCTGCAGCCAAAACAGTAACACATCACCTCCTTATCCTAGATATAAGCCGTCTGATGGTATGTAGAGGCATCCTGGCCCGCTCCCCATGAAAAGCATTTTCAAAGAAACACATATTGTCCACATTCTCTCATTCTCCAACCTTACAGCCTTGGACATCCCATAGATGCTGTAAGATCTGGCCACAGAAGCACGTTCATATTGTTTCGTGTATCCCTCGCTGGCATGCATCATCCTACTGGTATGTCCTGATGTTCCGTTGATATAGAAAAGGTTCCACCACTTGTAAGATGATCTCATTACAATATCTCGCATTAAGGTCTCCTGAAACTGTATCACCCTTTCTTCACTATAATTATGCAAATCTTATCATCAGTAAAAGTTAAAGCGAGATTCATCGTAATGCAAAACATCGTACACTGTCTAGGATACTAGCACTGATGAATCCAAGCCCACTGAACATGTGCCTGGTGATTTCTAGCTGACAACAGAATTCCCATGTAAAGTAGACATCCATGAAGCTATGAAGCCATACTAGTTGCAGCTTATTCCGGATGGTCATATTACAACCTCCAGTTCTGGTTGTATTCTGTAGAGGATCAGCTAAATTATGGCTAGACATGAAGCTGTTACGTAACGATGATGTCTCTGTATAGCAATCCTCTCGAGGCATCATTTTAAGTGGCCTGTCAAAGACGTTACCTGTCAGCTGAAATCTGGTCTTTGGGCAACTAGTTGTAGATGCCTGAACAAATATTGAGTCATCTCTCTTGCTGTCGTGCCAGTCCAAAGCATTCCAGTGGCCCTTAATTTTAACATTATCGATGGGTGACACCCATTTTGTTTTCATTTTTTAAGTATTTGGTGGAGACGATGGATACAAATTTGCCATGCAAGGAGTGGCACACCTTTTACATACATGTTCTTGAGCACAGCTAGGTGTCCATATATAAATATACATCTAACTAAAAACTTGCTAAACTTATTTTTTCAGTATAAAAATCAGAACCTTAAACAGGAGTGTTCTTTGGAATACATGTGTCACCTTCTGAAGCATGACAACAGACAGACATACAGACAGATGCCCTATTTGTCATCTCTGCTTAAAGCCAGCAACACAACAAGAGCTGTCAGGGAGACAGCACTAGACTATTTTCGTTGCTTTATAGTATATAAAAAAAGCCATGCTGAGTCTTTCAAGGGCCATAAATCTGTCAAAAACATGACAGTGTCTGCTCTTTAATACTCATTACATTTATGTTGCTGAACAACTATACAAAGTATGAAAGCAATAACATTACTTTGGAATATTTATAGGTGTATTTTTATATGGTCACAAAAGGGAATTATTCCATTTAAAATCCATGCTAGAGTTATAGGTCTTGGTAAGTGGTGTACAATTATGACCCTGAAGACAAGTGTGAAGTTAAAAGAGAATATCATTGGTGGTTGTGGAGATTGAATTTACACGCATAACCTTAACCAGGAATTTGTAAGTTCTCAAGGAAATAAATCAGTTAAACACCATGCTAGGTTATGGGTCTTGGACGATGCCTACAATTATGACCTCCACGACATTTGTGAATTTCAAGCGAATACCTTTGGTGGTTTTGGAGATTGAATGTGCATGCACAAGCTTAACCAGGAATTTTAAGTTTACTAAGGGAAATAATTAAAAAAATCCATGATAGAGTTATGGGTCTTGGTCATTAAGCTACAATTATGACCCTGAAGACATTTGTGAAGTTTCAAGTGAATAACTTTGGTACTTGTGGAAATATAAGAAAATAGGAAAACTTGCACAAAAACCTTAACCTTGAGTGTTATGCTGATGCCGATGCTGACACCAACGCCAGAGTGACTAGGATAGCTTTCACTATTCTTTGAATATTTAAGCTAAAAAGGTTTGGTGAAACACAGTACCTTGTATCTGATAATTTCGTTGCGCAAATGTTATCACATTGACTGGACTATCAAAGCCTTGTTGTCCAAATATGACACCACGTCTGTCATCCAAATCTAATTGATTTCCACGATATCGGAGACCAAGAAACTTCTGTACTGGCTTTTGGATTAGTTGGAGTGAAAACGGAACTTTAGGGAATGACTGAAACGTGGGAAAACAATTTCATTTCATATTTTCAGTTTACATATGTTGCAACCCCAATATAACATTATTTTTGTGACATTATATGTTTGTGTATATTACATTGGAAGTCACAAACTGCATGTCTACGCTAATAAATGCACACACCACACCATAAATACGATTTGTGACATGCATACAGGCTCACACAATAGGTATAATTCCCTGATTTAAAATGACCAGTGACTGGGGAATAATCTCAAGTGTATCTTTATTTCCCATTGAACAATGTATGAAATTTTACACCAACATATAGATTAGGTGTTTGGGAAGTGCGCGTGATTTATGTCTCATTCCGGAGTGAAATGGTCTATCATACATGTGCACACGCATAACTTTTCCTATGGGCATCATTTTACACTCAAAAGGAAATTCAATCTTATACACTATTCTAATACGTTATAGGGATCAAAATGGCTGTTATTGTAAATTCTGCTGTAGAATATGATTTTTTTAATTCCATGCTTTCAGTAAAATGACCGAGAAATGTTTATGAATGATGAATCCTATCTTTCACCATTGAAGATGGTATCATTTCCATTGTGACAAAAGTTTCCTAATCACATTTTTCTTCACTTATGGTCATCGTTCTTGTTGTTTTTCTTTACTTTTTCAGCATCTCTCTTCATCAAGAAATCTACTACATGTTTGCATTCTAGTTTAATGTAGCAATAATGTATATATAAATAAAAAAGCATTAGGATTTTACTTAAGTGATAAGTATAAACTAATATAATTACATCAAATTTTGTCCTGATCAGAAAATCTGTCCAAGCATAAACCAATTTCCTTTCATCAATCATTTGCTGTGTTGCCTTGGTGTTTGCCAGGATTTTATCAAGCTTCATGTGCACTTCGCTGAGTCCCCGCACAAACAGGAAGTTAACAAAAGTGACCAGCTTCGTTATTGGGTAAGCCTTGTCTAGAGGAGAGAGATTTATAGATATACATTATGATTTATTTATAGATATACATTATGATTAATTTATAGATATACATTATGATTTATTTATAGATATACAATATGATTTATTTATAGATATACATTAATTTATAGATATACATTATGATTTATTTATAGATATTCATTATGATTTATTTATAGATATAAAATTATGATTTATTTATAGATATACATTATGATTTATTTTATAGATATACAATATGATTTATTTATAGATATACAATAGGATTTATTTATAGATATACATTAGGATTTATTTTATAGATATACATTATGATTTATTTATAGATATAAATTATGATTTATTTATAGATATACATTATAATTTATTTAATCCTTAACCTCATATAGACTCATTTTGAGGCATTTATGAACAGAGGAGACCCAGATGAGACAGCTCTTTTCAGTTGCTGTCTGATCAGGGTCTCTTCTGTTTGCTCAAACAAATTTGTAGCTCAGACAATACACAGTTTGCACAGCAAAGAACAATCCATTGTTTCCAATAACATTTTTTAAGGTTTGAATCTGAGAGTAATATTTCTATGAAACTTTGTCACTTTGAAGACATCCAAAAATAAAAATGTTTCACCAAGAGTTTTTCCAAGTTTTATTACATGTGGGGGAGATAATCTGTATCTAAGTTAACACTGAAGTCTATGGGAAATGTACAATTTCTATGAGTATGAAAAACTAAATTGATTTTCGAGAAAAACTCACAGTAGAAAGATGCATTATATGATTCTTTTACAAATTTCATGAAATCTAAACTTTACCATAGGGAAAAGTAATGGAGAAAGTCATTTTTTTAGTTTTCAGGGGAGATAACTCATGACAACAAAATTATCAAGGGGAGGTAATAGAAGAACTTCTACCACATATTGTGAAGTTATATGCATGGCTTTGATGGAATTGATGGCTTTTATGGGGCATATAACTTAAGTTCAGTAAATGAATATCCATCAAGTAATAAATTAGTACATGTACATGAATACTCATGAGGTAAAGGGTTAATCTGATACAAAGATACAAGAGATTAGCAGCATTTACTCCAGAACATGTTATAACACATATCAAGCTGGTATACCAATGGAGTGAAATAATAATACCCATTTTGCAATGAATAAAGTTGAAGTTCTTTCATATAAACAAAAATTACAATTTCTGAGAAATTAATTGTCATACTCTATAACTGAAATATACTGGTTTGAGGGTATTATAATTAAATCAAATTTCAAGGGTCATTTGTGTGATGCTCAATCACTGTCATTTAAAATGTTTTCTTTTTCAAGTTGAATTGTTTGTTCTGAGTCTAAACATCCCACTACCAAACTCTTAATAAGATGAATGACCAAATGATGTTAATTTTCAACTTTCAAAAGAACCATAACTCTGCAAAAATATGCCATATTTGGCTAATCGTATGTTTATGCCTACTATAAATTTTTAATGTATAAAGAAAGTGTAAATTATTAATTCAACAGAACCATGTAATTAGGGAGAGTTCAAACCTTCACCTCAGGAATATTCATGTACAAACTTAAAACTTGATGAATATCAATTTACTGTAATTTGATTGATATATGACACGACACAATGGATCGATTTCTTCTTTTCTCACTCAGACTATAAACTGTTTGAGCAAACATACAAGATGTCCGTTATGAGTCTGTTATTTTTTCAAAGGGTTATTACCTGGTATAAAGAATTATATGAGAAATGACTATTAATAAAATAGGGGAAAAAAAAAATTGCCTGACAAAAGAAATTATTTGCATTGTGACATAATTCTATTTACTCTTATAGCATGACTTAATTGATTCTTTTTATTCATTTTCAGTTTTCATATTTTAATAATGCAACATGAAAAACAAGAGGGCAATGAAGTGTCTGGGTCACTCACCTGATTACAAATTCTTTAAAGCAGCCTTATTTTTTAAGGATGCGAATAATTTCTACAATCTTGGTTGCGTCAAAATATTTTTAAATCGGCTCAGTAGTTTGGATGAAGATTTTTAAAGTTTTCACTATGTAAGAGGTATAAAATTGTACCTTCTCTTTCAGAAAAATCTGAGCAGTCTCAATAAAAGGTTACCCAGGGAACAAAATATCAGGTCTGTGTACCAAATATCTTTAAGATCTGGCCATTATAATTTTATAAGAAGATTTTTTAAGTTTTCACTATACATGTACATGTATTCATATAAAGAAAGCTGGTCCAGTACCTGGCAGCCATGTGTTTTTATGGATCAAAAAAGTTTTAATCTAAGGAATGTCTGTGCGTATGTTTTGAAACCAAGCCAGTTTTTTTTAAGAAGAAGTTATGAACTGATTATTTTTCTGTTGCCATGACAATTCATATTCTAAAAACAACTTTGAAAGGTCATCATCACAGGAACATCCATCTTATGTGTTATCAATATTAGCCCAAAAAGAGTTTTCATTCTAAGAAATTGTTGACAAAAGACGATGAACAGTTGCCAGTCACATTAAGTCACCTCAAGCACATTGTGCTCAGGTGAACAAAAAAAAATTCCAGTAACTAAATAATGTGTAGCTATACTATTTTCTTGTTCCAGTTGTTTGATGGCACCAAGGAAAGATTTTAGCCTGGGAGCCAGTTTGGGACCTGGTTCTTCTCTCAGTTTCAGACGTTCTTGTAGAGGAACGAAATTTGCCTGCATGTGATACAGTGTGTTGGATAGTGACATCAGGCGAGGAAATACCGTCTTCTTTATCAGGGACTTCAAACTCTGGAGGAAAAGAACCTTCATTATACTCAGTTAAAATATTACTTGGCTGACTTAGTTCATACCACATGAAGATGCTGTCCTGAATAAATTCTACCTGCTCAATATGGTTTCTTTCTTCAAATATTAATGCTGTAATCAGTACTTTCACTAATTTGATAGAATTAATGCATGATTATTATCAACTCAAACATGGCGCATCTTGGTCAAGAATTAGTGACGCGTGGATGCTGTGATAAAAATTTGACACGTGATTGGCTGATCTGTCAATCAAATGCACATGATTGACTTCAGTTGACTTGGAGAATATTTACACCATGTGTATTTCAGTGTATATAAACGCAGGTCGCAGTAAAGATTATGACATGTCGGCAAAATCAAAGCATGTCACATATTGGCTGCCTTGATACGAAGGCTAGTCGCACGTGCCTAGCCAGGGAAATCCCTGGAATATTTACCATTTTGAAACAAGAGCCATGTTAACATGGCACCCCCTCTGAATGCTTGCTCTTTAGAAGAGGTGTTGGAGAGCAGAATATTTCATTTTTAACAGAAACATTTTGGTAATGAAGATATGAAACCCTGTGAAGACCTACTAATTCCCCTATTTTGAGGTCTACAGGTAAAGGTCACTGTGACAAAAATTAAATCTGAAAAATAAATAAAGGGCAATAACTCAAAAATTAAGAAAGGTAGAGTTATCAATCTTGTGCACTGCACTCCTCCTGCATGAGATCTATACATCTATTAAGTTTCAAGTTGATATCTCAAATACTTTTTGAGTTTTGCTCTGGACAAAAATTAAGCCTGAAAAATATTAAAGGGCAATAACTAAAAACAATATGAAAGACAGGATTAATTATCATTCTTGTGCACTGCACTCTTCCTCAATGAGATCTATCCACCTATAAAGTTTCAATTTGGCATCTCAAATACTTTTTGACTTATGCTCCGGATAAAAATTAAGTCTGAAAATTAACAAAGGGCAGTAACTCAAAAATTATGAAGAGTAGAGTTATCATTCTTTTGCACTGCACTCCTCCTCAGTAAGATCTATCCACCTATGAAGTTTCAAGTTGATACCTCAAATATGTTTTGTCTTATGCGTCAGACAAAAATTAAGTCTGAAAAATAACAAAGGGCAATAACTCAAAAATTATGAGAGGTAGAGTTATCATTCTTGTGCACTGCACTCCTCCTCAAAGAGATCTATTCACCTATTACTGTACACACGGTCAGATTAGGCGCAGCTATGTATAAGGTGCATCCTAACTTTCAGGGTAACTTATTTAAAAGAAATCACTTATCGTATCGTATGCGGCGAAATTTTGAATTGAAAGAGTTTGACAGACTGAAAGCTATCCGTATGTCACCGGGCTAATCATACGGTGAATCATTTTATTTACACATGGCATAAGATTACCGTTAGATTGTTACATTAACGACGGGTAGGATAAAGGTGACACATTTTCATTCCTAACATGACATTACTCAACCATGTCCCCGCATTCTAACACTGGGGACCATTGTCATCTGTAAAAATTCTCCCAACTAACAAACATTACGTAACAAGTGCCACCTGTCAAGTATACATCATGAGGTCCCGTAAATTAAACTTATTTGTTTATATTGAAAATGGCATCCATCAAGTTGTTTCAGTTTCTCACGATCATTTTATCATGAAATATACCAGTAGGACAACTAATAAGAACAAAAGCAATAATCTGGTATTGTTTATCATGGTTTAGTATAGCCTTTGTGGCATATTATCTTATTCATTGACTTTCAGTATATCCATTTTCTGAGATCGTATACCGGTAAATTTCACATTTTGGTGATTGAAAAAAGAAACCAGAAAAGCTGTATATCATCATATAAGGCGCATCCCTTCTATAAACTTGAATTATCTGGAAAATAAGTGCACCTAATCTTCCGGTGTATACGGTAAGTATCAAGTTGATACCTCAAACACTCCGGACAAAAGTTAAGTCTGAAAAATAACAAAGGGCAATAACTAAAAAATTATGAAAGCTAGAGTTATCATTTTTGTGCTCTGCACTCCTCCTCAATGAGATCTATCCACCTATGAAGTTTCAAGTTGATACCTCAAATACTTTTTGAGTTATGCTCTGGACAAAATTAAGTCTGAAAAATAACAAAGGGCAATAACTAAAAAATTATGAAAGCTAGAGTTATCATTTTTGTGCTCTGCACTCCTCCTCAATGAGATCTATCCACCTATGAAGTTTCAAGTTGATACCTCAAATACTTTTCGAGTTACGCTCCAGACAAAAATGTGGGATGGAAGGACGGATGGAGGATCGGACAGACGGACAGACAGAGACTATTACCATATCCCCCACTGCCTTTGGCAGAGGATAATTAAACTGATTGAACGGTGCATACAAATCATTAACCGTGATATTTCGGGTTTCAGTGTATCAAATTTGCATGCATCCGTCGGGTCATCATACACATATTTTGACACTGTACGGATTTTTCATGTGAGGAAGCCTTCCAGCTGGCTTGCGGTAGGTCGGTGGTTCTACCCGGGTACCTCTGTGTACTCGGGGTCTTCCTCCACCTGTAATTAGCTGGACATCGCTATATGATTGAAATACTATCGCAGCGACAGTAAACCCCAATACAACTACAACACTTTCTCGATTTTTATGCATCTCAGACACACATCTAGATTAACCACTGCATAAATATAACTATAAGGGCATTACACCTTATGTTGGTCAGACAAACTAGCGTTAGTACTTATTAAAGATGTGAAGTTATTTCAAAATCTGACCAAAAGTAGCTGAAAAACAGAGCAAACAAAATATGTTTAAGAAATATGACAAGGGGGCACAACTCAAAGATACCTGAAGCAAGCATGGCATGAAAACCTGACCAATGGTAGCATAGAAATAGTGCAGACAAAATATATTCAATAAGTATAACAAAGGGCTATCACTCATGTAAAATCAAGCCAGTCATGATTTGCCAATAATACACACAACTTGGCAAAATACATTCAATAAATATAATCAAGGGTCATAACTAATTTAAAAATCTATATAATATGGGCAACTAGGCTTGATACTTATAAATGCTATAAAATCCAACCAAAGGTAGCTTAGAAACATCATGGACAAAATATATTCAATAAATATAACAAAGGGCCATACTCATCTAAAATTATGCTATTATGATGTGTCAAAGATATGCGCAAGTAGGCTTTTAATGTTTAATCAAAATCCATCCAAAGGTAGCCAGACAAATCTCATCTACAGAATGATGGACTGACCGACAGACTGACCTACTAACCGACAGATGTGACTTTTATATAGCCTCATAATAACAGGTAGCTAAGAAAGAGCATGGTCAAATCATGTCTACCAACAGATGGACCAATCAACAGACTGGCAGACGGACATGGCTCCAATATAGCCCTCTAGGAGTATAATAATCAAGAGATGTAGACATTCCACACAAGACAACAGGTTTTCCACATGGACGTAATGTATCCATTTGTGACCTTCAACCTCGAAGTGTGACATTGACCTATAAACTACAATATCGTATGAGCAAACAGAGAACCTACCTGCTATGCTTACCATCATG
Organism: Solen grandis; assembly: GCA_021229015.1. Lineage (NCBI taxonomy): Eukaryota > Metazoa > Mollusca > Bivalvia > Adapedonta > Solenidae > Solen > Solen grandis. Next base: position 53,544,556 of record CM037784.1, on the reverse strand, counting down.
TCAAAAATATATGTTTATAAGGTATAGGTGATATATGAATCATGAATATATGGATCATGAACTTTGCAATAAAAACTAAACAAAATGTAAATCATTTTTTTATATTTATCAATTTTCCTTTATATGGTTATTTACTTACTGTCTCAAACAGCAATATATCCCGCTGAAACAGAGGTGTGTTCAGATTTTTCTTAATATTCTCACTCAGCAAGCGTAACAACTGTCCTCTGGCCTTGAGTGGTGACCGGAACCATTTCTCCATCACCTCATGGTAAGCTGGGGTCCAAGTAAACGTTGTCTCATAGACACGTAAATCTTTTAGAACTAAATCGTAGTCCCACAGTTGCACTTCAGGTTTGTCAGGACCCTATTTTAAATTTTCACTTAATTATTCTCTTAAATAATCAAGATTTTTCAAAGTTACTTAATTGCTAACAGATATATACATTTGTAAAGAATAGCTTATGAAAAAAGGACAAAGGATTATATATATATATATACTAGTATGAATTACTAGTTTAAAACAGAACATGTGCATTGAAGACTTTCCTTTTTATTTTATTTTTTGCCATTCTCTGCCTTCATGGAGGTGAGATGGGGAGAAAAAAAAGTAATGAACAATAATTCTGCTCAGAGATGGAAGTTTTTAACCCTTTCACTCAAATAGACTCATTTTGACGCACTCAATAGGTACCACATAAAGCCTGATCTGCAGAAAACCACAGTTAAACCTTACCAAATTTAATTGTAAAGTCCTCATTTCCAGACCACTGAGGAGCAGCGAACAGCATAAAACCTGATCAGCCTGCGAGTTACTCGCAGGCTGATCTGGTTTTATGCTGTTCGCATAGGTCTTTTTATGGTTTCTTCTATGAGGGAAAAGGGTTAAGAAATAAAATGTGGAGATTTTACTTACGGGCATGACACCTCCAGAGAGCCGTAATGCTGTCGGTGAAGTTTGCAGAAGGTGATATGAGAAAACCTGGTTTGGGATTGACTTTAATGACACTTTACAGAACAACTGTGGGGGATCTTTGGGTTTTGCCACAATTTT
>CM037784.1:53493402-53543402 GCA_021229015.1 Solen grandis | reverse complement strand
CATCCTAAAACTAGCTCTAGCCTTATGCCATTCATGGAAAAGATTTAAGATTTCCTATATAACTCTATGTAAAACAGTGACCCTGGTCGGGGTCATTTATCACCATGGGCTATGATTTGTACAATCTTGGTAGTGGCCTATAGATGATGCTAATACCAAATATCTAAGCCTAGGCCTTATGGTTCATAGAAAAGATTTTAAGATTTTTATATAATCTATGTAAAACAAGTGACCCTGGTGCGGGTCATTTATCACATAGGGCTATGATTTGTAAAATCTTGGTAGTGGCCCAAAAGATGATGCTTCATACCAAATATCTAAGCTCTAGGCTTATGCATTCATGGAAGAAGATTTTTTAAGATTTTCTATATAATCATGTAAACAGTGACCCTGTGCGGGTCATTTTCACATAGGGCTATGATTTGTACAATTTGGAGTGGCCATAAATGATGCTAATACCAATATCTTAGCTCTAGGCTTATGGATTGTAGAAGAAGACTTTTTAAGATTTCATATAATCTATGTAACAAGGACCTGTGGGGCATTATCTAGGGCTAGATTTTACAATTTGTAGTGGCATAGATGATCACATACAAATATTAAGCTCTAGAATTGCAGTTTTGCAGAAGATTTTCAAGGCATTAAACTATTTACCCGGACCTAATTATGTGGACAGAACATTATAATTAGAGAGTGCTCAAGGATTGCAAATTTCAATTGGCAAGCTTTAGGTTGTTGAATTACGAGCGAAGACGCACGCAGGGAAAGGGCAAATGGGACAGGAAAAGTGAGCATGGATTGGACTAAAAGGTAAATGGACAGGAAACATTGGGACAATACAAGGGATTATAGGCATGAAAACAATAATTCAACTGGAAAGGTACAAGAGTGATTGTAAAAATTGGGGAGGATCTACAGGAAAATGGATAAGTATTGGGACAGAAATGGGACAGGAGCAGGAAATGGAAAATGGGACAAAGGCAATGGACAGAGCATGGGACTGGAAGATGGCAGAAGGAACCATGTGTGTAGTTCCTAGATGGCCTTCATTTCACTTTGTGAAGCAGGGACATAAACATAAAACCTACATACCCCCATCATATGGCATTACCAGTATTATGTTTGAATCCATGACACTGAGATATGTGACAATATAAACAGAAAAGTCATAATAAGAGTATTACAAAAAAAGAAAGAAAAAAAACTTAACTAAATTTTCACTAATAGCTTAAGGTCCAAGTAGATCTGAATTTATCACGTGGACAAAGACCAAATTCATATTCTTAGCTTGCTTGCAAGAGTTCATCATAATGACCTAATAAACTTGATGTTTATAAGGTACTTCCCCCAAAATCAGAGGGAATCTTTTACAAGTCATAAGTAACTCTCATATAAAAATTATAGTTTTTGAAAGTTCAATATATAAACTTTTGACCTTGACCTTTAAGGAACGATCCCATAAAACAATAAAAGTTGTATGCTAGTCATTAATTAACAACTTCTGAACAATTTAAGTTTGAGACTAAAGTGTTAGATCAAGAGTTAACAAGTTAAAGCTGACAAGGCTCATACTTAATATTACCTATGATTTTTCAGTTCAAATTCATCATATGACTTTATGCGACCTTGACCTCTGAAATACTGACACCAGAATCTTCAATCAACATGCACAAAATGTTGATCCTGTGACCTTACTCGCAACTTAAGAGATATAGACCAGACACAAACATCTATGTACTGAAAACAACATGACCTTGACCTTGAATATGAAGCTATTAACCCAACACTTGTGCAAGACACTTTTTCAAATTGAGGTAAATTTTATTGTCAAGTTATTTGAGAATCCTTTGATCTAGGGATAAGTTACAGCCCAGATAGACAAATCCAGTACCCCCATTTAATACCAGCTTAATCTTTTTTTCTTTGTATAGCCATATACATGACAGACGGATGGACAAACAGGTGACCATAAAGCAATCCCTATTGTGTCACCTTTGCTTTACACAATAGAGAAGCAAACAGTTTAAACCTTTATTAGCCGGAACATGGTCCTGAGAATTTAAAGCTTAAATTACAATACTGCGTCTATTGCAACATGATGAGATCAAAATAAATGTCTACTGACTTTCATCATGGTGATAATGTCCGGATTGTTGACCTCGACCTCTTGTTGACACTGACTTAGTACTGACCCAATGTGCTCCAACGTCTGACCAAGAGCACCATCCTCCTGCAGTGAAAAAAACAACAACAATTTAACCTCCTTCATGAAAACTGAATCTTCTCCTGCTACTACTACTACTGTTTCTTTAGGTGGTGTCCTGGTCCAGTGGTAACATACCCGACTGCAGATCTCAAGGTTATAGGTTTGTGCTCTGGTGGTGGCAATGATTTTTCATGACCTTCCCAGGCGCAAAGTACTGTTTCAACCTGGGAACCATCGAGAGGGATAAGTATAAGTTGTAAGAAAAAACAAAACTAACTTTTACTTAACCCATTCTTCCTTTTCATTATCAGTAATCTTTCTACCTCTTTGTCCTCAACTAAATCTTCCAATTTATCCAGTTACAATAAGGTACTTTTATCTGACTTTTAGAGTTTGCTTTTTCCTCTACTTCTACTTGTTTTATTTCTTAATTAAGTTTCACCATTAAATGATTTTATTTCATTTGTCACTAACAATAGCGAATGGCATCAACATAACAAGTGTTAACAATAAATTCATTAATTGATGATATTTGTAGTTGATCTCCAATAACTATACTAAATAAAGTTCTTTTGCAAGGAATATGTACAAATGGAATCAACTGAAGCGAAATCAGTCATTTTTTACCCCATTTAATCTCCAGCAGAAATCAACTACATGTAATACCCTGATCACTAATCTACTCATTTTATCTGCAGAAATGATCAAACCTTGATATCCATGGCAAAGTATCACATTTCTTGGGTATTTATTTTCAAAGAAAAGGTTGAAGTGAAATACATGCTAATTACTTTAATACTACCGGTATATAACCGTCTTTTTTAGGATAATTACCGAGGAAAATACCAGATCATCCGTAGTATTTGTATGTTACATGATTATACACTGACGGAAAGTTCTAACCGATATCACTTTTTAAATAAGATCTGTTTTGACCGACTTTTGAGGGTAGCTTAATTACATCACAGCTTACTGTCATTGTAATTCGCAACCAATGAAATTTTGCACATATTGTTCACCTTTCCTATACCCAACAAGAGCTCCGCTGACAGCGGGGCAATATACGCCCGAAGGTATGTATTGTCAGGGAATATCCTAAGACAAAAAGGATAAGCACAAACATGTATATATAAAGTATTATTTCAACAAGAAGGATTGGCAATGTTAATCTTCAAGGGCTTTATTATAACAGTGGCTACAAATAGGTTTTTCATGTTTCTTATTATGTGAATAGTGCTTTAATCAAGAGTTACCTCATTACCAGCTAACCCAACATAGTTTATGGTCAGTGTAATATGCTTCTTTGGTTCCACATATACAGTCTTCAATGTTGGTGAATATGAGGTCAATTGTGGAGTTATTATCTGTGGTTGGACCTGTCATGATCTGTTTGAAGCGGACACAAACAAAAATACTAACTTAGCACCAGTTAAGATATTTGACCTTAAATTGTGACCTTGACCTTAAACATAGCCATCTGAAAGCTATGTTCTGCACATCCTCTCACTCTGGGTGATACTTCTGCCAAATAGTTTCCATTTACATCCAGCGGGTCAAAAGATACAGAGCGGACACAAATATACTACTTGCCCAGTTAAGATATTTGACCTTAAATTGTGACCTTGACCTTAACCTAGCCATCTGAAACCTATGTTCTGCACGTCCTCTTACGTGGGTGATACTTCTGCCAAATAGTTTCCATTTACATCCAGCAGGTCAAAAGATACAGAGCGGACACAAAAATACTAATTTTGCACCAGTTAAGATATTTGACCTTGAATTGTGACCTTGACCTTGAACCTAGCCATCTGAAACCTATGTTCTGCACATCCTCTTACTGTGGGTGATACTTCTGCCAAATAGTTTCCATTTACATCCAGCGGGTCAAAAGATACAGAGCGGACACAAATATACTTACTTTGCTCCAGTTAAGATATTTGACCTTGAATTGTGACCTTGACCTTGAACCTAGCCATCTGAAACCTATGTTCTGCACATCCTCTTACTGTGGGTGATACTTCTGCCAAATAGTTTCCATTTACATCCAGCAGGTCAAAAGATACAGAGCGGACACAAAAATACTAATTTTGCACCAGTTAAGATATTTGACCTTGAATTGTGACCTTGACCTTGAACCTAGCCATCTGAAACCTATGTTCTGCACATCCTCTCACTCTGGGTGATACTTCTGCCAAATAGTTTTCATTTATATTAAGTGGTTCAAAAGATACAGAGCGGACACGAAATTGCTAACGGACGGACGGACAGACGGACGGACAGACGGACGGACGGACAGACGGACGGACGACCAGCGGCATAACATAATACAGCCCTTCGGGCGTATAAAAATGAAATAAAATTTGATTCATACAATTTCCCAAGGTTTTGCGATCTTTCATAAATTTAGAATTATCGGTTAGAACTTTCCATCAGTAAATACTTACAGCAATAGACTCCCCTTCTGGTACTCCTGTCCGGCTCAGCATGGTACCGAGAGTGAGCCAGCACTTCCGCCTGTTTGTTGTCTTACACAGGTCCTATCAATTGATTGATCATTAATTACTAAGTAATGGGTCATTAATTGATTTAATGATCCATAGGTATATAGATACATGCAGATAGAGAGAGAAAAATATGTTGTTTTATGTTTGTTTGGGTTTAGCATCCCACCAACAATATATCAATCCTACAGGAAGACAAAAGCAGAGCAGCGGTTTATTTTATCCATAAACAAGTCACAACACCATGACACAGGGCCAACCAGACCTTAAACTACTCATATGCTTGGCACAACCAAGGTAGAAAAAATATTCTAGTATCATTTTTAACAACATTTTAATGTTGTGGCTGTGGATTAAACCCATAACCTCTACCAACGAAGCCACCGAGATCTGTACTTGTTATGTCATCCTCATGTCTCGGAGGCTTTGGCTATGTAATAAAGAAAGATAAGCAGAAGTATTACCAAGGTTACTAAGAGGATATCTTCAGTGACTGCAGGGAATCGGTTCAGTGAGATCAAGTAGCGCATTTCTCTGAAAACGTTCATGTGACCCATCTTGATACAGTGGATGGCGCCCAGCACACATGCCTCTGTGCCACACGTCTCGAGAGCATCCAGATAGAGTTCCTGCATGGCTTTTCTCTTAAAAGAAAAACAAGCTGCTTGTGCAGTTATCTCCCCTTACAATTCTACTTAAACATATTTAGTAGCTCATTCCTTGTATGTGGTTAGTTTTCACCAATATGCTGCCTATCTACCTACAGCAAATACAACAAGTAGAGTGGTGTCACTCCGTCAACATGAAACACAATAAGTAGTTTTTTTTTTAATGTTGTTGTTGTTATTGCTGCTGTTTTCAACTGTTTTTCATGTGAATCTATTGGAAGCTCACTCGGCAAAATCACAAATTGCAAAACTACAATAGCCTGTTTCTTTAATGATAAACAAAAGTGCTAGTTAATGCAAAATACACCTGACCAGCAATTTTATTAATTCAAGGGCCATAACTCTTAGGTGACTGTTAAATTCTGGCTTGTTATCAAACTTGGTTAAGATATTGTGCCAATACATAATGTGACGATGTTTGGTACAGATCAGTTAGAGACCTAACACTGTTGATTTTGCATCAATTCAGGGGCATTAACTCTAACTTGTCAGAGATATTCTGGCTGGTTATCAAAATTTGTCCAGATATTGTGCCCATACACATATAATTGTGACCATTGGTTCAGACTTGTTAGAGTTAGAGAGTGGACAACCTGAGTGGACACTGCCAGCTGCAGGTGAATCCATAATACATCCTGTCATATGATGTGCATATAAAAAGTAAAATGTTCATTTCTTCAAAATAAATACCAATACATAGTAAAAGCATCCCAGGGTCCTATCTGTTTACCATATAATAAGAGGTTGCAAGAATGCCTTACAATCTGTTTCAGTATTATTTATCTATGATGCCGCTATGTATTTACATCTCTGATGATGCTTATTAATTGCATATGGTTGCATCACTGTGAAATAATATAGCATGCAAATAAACTTATAAAATTAAAAGTTATGATTTTGCAAATAAATGCTCTCTTAATGTTAATAAGAAAACATATAGGTATGGTACGTATTTATGTATTAAGAAAAATAGAGAATTTTTTTTTTGATTAGTCAGACAGAACCTATTTTCATATTTGGCTTATTTATTTTTTCCTTCAATATTTAAAACAAAAAAGACTTTCAACCCAGTATTCAGGCTTTTAATCATGAAATAATTCAAATATGCAACATTACTGTAATATATATTCAATTCTGGACCAACCTTTTCGGGCTCCTCACAATCTGGTCCAATGCATGAAAATACATACTTCATGATATCCGTCCTGATATCACGTGGTGTGTATCTCAGGAGTTCAACTAATACACTGTATTCGGCGGGCACCTGCTCATAATCATGTCTAATAAAGGTATTTGTGAGTTTTTCCACAGCCTCAGTTAGCTGGGCTAATGTGGAATCTTGCTGGACTTGTTCACCCATATCAAATTTTATGGAAACCGTTTCACTTCCAGTCATGTCAGGTTCGGCAATATCATCATCGCGATCAACATCGTCCAGTTCAAGTGTCTGACTAGTAACAGGAAATATATGACATGAGGTCAGTCTTCAGTATAAACAAAGGCTTAAAAAGGGACATTAAAGGCTTTATTTATTATTCCTAATTCATATAAGAGGTGAATAAGAAGATCTTCTCAAATTGTGACATTTCTCAACTCTAAATTTCGAAAACCTAGAATTTATACTTATATTTGCCATTGAGCTAGCTATAGTCTTGACATTGTGGAGTGTATCTGACTTGCAGACTGGTCAATGGTTTAGAGTTTGATCCAGCTCAGGGCAATGTGATATTACTTGGTTACAAGCGTGCTAAATGTAAATAACAGTTTTCAAAGGCAATGGAACTGTTAGAAAGTCCAATAGACATTCTTACTACAAGAATTTTAGGGCAGATTCTTGAAAGGAGGTGGATGTATGTTAAAACATAGCACTTTTACTTCCTTACCATAGAGCTAGATTTTATGGTAGGGAGTCTGGTTTACATACTGAAGGTCAAGGGTTCAAATGCAGCACATTAACATATAATTATGTTACCTGATGTTTGCCATAGCTGTTGCCAGTATGTCACCTTGGTAAGAGGAAGGTTCGAAGTACTGGTGTTGGTCACAGGTTGCGAGGGACATTCGCTTCTGGTCGTTGAATTCATACTTGCACCGGATGTCCGAAATAAATGGGTAAATACCCTGTAAAAGATAATTATAATGTTTATGTTTTAATCTTCTATACCTGTTTATTTAGGGTTAGTTGGCAGTTTACAAAAAAAATTACCACTACAATTAACCAAAGGTTACTCTCGTTATCCTTTGGTTACCTCAATGTTCAAAGTTACCTTTCTTTGTATTTGGTTACCTGATTTGCAACCAGATTGATATGGGGTCATATTCCAAATTAATTTACTGGTTTAAACTTCTGTATTTTACATTGATTGGGAAACAAGTTCCTACAACTTTTCCTTGTCTCATCAGATCCTGATTGGACCAGTACTTTTCAACTGGGAATGTCATGAAAAATCATTTTGATCCACAGCCGGGTATGTTACCCCTACTTGCCTATAGCTAGTAACAAAATCAGGGACTATAACTCTATTATGCTGCAATGAAACACATCCAAGTTGTGTAACTTTACATCAACATGACATATCATAATTTCTTAATAAGTTACATGTATTTGCATTGGATTATAAGCTGTAACATGTATTATTTGCATTTGGGAGATTTATAAAAGCAAATTGTAAGCAACTACTTTCTTTTTGACTTGTAATGCCAGTCTTACTGTTGAATTCCAGAATAAAAAGTTTGAATGTATAGAAGCATATTTAATTTAAGTCCAAAAGTTTAGACGTATACATCAATTTGATCCTGATCGACTTTCGATATGGTTAAAACCTTGTCCCAGGGATCAGTTCTCGGCCCTGTGTGCTTCATCCTTTACATAAATGATCGATCTACCCACAAGCATTTTAAATTACAGTGACATTTTTCTCTTCGCCGATGATACAAAAATATTTAGAAAAAATTTAAATGTAAAAATGATTGTATTAAATTGCAAGAAGACATTTATGATATGAAAGTTTGGTCCGATAGATGCATGGTTACTGTGTTTTCATCCAGAAAAATGTAAAACAATGAGAATAGGTCAAAGTAGAGTTGACAATTTTAAATATAAACTAGATGAACAATATGGTCCTACGATTAAATGCACTGAGGAGAAGAATATTGGAATATTGATCGATGATAAATTGACCTTTGAAAAACACATTTTAGAAAAAGCAAATAAAGCAAACTCAAAAGTTGGTGTTATTAGAAGAATATTTGATTATATTGATAAGGCCATGTTTAGAAACCTATTTACAGCACTAGTGCGACCACGTTTGGAATATGCAATTGCAGTATGGAATCCTTTTTTGAAAAAAAAAAACATATCGAAATGATAGAGAAACTTCAAAGGAGAGCAACCAAGTAAATATCAGGCCTATCGGATTTATCATACGAGGACAGGCTCCGTGCTATTGGGCTTCCAACTTTGGTATTGGCGACTTAATCGAAGTTTACAAAATTCTACATGGTATCTATATATGACCCACAAGTTTCAGAGTTGTTATTAACTAATAATAATCAAAACACAATTGGACACAAGTATAAACTGCTGAAAAAGACAAATGGTCGAGGCGTTGTACTAAGTGTCTTTAAGTACATAACGGTATGCCCAGAATTTCATTTCTATAAACTAAGCTGTTGAAATGGAAATTGAAACAAAACTAAATTGAGGACTCGCGAAACGTGATCATACCCGTAAACAACTAATTTATTTCAAGTAACGCCAACAAGATAACCTGGTTTTAAGATTTAATGGATATTGTTATAACTATAGACCATTTCACTCCGAAATGAGACGTACAAACCTACGCTCCCAGAACACCTTATTTACATGCTGGTGTAAAGTTCCACACATAATTTCCCACATTCGCTGATTGGTCAGTTTAAATAAGCAAATTATATCGAGTATTGCCGAACCCCTGATGGTTTATTTAGCCTGATAATCCATTTGGTGAACATTACCTCAGATACTGGTTCCTCCATGAGTCCCCCTGTCATGAATCTGATAGTAGTGTCAGGGCCCAAGAACTGTGTCTGAAACACCTGGACTAAGTTGCACGCGCGAAGGTTCCTGTACGTTTCCATGGTTTTCTCGTTGGTTCTAGAGAATTCGTATTGTGTCGGACATGTTCCAAAAATATCCGTCTGTATACATACAAAGCATATTTAAATGAGAATTTCCTACAATTAGTTTCGAAATGCTAACGTATACCATTATATTCTATGTTTGGCATATCATTGTGAATTCTGTGGAAAAAAAGACTTTGGTATAATCTGTTCCACTCTGTAGATATAACTAAATACTTTGGAGTCACTAATTTTCGTGGACACTAATTTTCGTCATTTTCGTGGAGGGTTTTATCCATGAATATTAACCCCCACGAAAACTTGTCTCTGATATAGACCTCACGTTTTCTAAAACATAGATCCACGAATAAATTTACCCACGAAATTCCCTTGGGTACATATTCAACAAAATTTAATATCAACGAAAATTAATGATTTTACAGTAATAAAAAATGATGACATATTGTATATACATGTATGCAGTATAAAGATCGACATTCCTTAACTGGTATTCGATCAGCATATGTGCACAAATTTATGTTAGAACTACGTCAAAGAATCCGATGATCCACTTACGCACCTGCTGGACAGTGTCCTTGTACTGTTCAGCCTCCAGAATCTGGAACTGAAGGATGGACAACAACCCTCGTTTGATATTGACCACAGTAATGGAATCGGAAGTATCCACCCGTATAGACTTCTCAAGAACTACGCCTTTGTTCATTTGAAAGTACAGAGGGTTCCTACAAACAAGCAAAACAGCTAAGATAAAGGTCTAGTTGAAACTTATTTTACGTGACATCGTCGGAAGCAATCGTGTTGTCTTCGAAGATACTCGCCGATGACGTCAGAGTGGTGTAACTCCATATTTCAATGTTACGAAAGGTAATGTATTTTTATTTTTTATTCAAGGATTTAAAGACCCTCAGCCATTATGCAGAGCAGATGACTGGTAAGCAGAGGTGACGCAAATAGGGTTCCGTCACGCATCTTTCAGCCGATGACACATATGTTACAAGGAACACTTCTTGTGCATTTTGAATGAAGTAGGGCCTACAAGCACTTCATTGGACAACCTGTGATGTTGATTAACATGCTTCCACAAACACAAAACCCTGATATAGTCTGGCAATATTGACCTGAGACTCATTAATCTCCGGAATGTTCTTCGCTAGTTTCCGTGAATAATTACGATCCAAAGATGTATTTTTAATCATTATATGGTTTGCAATGTATGGTACTTTACATAAGACCGGATGGCTTAGTGGTAAGTACAGTGGTCTTTTAACCTTAAGTGGTAGGTTCGAATCTTCGATATAAGTTAATATTTTTTAATTCGTAATTCTTTTCAATTATCAATTTCTATTTAATTTTTGCAGTGAGGGAGGTTGGATGCATAATTTGTTGAATATCTGGGTGTCTATCTTTTTTTCCGTGATTTTACTAAATGTTTAATATTTCACTAGCGAAGAAAATACAGCGAGATCATTCACACACACAATAATAATAATAATAATAATAAAATGATTCTGATTTACTGGCTGTGTCTTCGGAGTCATATGTGTTTCCAGTCAGGTTGATGACTATTTTAGATTTTTCTGTTGATTTTAGATATTTCGAAGGATTCTTACACGACATGTTAGGCCCTATATGCAGTCGAGTAATGAGTAAACGATCTAAAGTATTCAACAAAATTTCCGATAAAATCGTGCATGTACATAATTAAACACTGTAGTAAATATCATTAATAAAAAAAGTGGTTCGAGCTAGATTCGAACCCACAATCATCAGCTTTGAACTCTTGCACGTTATCACTGAGGCTAGCAGGGCATCTATTAAGTGATACGTATTCGTATTGTATTGTATTGTACTGAAAAATGGTCATATGTTTTACTTCGGAAACCGACATTTGCCGAGAAAAGGTCATTGAATATTCAGATGTCTCAGGTTAATATTGCCTGACTATATCCATTAAAAACAAAACAAACAAAAACAAGCAAAGACAAAAGAACAAAAAAGAAAACAAACAAAACAAGAAAAAACAATAGCATCAAAAAGGGAAGGGGATGACCTAAATATCATGGTACTGTGGTCCAAGGCTGCCCATAATGTACGTTTTACTACATTTGTCAGACGTGAAATAAATTAACGACTGATCAACAAGCAACTTATTCAAATGAACACCCTTCAGTCGGGAGACGTTTTATTTGTGAATCTCATTTTAGAGGTCCACAGGACTGGTTGGCCCGGTGTCAGGATAGTGTGACAGGGTGTAGTATCGTGCCACATGTCTACGGCGTGATACTACAGTGTGGTAGCACTATATCTGTCGCAAGTAGACATCGTCTCCGAATGACTGAAATACTGTCGGTGGGACGTGAAAACTAATAAACAAACAAAGAAACAAACTTATTTAAAGAACATATTTAACCCATTTAATGATCATTCATCAACAGTAATTGGCTACAATTTGTCACAGGCTACCCACGCATATTGAAAGATCCGTCTATGCGCGGTACTCCGGGGATGCCTTTTAGTGATCGATAACGAACAAATGCGAATCAATAATCTCACGTGTATCAGAACAAGTCGCCCATGGTGGTTGGAAGGGAGCCGAAGTAAACCATGCTGAAAATGCAGACCAACCAAGAACTCAAACAAAATATCCCATTTTATTGCCACCATATCGTCGAATACCCCCGGCTGACTTATTCCGTTTCACTATGTGCCAATAGATGATCTATCGAACGGCCGTGACCCTTATTTGACGATGTGCCACTCAGCCTTGTTTTCGGCCTGACTCTCCAACCCGCCAACACCCCGAGAAATTGGTGTTTGTCTTTGACGCCAACCCGACATGACAGATTGAGTTGTAAAATACGTAGTTATACCGCGGTATACCTGTAAGGTACCTGTATGATGTTTTCGGGCTCTGATGGGTGACCTTTTTTACCTTTTTAAGCACACCAACAATATAATATCTTTCTCCACTGTCTTCATACACACTTCTCCAAAGTAAAGAACAATATATGGTGACAGATATCTAGGGTATTTTGTTACATAATTGCTATGTTCTTTCTGGTATATATATACCGGTATCAATCTCCAAGCAGAGTTGTCGTTCGTTCCTCACACAACATCTCTGCAATGGGCTCAATGACAATAATCTTGTCAAAACAGAAAACATTCATTTAACGCGGATTTAAGTGTATTTTACGGATCAAAAGTATAGAAACATTGACTTAATACTTTTTGAATCATCATAAAACGTGTGTAAAATATTAATTTCAGTTGTTATTATCGGAACTATTTTCTGCCTTATTTCGCCGATGGGAACAATCCGCAAACCCTCGTCTGCAAATGTAAATATTCACAGATTCAGCCGGATATCGTAATTTAAAGCCAGCTTTTTATTTTCATAATTTGTAATTTTAATGACCATTTTCAGCCGGGTATCGTAATTTGAAGCCAGCTTTTTATTTTCATAATTTGTAATTTTAATGACCATTTCGATCAGGATCAGTGGTGCTATTTATATATATTTCACAGTTTAAGGAGCCTATATAGTCTGCTTCAATTTAATATTTGAACAACGGTCTGGATGACGTCATATATTTGGAACTACTTTCTGAGCCCACCACAGAGGTGAATGTAATGTAAGCCGATGTGTAAGAGAGTGATACCGGTATATCAATAGTTATATATCCTGCCAGAAGTTATCAATTAAAGGCTGCACGTGTCCTATCTTTTACCGGAAACGCACGACCGATAAGTAATTACCTTTCTAAGCTCTCCGTAAAATCTTCTGTATCTTCGATATCTGCATACTCGTCACTCGAGGTGAGCTCCGTGAGGTCGCAGTCTGATAACTGGAACAGACAGACGGATAAACAGCTGAACTTTCCTCTTGACATGCGAGACTAATATTGATTGTTTGACCGCAAATTGACTTAATGCATTTGGCCTAATTGCACTTCTCACTGCGATATCACGTCGTAGACAAGTGACATAATTATCAACATGGTCCCCTCATGCACGTCAGCCTTTAAATTTGTAGATAAATCGTATAGAAAATGTGATAAACCAGTAATCTGTCAATGTTAAAGCATGGAGAAAAAAAATGTTTTGTTGTTGTTGTTTTTTTTTACCCAAAAAAACCTGTCTCCACCACTGGAGATATGCTGTTTAATTTCAAGACCCCAACTGAAATACTTCCACAAAGTTTTTTAAGACATTCTTAGTAAAGGGTAACTCTATGTAAATGGACGACAGCGGAGTAAAAACCCATAGCGCACAAGCTCACTTACCGATATATGTTCCTGTAAAATTTCAATACTCCCGGAGATATGCGGAACATAAAATTTTGGGACAGACAAAGGAATTAATAGACATCACAGACGAAAACGGTGCCTCTTCTCCATACAGGGGACAAAAATGACATAAAAATTAAAAAGTCACACACCTGCATGAAAATCTCGCATTTTCTCGGGACACTCAATGTCACAGTGCAAGAGATTTTCGAGCCGGACCAAGAATCCGTGGCACCCACAAACGAGTTGGAAATTGTTGTCGTGTATTTGTAAGTATACACTGTATTATGTTTGAAAAAGGTATCTGAAAAACAAAACGCATAATTTGTTTCAAATATAACTCGCATATACAAAACATAATAAAACAATTTTACAATGAGCCATTTTTATGCTTAATTTTTTCTTAATTATGTATCATTTGTATCCTGATTATCAAATGTTCGAAACTTTCTTTGTGAGGCACAAAACCCTATGTGTGCACCAGTTCGGAGCACCATCGCGTTTACTTTGCATACACAGATGCGCTCCTGCAATATTAAACATAACCAATACAAACACTTTACAGAGGTCTGGGGACCCACTTGTGAAGGATCCTAAGATTTCCCTTCTACATTTCATATATACTAGAAATATAAAAAACAAACACAAAATCACTTAATTACTATTTTGTAATTGTAATAAGCACTCGGGCAACCGACTGATTGAAAACAGTCAACCGTCCCATCTTACAAAACATTTCCAGCAAAAATTATATTAACTAACCCAATGACCCTGAAAATCTGAAGACAATTTTCATATCTACCTCCTAGACATGTAAATCAAGTTTATATAAAAATTAACGGTGTTGCACTGTCGGCTGCCCAAAGCTGAATGACTTAACTACTGGAGACACGCACGGAGAGCACGTGCCTTACAGCGACACCTACCCGTATATATTTCACGACAAGGGAAATTATTTATCTGCTCATTCATTTCATTCAAACGCAGAAAAATACATTTGTCTTAACCCTTTCCCTCATATAGACTCATTTTGACGCACTCAATAGGTACCACATAAAGCCTGATCTGCAGAAAACCACAGTTAAACCTTACCTAATTTAATTAAAAAGTCCTCATTTCCAGACCACTGAGGAGCAGCGAACAGCATAAAACCTGATCAGTCTGCGAGTTACTCGCAGGCTGATCTGGTTTTATGTTGTTCGCATAGGTTTTTTCATGGTGTCCTCTATGAGGGAAAGGGTTAACTTCGGTGAAATTGGTAATTACTTTATTTTCTGAAAGATTTAACAGCAACTCTGCCAGATGGAGAAAACAAGATTTTCCAGCATTCATACGTCTCTTTCATAAATTTTTGACTTTTTGGTGAGATACCCCTATTCCTCAAGAAACTCATGGCGGATAATTATCATCAATCAATAATGGTCAATTTTGTAAAAATTCAGGAATCATAAAGTTGAAATATTATCATTTCTTAATTACTTAATTTGATAAACATGTCTATAAGGATAGTCATTTGTTTCCTACAAGAGATAAACGAGTTGTTTGGTTATCAGAGTTCCAGATTATTTAAATTATACAGGATTGTTAACTTTCTAAAGTTAAGACAAATCGTAAGCTCCCATTCAGGGTCCTAGTCACGTTTTCACGATACAGCCTCAGACTCTCTCGGGAATAACCAGTGTTTCCTAGATCCTGGGTCCCGCTGACGTTTCAAGTTTGATAATATAAAGCATTTTAATCGTTTATTTCTGAGATTACGCTTGTAGACCAATTGCGGTAGGGTTTTGGCATGCGCAGGATAATTTGAATCCGGTTGGGCCGGGAGTTACCGAATAGATAGGAACTCGATATCTTATTTTAAATAACGAGGGCAAAATCGTCTTGTCACTGTGACCAACTAATCAGTAAGACATAAGCCGCATGTCATTAACCTTATTGTACTCAGCGAAAACAGTATATGCACCGTAAGGTAATCCTTCCACCCATCATTAACTTGTGATCATGGTCCATCAAGTGATCTTTGAATTTTTTGATTTAATGCAAGCCTTTGCTATAGACTTTGAGTAAAAGAGCCTATAATTCCAAGTCAATGCATGTTTGCATCTGCACTAAAGTCTTTTCAAGCATTTGAAAGGCAATGATTATAATTTCATGATGAATGGATTATCTTAAGTGGATAAGTGACAATAATCGCGGAATTAAACTCATCAAGCTTGTTATGCGCCCGTCGAATGATGGGATATATTATGAATCCATCTGTGGCGGATGAGCGAGCGGGCGGGCGGCGTCCACCGAGGTTGTCCGCTCTCTAACTCAAACAAACGAGAACCGATCTTTAACACACTTGGCCACAATGTATATGGGCACAATATCTCGGATAAGTTCGATGACCAGCCAGATTGTCTTAGACACTCCGGAGTTATGCCCCTGCATTGATGAAAAATTGCTAAGTTAACGGTGTCCGCTCTCTAACTCTAACAAACATGAACCAATCTTTACCAAACTTGGTCACAATGCGTATGGGCACAAGTTCGATTACAAGCCAGAATGTCCTAGACATTACGGGGTTATGGCCCTTGAATTGATTAAAATTAATAATTTAGCAGAGTCCGCTCTCTTACTCTAACGAAGCGGTTATGTCAAAACTTGGTCACCATGTGGATGTGCACAATTTCTCAACCAAGTTCGATAACCAGCTATAATGTCTCGAGCACTCCAGAGATACGGTCATTCAATGATAAAAATGCAAAATAACAGTGTCCGCTCTCTAACACTGACAAACGTGAATCGATCTTTGCCAAACTTAGTCACAATGTGTATTGAAATAGTATCTCAACCAGTCAGAATGTCCCAGACACTCCAGAGTTACGACACTTGAATTGATAAAATTGTAGGAAGAGCGTATTTTGCGATAACCAGCTCTCTTGTATATAATATATATATATTGCTTTCATGGTTAACGTATGGTTTATGGCCTGATCAGTTTGCAGATCGGCTTTTATTCTTACTCGAATTCTACAAACCTTAATGCTAAATCCTATTTTACATCAGCCGTGCGATATTTTATTCTATCTTATCTTTGTTACTTAGTAAAGTGAGTTAATTGGTGTATACCTTAAGCCCTCATTTCAAGACAGTGAACTGTAGCAGAATGCTGATATGCTGAGATAATATTTCCATATCTGTTATAGAATGTTCATACTGGTTTAAAATTTGATGAATCAAATTAAAAATGAGCATTATTGGTAATATCCAGACGCGATGCAATAGTTTTGACAACGATTTTCAACACCTGCGGGACACGGTAAATTGTATCATATCTTTGTTTTTTTTTTTGTTTTTGTTTTTTTTTTAATTTTGCTTAGGCTAAAAAATAAAAAGACTTGTTTCCGCTACCGGTCTGAAAAAAATAGGGTCGGTAGGTAAGGATTTCTTTTTTTTTTTTTTTTTTTTTTTTTTTTAAGAAACATGATTTTCAGTCAATTATTTAAAGCTTTCCATTTGTATGAATGCCATAAGTGACATTTAATGTAATTTCACACAAGAATGTAGGTTAATATGTCCATAGATGCTATAAAATCTTGAAATTAATTTAAATGACTTTATTTCAGTAGATGTCCTACATTGCATAGACGGCTTAATAGACACTGGACAATAGGCTGTCACAAAAGACAGCAATGTCAGAGCACTTTAAGGTCTGGCTTGCTGAACAAGTATTTTTGATGTGAAATAGTTATATAAATTATAGGTATCTGAAATTAAAAAGGGTGACATCCAATTTATTTCAGAATTTATACATTTGTGTTTCCCCATATTCTGTTGTCAGATTAATGTATTGTTGAAATTTCTAGTTTTTAACAATTTCAACTATAGACATTATGAAGCTAAAAATTAAAATTAAAATTAAATTGCTTTGTATAGAATTATATATTTTTGTGATGTCAGATTGTTTTTGAACTAAAACTTTTCAGGGTTCAACACTTTTCAGCCCGGAATCCTGTCGGGACATCTGCTTTTCAAATCGGAAGTCTCTGTTTAATAAGAAGTCCCTTAAATTGTTTTTAATTTAAATTAAATTCAGTAAAAGATTGTTTGGATATTTAAAACAATATTAAAGCAATATATAAAGTGCACTTCTAATAAACTTTAATTATGTTTATATTAGATTAAATGGAAGTTTGTAATACTTTTAGATCATTATATCTTTCATGATATACAAATATGAAAATAATATATTGTGACGATGCGTCGTCACGGGTATATGTTCAATCTCTGGCAACTGCGTCAGTGAGACGACTCTTTGGTTCAGTGGTTAGAGCATTGGGTTATCACGCCGGCGGACCGGGTTCGATTCCGGGCCGGGCCGTGTTTGTTACATTTGGTGTCAGAAGTGGGATATTGTCAACTGCCATATTGGAGTTGCCTTATCCACGTGTTTCCCAGGCCAAGTCTCGGGTCGAGACTTCTCGGAGGGGGAAGTAATGTGACGATGCGTCGTCACGGGTACAATCTCTAATCAGTGGTTAGAGCATTGGGTTATCACGCCGGCGGACCGGGTTCGATTCCGGGCCAGGCCGTGTTTGTTACAATATTATATATTTTTTAATCTTATCATAATTTTATAGAATGGTAATGCAAGTTTGTCTCAATGCATTACCCCACCCACTGTATTAATCTTTTATCAACACTACGATCAGTCTTAATTTCAAATAATGTTGTAAAATCAGTATTTCATTTTAAACATTCATATTTTAAAACATTAACAAAGACTTTAGACCATATTATTGCTGTAAATAATATTTATCAGTTGATGCTTTTTTCTACGATCATACCGGAAGTAAACAAAGTTATATTTAAATAGCTTTTCATGTGCTATTAATACCAAAGGTTTAAATTAATTTATTATAAATATTATGTAAGAATGATATTGTGTCAAGGTTGAATGCCAGATTTGAAGTATTACAAATATTTGTGCCGATTAGGCTATTCATTTCATATTCATAAACAGACCCGCAAAATCAACTTTTACTTTCACTTTGAAATTAACTTGAGTCGTGAACATTATGTGTAGGTTTGTATTCACACATTTCCTCTTCAGTCATCAGCAATGAAAATGGTGCTGGCTGTTGTTGTTGTGTTTGTTTTTTTTTTCGATGATTTGTTAGAGTAATGTTATTGATCCAGGTGGAATTCATGTTGAAGAAAAAAATACGGCCGGTGGCAAAAAAAGAAAGAAAAGAAAACAGTTTTTATTTCCGGTTTCAAATTTTGAAAGATTACGATGTGTATTAACAAATTATACGTCACACAACAATTGATTTCATTGTTCCTTCCCATGGGAAGGAACATCTATAGTCATACATTTCAACTTGACCGTTTCAGATTCGCTTCCTGCGGAGATGTTATCCCGCTTAGTATCTGATTTGCCTCATGATACCTACGATGAGACGGGATCCAATCGGAAGTGACGTGATAGCAGAAACCGCCATTTATCAGCCATTTTATTTCACGTGATGTCCGCCATTTTATCGGCCATTTTAGTCAGTCTAGCAGGTGCGCGTAGGTTTAAATTACGGCTTCGTGTTGTCCCTTTAAGAAAATACGATGTCAGCCTAAATTAAACTTAGCCCTATTTAAGTCCTTGAATTTCTTGCTTCATTTCCTGTGCTACCATGATTTAAAGAAAAAAGAAGAACTTAAGAAAGGTTTGACTTGGAGAGAAATGTTCAATCACCAATACAGTTTGTCCTTTTCGTACTCTAAGTTTATCCCTTCCATATGCAAATGCTGAAAAACAGCTTTCACTTCATACTTCATAGTTTAGAAATGCCCTGGAAGGAACTTTTGGTAGGCTAAAACTTGTTTAATAATTATGTTTTATGAGTCCCGACGGAAGGAATCCCTTGCCAAGTTTTGGTGTTATCTGGATCGCCGGAACGCGTTCGTGTCGAACAATTACAGCTAAGATACGGAAAGGACCGAAAATGCCCGAAATGAAATGGCGACTGTCGAAGAGATTTTAATCTTTTATCAACATTTTGGCACAAAAAAAAAAGATTAGTGTCGGCGGCAAAAAATAGGGTCGGTCGGGGTAGCGGAAACAAGCTATTTTTTTTTTAGGCCTTATTTTCTATTTGATTCATCAAACGAATGCCTTACGTTGAATGTTTGTTACCCGTACACATTCTACCCGAGTGGCAGAGTATACATAATGCAAAGGAGCCCCAGAAATCGTTACTCTTTCTTCAATATACCCCATCTATAATCTCTGTCAGCAACTTTAGTCACTTTATTGTCATTGCCGATAACAGCCAAATACAAATATTGACAGAATTTATTGCGAACATAATGACATTAATTATCTGAGCTCATGCACGAGAATCATGCGCGGATGCAGATAGGGGTAGGGAGTCATGCCCCCCCCCCCCCCCCCATAATACCACTAACAACCCGATGGACCCTCCCTGGAAAATCTGAACAGAAGAAGCACACACACACCACGTACGGCAAGAAGTCATGGAACCCACCCTCCTTACGAATGATAAAATTATAGTTAATTTTCATAGATCGGGTCGCTTTACAGAAAAACATGTGTAATTTTTTACACACATATCACGGAACAGAAAAAAAATCAAAACTGGCACTACCGGAAATTCTTCTGAAATTCGCAAAGAAGAATCTTGTTCGTAATGCCCCCGTATATATCAGTCGTGTTGATCTCTACAACATCCACCGTATAGTCCATATTTGGCCGGCTGTGATTTCTTGCGGGGTCATAGATTTGAGTCTGAGGAAGAGTAAGAGAGTTGTCACGTGACAACTTTCGTCACGCCTTTGATTCTTAGTTGGAGAGATGTACCAAGTGTATTAGGTCACATAACATAGAATGAAAGGGAAGCAAAGGTTAACACTAACCTCTTCTACTGCAATCATTAACTGCGGGTCTGCCATCACATAGCGAAAAGACTGTAATTAGAAAACATAATTATCTTCTAACTTCATCTAAAAAACATTACATACATTAGATGGGAATGGGGTTCGAAAATGATATGACTTGACGTCATATAGCGAAGTCCAGCTAATTATATGTGGAGGAAGACCCCGAATGCACGGAGGCACGAACATGATATCGTTCTAAAATATTATCAACGATTTTGAGACAGTTTTTCTGTTCTGCTTTTCCGATGTGATGTTTTCTTTCTATTTTATTTATTGTTCCTAACACTTATTTCATGACATTCCCAGGCGGAAAGTACTTGTCCAACCCATGAATCCTCGAGAGGAAGTAGTATAAATTGTAAGAACTTGTTTTCTTATCGACGTAAAATGAATATATATATTAGTTATAAACTAAACTTAACATAATCAGGAATTTCTGTTTGATATACAGAGAAGTGTTCGATCTGCATTTATTTTATCATATATATTTTTTTATTCAAGAAACAAGATTTTGTATCATACAGAATTTTGTACCTCCAAATACTATGATCAGGAGACAGAAGTTGCTGAGATGTCTTGAACCCATCATTTTTCTCATAGTGATAAAAACAACAGCACTTGCTGACTGTTACTGTTATCAAGTAATAAAAAAGACACGCGATATCCAAATTCTATACACACTCTCCAGGGCAGAAATCCATTGTTTTAAATATTTCCAGCTTGCACGATCCAAAGAACAACCCCTAGTGATCAGTACAGTTGATCAGTACAGTTTTTCAGCAGAAAAACCGCTGTATGTAATAGGTGTCAACATACGTACGGACGCACGGTCTTTGTAACGGTTTGATTACACAGAGGTCACTGATCTGGTGCGGCACAGTGCCGGCACATCTTGTTATCTTATCGGAGGGGTATGTATATATGTTCACAGGCCCTAATATCAAGCAAACGCGATAACTATTTTAAATATTTTACAGCCAAACGAATGTTACTGACAGCACCGGGACTATGTTCCCACGCTGAAAACCTAACACAATTGAACAAGGTTGCCATTCTATGCATTTAACGACTTAGTATTATCTACAAGTATCGAGGCCGAGAATCGAACCTACGGGTTTCCGTTCCGGCGATAGGCGCCGTAAGCACCCGTAGGTTGGATGCGTAGGAAATGATGTGACAGAGGTCATTTTAAAGGCATTTTCACGTATACTTAAACCTTTACAACTATGTGCATAAAGTTTAATGGTGTACGTTGAAAAAATACTATTATCACTTGACCTTATAAAAAATCGGTATGTTACTATGTATTGGGCCAATTTTTTAAACTCATTTTCCAAAGACTCTATTTTCCCAATATGTAATTATGGTAAAAGTCATTCAGCCAAATTTTTAAGTCCGAAGGGGGACATAATTCAGGCAAAATTAAATACTGAATTATGACCCTTACCATTTATGCTCCCATGACGTCACTTGAATGAATGTGTAAATTTTTATATAGCAATAATATACAGGTTTTAGAGATATAACACTAAATTAAAAAGTTTTTAATATCTAATATATAACTGAGGCTATGTTTACCTATGAGATAGGGGTGTGCAGTAATACATAATGGTGACGGCATACAAACTGAACCTTTCAATGAAATTATCGTATACAACGTCATGTGATTTTCCGGGAATGTATCAGATATTAAGATTACCATTAGGGGCGTACCCAGAGGAATCTAATTGCGTACCATTAGCGAACAACTATTCGTCTATTTCAGATCAGTGTATTTGTTGTTTGAGCGGCTAATGATGGCTTGATATATGAAAGAAGCTTGAACGAAAAGTGTCATTTAACTCTTTCACTCATAGAGGACACCATGGAAAGATCTATGCGAACAGCATAAAACCAGATCAGCAGGCGGATCAGGTTTTATGCTGTTCGCTGCTCCTCAGTGGTCTGGAAATGAGGATTTAGTAAACACATTTGGTAAGGTTTAACTGTGGTTTTCTGCAGATCAGGCTTTATGTGATACCTATTGAGGGCGTCAAAATGAGTCTATATGAGGGAAAGGGTTAAGCTGAAATCATGCTTATTTTTGTCATATTTTGTTTCTATTGGCTTACGTGCACATGTCTAAATACGCGCCTATCCGTAAATAAATATTGAGATGAATTATGAAAACCATGTTGAATAAGATCTAAATGTTAATAGCAATATTTAATTGGATATAAATCGTGTTAAGAGAAAAATAAATATGTCAAGGTTTTATAGCTTAATGAACTTTTAGTGATAGTGCAATAATAAGCGATTAGTTTGTGTGGATTGTTTATCTCTCGTACACCATTTATGATAACTTTAAAATCTTCTAGTAGATAACAAATCACCTATTTCAATGCAGACTGCTGATCCTTGTCCTATATATATTTGACACTTTGTCAAAGGTTTTGCATTGTACTGAATGTGTCAACGTTTGCGGGTGGGTTTTACACCCTACTTACATTTTTCAGTCATTTTGAGACTATGGCTTCTTGAAGGAGACATAGTTCTGGCACACACAGACATGAGACATGACATTATCCTGACCCCTGGAACTGTCCTTTATTCAGCGAGGAACAACCACTGTCATTTTTTACGAGTTGTGAGGTCGGGGTTCGAGCTCCATAATAATACGTTTTTACTGTTCTGCCAAACTAAAGCATTGTCATTAAGTTAGTCAATGGACAAAGTACCAAATCAACATCATTTCAAAGGACATATGAGGGCATATTTGATCAGATCTTAAACACACAACAAACGTCTTATATATTCAAGAAAAATCGGGTTTAATCAAAATAGAAATATTATTGCTTACAAGAAATCTGATCTAAAATCTAACAAAAAAGAAAATGAGGCATTTGCGGTTAATACTATTTAGTAACCCACTCCTTTTAGATCTCTCTCTAACACACACACACACACACACACACAGAGTGTGAACGCTTACGTACTTGTAAATCAAAAGAACAAAGTACACACAGATGTTGCATGTATCAACATATGTGTAGAATAATTCATATTTCTTGCTTGTACCTTATAGGCAACTGTTACGTAATAACATCATATGTCAGAACAAAACAAAACGTTTATTAGACTTGACCCTAGTAGCTCTTTGGCATACAAGAGGTATTTAGTATAACTGCATCACGGGAATTCAAAGATAATTATATATCAGTGCGCCTTGGTCTTATGGTTAACGGTTATGGGTTCGAACCTCGTTAGCCCTGCATTATGGATAAAAACACCCGCACCTCGGACACCTGCTTGACAGGCGGTAACTCAGCAAAACCTCATTAGCTCTGCATTATGGATACAAACACCCGTGCCTCGGATACTAGCTGTGCCTCATCATCCCTCATTCAGCAGGAACCTCAGAATGACAGATCAATACCTCGCACACATAGTGAATATATAGCGTCATTATGCATTATGGATAAAAACACCCGCACCTCGGACACGTATCTACATAGGTATCTTAACAGGACTAAACTGTCTGTTAGTGCCCACTACTGCCACATATTCACTTATTTTAACTGGATATCATGCCTTTTTCCAGATAATTATGTGAAAAAATGCTTGTTATCCACATAATTTAATTGACTAACTTGAAAAAGGCGAGATATCCAGTTATCTTAAGTGAATGTATGGCTGGCAGTAGTGGGCACTAACAGGCAGTTTTGTTCTGTTAAGATACCTAAGAGGATAACACGAAAGTTTTCTACTTGCCAGATACTAACTGACTATGTGACAATTTTTCAGAAAAGTTTCGACATAGCTAAGTGGATAAGTGGCTGGCAGAAATATGCCACCATACGTCATTATTTCAATCACGTGTAATTAAAAATTGATTAACAGTAGTAGCAAATGAGGTCTAGTGGAGGAGGGTCCGGAGGGTCCAGTCCCAGATCTGGGTAAGTAGTTCAAGCCTACGTCATCATGGTCAATGATCTAGGTCACCGACTGCGCATGCTCATGATTCAAGGTTAAGGTCGAATTAAGGGTATTCTATTTAGGTCATGTCTGCGCATGTCCATGATTCAAGGTTAAGGTTTTGTCTATCGTTACAAGTATAGACACTTTTGTTTCGATAAATTTAGCGTCGTTAGATAAGAGAGTCATTTTAATTTCTCGAATCATGGATGTGTTACCCGAAAAGTTATGCCAGGAAATGTATCACCAGTTAGTGGAATATCCCTTTATATCTCTAAAACACGTACTTCGTTACGAATTATACAAGGTCGCCTTATTTCATTCTTGTCAGATGTCAGACTCAAAAGCGAAAATCGACATATGGAGATGGTTAAACGACTCAAATACTTTTGACGATTTTAAAATTGTATTGACCGAATTGGCAAAAAAGCATCATATATGCATCAATATCGTTGCTTTGAAGCTAAATGATTGGAAGGAATACGTTGCCTACGGGGTTTCGAAAATACTTTGGGGAGTACCGATCCATACATGGATAAACATGTAGAGTTATACCTGTGCGATTTGTAAGAGAGTGTGAGACCAGATGATCTAGGTTACCGACTACGCAAGCTTATGATTCATAAACTAGGAGATGTCACCTGGTCAGTTGGTGCGTCAAAACATCAACCGCGCATTATTAAGGTTACGTCTGCGCATGCTTCAGATTGGGTCAAGGTTGAATTTTGTTTAAACCTCATAGAACATCATACAGCACCATGACAAGCTCTTGGTTGTGAAATATTGGATTGAACTTTTAAGTGAAAAACATTATTGTATTAATATTTTTTTATGTTAAAGTTCTAAACAATTTGTTTTAAAGCTATGTAACTCTGTCACCCTTATTTGATATAATTAGAGTTGTATCCCTTTATTCACACCTTTTATATATATATATATATATATATATATATATATATATATATATATATATATATAATAAACTGGTGTAAAAGAACAAGAAATTTGTAATACTTTCTTGAACATTGTATGTCATGACAAATGCAACTAAACATACTCATTAATACAGAAGATTATACTGGAGACAAAGTAAATTATTTGGGAGTAATAAAGATAGTTTTTTTTTAAAACTTGACGTAGTCTCCATTGTATTCTTTTGTAGTGGGATGTGTTTTTATTTTAAATTAAAGTGTATGCCGTTTAAAAGAAAATTTCTACAATCATATACAAAATGCGTTAAATGTATGTTATGTATGTACCTGTTACACACACACACACACACACACACACGGTGCATGAATATAAAAAGGGAGAGACTATGAAGTGAATGTGTGGTCCTGAAAAGGACCGTGATTTTCCCGGGTTTAATCAAGGATTGGATGGTGGTTTATAGGGAAATGTTTATCACAACATTCATCTCCCATAATGTCGCAGTTGTGCTGTTGTCCCTGTTCTGATAAAACACAGCAGCACTTACTGCATTCCATATAGCATGGACTTCCACACTCAGAACATTGCCCGTTCATTACTGGATTCATATTGAAAATGATTACAGCTAGTTATGCATTTTCACACTCGTTTTAGGAAAATAAAGGTGCTGTTTTACTTTGATAGTACGCACTTGCTAATTAAATCGACATCTTTATGATGCAACCAAAGCAAATGCCTGGATGGCGTGATGTTTCTTTGTGTTGTTTATTGTACCAAGTCACAACTGTGTTGTGAGTAAAATGAATAATTTATGAGTAAAAATGAGTGATTTATGATTAAAAATGAGTAATTTATGAGTAAAAATGAGTAATTTATGAGTAAAAATGAGTAAATGCTCATTCTAGTGAGTAAAAATGAATAACAACTGAGTAATAAAAAAAAACCTTTTTTATGTGTTGTATAGAAAACATTATTGTAAATCGTTTAAAGTGGTGTTATTTGTTTTTCAAGCATTCTAAAGACAAAACAAGCAAATGCCTGCATGAAGTGATGTTTCTTTGTGTTGTTTATTGTACCAAGTCACAATTGTGTTGTGAGTAAAAATGAGTGAAAATGAGTAATTTATGAGTAAAAATGAGTAATTCTTACTTCTTCATATTTTTGCGGAAAGGCTGGATGTCAGTTACCAAGATCAACTGGTTTTTTTTATAGAATTGGGACATTTCTGTGTACATTATAACTAAAACGCAGGACTCATTTTTTAAAAAAAAATTATTGGTACAATAACATTACATGACACACTGTTTAACAGTTTTTAAACGTTACTCTTGCGATAGTTCTGGAGGGTTATAACCCTCAATAACAGCTTCAAAAAGAAATTTTCTTTTATTGACGGCATATTTCCACGCTTCTTCTGTGTCAAAGTCCTCAGTTTGTATAACACTATTAGCCGTCTTTTTGATCGATTGAAAAACTGGAGAATCTTTGAGAGCATAGATCCAAAGCACATTTTCCGTGAATACATCAGTTAGCGCTTTACGATAAGTATTTTTCATGGAGTTAAATGTCCGATCACGCGCCTCTTCTTCGGTAATATTTTGTTGATTCATCAAACCGTTGACTTCCTCTTCGTACCTGTCTTGATACTGTTCAAATACTTCTTCTACAAGACGATCCATAGGATCATTTTCTTCCTCTCCATTCATCGTGTCTGAGTCAAAATCCACATCGTCTGTTTCCTGCTGATGTTTCATCTGTTTATGCCTAATAAGGTTATACTTTCTTGCAAATGTTTTGTTGCACATATTACAGGAAAACATGACTCAATGTTTGAATTATTCAAATATGTCATCAAATTGTTTAAATCGATCTGTCTTTTTAGGTGTCTTTCTTGATGAGGTAATCGTTTTCTTTACTGGTCCTGTGTAGTTCTTTACAGTTGAAAGACTTGGTGCAATTTTTTCGTGTAGAGACGTTTCAATTTCACCTTTCTCTGGCCAACGCTACTGTCACTTATGACAGGTTTTGCAGTGTTTTGTTTATTTATACGCTCTACCGCAGATTTAGCTATGTCCACCACACTCTGTATAGGTGATGTTAATTCTATGAACGTCTGTTTTTGCTTTTCGGAAAAATATGATTGTTTTGGTCGAAATAAATAGACCCACTTTTTGAGATCAGGCATATATGTTGAGTAATTCATGTTTCCTTATGAAATTATAATGTCGGCAATACCGGTTCTTGTAAAAATGAAGCTCCGCGCTCTTTTAAATCATTTATATATATTTCAAATTCTTATAATTAGGTTTGTTTTACTGGTAGAAAAATAGGTGTATCAAACGCAAATTCCAACGAGTGTAATTAGTTTGTGTAACGCGTCGAAAACTGGAACTTCCTCCCCATTTACAATACTTTCACCACAAATAATCGAAAATATAAGCAATGTTTGATTGAAACTGTTTGCTGTTTTTTTTTTAGAAGCAGAGGCTTGAAATTCTCACAAAAACCACTTTCCATTTTCCTTCCAGTATATGCGGTGTTTTTAAATGTACTTTAAAATCCCAGGGTTTATTTTCGGGAAAATAAACTACTTTCGTCAGTTTTTAAATACACAATCATGTTCCCTTAACTTCCTCGCTCGAAACAATTACCCTTATGTCTTTAAAAATAACCCTTTTCTCACATTATATATGAAGAAAGCACGTCTGTGTATTTTCTCGCTAACCTTAACCTCCACATTTATGCAAACATTCTTAAACATCAAATATTGAGGTACAAGGGTTCAGCGAAGAGTAAACGCGGTGACCGACTGATATTGCAAGATTTTAAACAAGGGGATTAAGACTGTGGCAAATTCTCGAAACTTGGTTATTTATTTACTATTAAGTCTTGGTCTGTTGTGAATTAGTTGATGTAAAGAGATTTAATTTCTTATTCAATGAAAATCTTGTCTAATCAAACAATAACATTAAATACTATAACATTTGAAACCGTTGCAAAATACATGCGAACAAAATCATGACAAATGGGAGCAAATTTCAATTGAAATATTGAGTTACACCTTTATTTAGGACAGTGACAGAGCGAGATAAATTCCTAAACACACCATCGGTCAACGTCTACATAGGTGATCTGGTCTTAATAATGCGCGGTTGATGTTTTGACGCGCCAACTGACCTGGTGACATCTCCTAGTTTATGAATCATGGGCATGCGCAGTCGGTGACCTAAATGGAGTGATCACAATTCAACCTTAACCTTGAATCATGAGCATGCGCAGTCGGTGACCTAGATCATTGACCATGATGACGTAGGCTTGACCTACTTACCCAGATCTGGGACTGGACCCTCCGGACCCTCCTCCACTAGACCTCATTTGCTACTACTATTAACATACAAGTTGGTGTGCGTTGCCCCAATATACAATGCATTTGCTAATGCTTCTCAAAGTAACAAAATTATGATTAAATATCACAGATTTCATAAGCACATTTGCAATACCAGGCATTAAAATCACAGCAAAATATATTTTTATTACATTGTACAAGTACAAAACAAAAAATGGGTCTCATATGTACAATAACGTATACTTATATTTAGTAAACATTCTACGTTCATATCACAGTTTAAGTATCACAGTTTAAATTAAGTATCACATTCCTCACAGTAAAAGAGTAACATATCAAAAACATACCATCTGTTTAGACCGATGTATTTTTGAGTTTTTATGACAAATAATGAATAAATCATGGTACATATCACCGTAAACTCTGACATCACACATTTTATCCAGTTCTATTGATAAATACATCATTTATCACCGTCATTAAATATAACCTTTTCCATTATAGCAAACCAGAATGCTAGAGTATAATTCGTAAACATTTAAACCAAGGGTGTATACTTCGTAAACCAGAGTAAGGGTGTATACTTCTTAAACCGGAGTAAGGGTGTATACTTTGTAAACCAGAAAGGGTGTATACTTCGTAAACCAGAGTAAGGGTGTATACTTTAAACCGGAGAAAGGGTGTATACTTTTAAACCGAAAAAAGTGTGTTTTAATATACTTGGCCCCGTGTTCTCGAAAATACGTAAGTACGATTTCAGGATCATACTTAAATCCCTGTTGTAACTAATTGGTATAGTTTGAGTAAAAGTTTGAAATTCATGCTTAAGTACACTTTTTATTTCCGAGAACACGGGGCCTGGTAAACAAAGTGATATGTACAGTATACTTAGTAATTTTACTAAACCAGAGTGAGGGTGTATACTTTGTAAACCAGATTATAGTATTTTTTGTAAACCACAGTGATTGTACCGTTTTAATGACTCGTGTTTTTATATAACTGTTGAAGAAATACGATACATGTATATATGCCTTAGTTTTAAAATAAACCAATGTTATTAACTTATCATCACAGCAGATGACTTTGCTGCAAACGAATTGTACAAGAACAAAACTAAATATCACAGCATCGACATGGCTTTACAGTCTTAAAACCCCTTTACCATTAAACGTAGTTGACTAAACCATGTCATAAAATGCACGTGTATTTGACTCTTACTTGAATAAATGTCTGTTAGGCTATATACTACATATAAGAGAAGGGACTAGTGGAAAAAGGGTGAGCGAATCATTCATTAGGAAAGTTTGTAATTTTTATTTATGAAAACACACACACACACATGGTTGCAAAGTAATCTTAAGTTTCAGTTAATCAACACAGATTTTTCACCTATGTCGTTTTCGACGTCCACTTGACATATACATATATAGACGGTATTCCGGTCACTTTGCAAACAATAAGCCAAGTGGCTAAATGTTACAAACATTCAATAAGAATCTTTTTATTAGGTAAATAGGACCTGTAAAGGCATATCATTTTGTCAAGTACCTGTGATAAAATGTCTGTAAAAATCAAACACAACTTTGAGGGAAAGTTATTCATTTTTACATGTACAGGTACACAACACATTTGACCTTTACCTCATGTGGCATATTTTGACATTGTCAAACAGAACAGACCCAGATGAGACAGTTTCTGGAAGAAGCTGCTGATCAGGGTCTCTTTTGTGCCCATACAATATTATAGATCAGATTCTACACAGTCTGCACAGCAAAAAAATAACCATAACTTAATATAATCATTTATAGTTCAATTAACTAATTATCAACCCATAAATCTAAGCATGCATATTCATGAGGTTAAGGGTTAAACTATAGTAAGACGATTAGTCAACTGTATGACATGAATTTTGGAAGTTCTTGTCCACCTGCCGAGTGCCGGTGTCTGTCGATTTTGGATTTGCCTAATAATTTCTTGTTCGCCATGGCTGAAATTCTGGAAAGGACAATGTGATGCATGTCAAAACAAAATTAATAGATCAGACCCATACATGGAAAAATATGTTTAAATCAAAGTACAACGTTACTTTAATCTCAATGAGGCTATTTGTAGGATTACAGTTCATGCACTGAGCATTCTCCCACAGTTTCATCATACTAATTAGTGTTTATTCTAAGTTTGAAGTGATATTTTTTTATATATTTTGCAGTTATGTCCCCCAAAAACTACCACAAAAAAAAAAAAAAAAAAATAGATAAAAAAATAAAAAAATAAAATAAACAAAAAAACAAAGGGGGATATCTAAAAAAAAATCACTTCACCCCCGTTGTAAAGCAAAGGACTACAGAATGCACACAGGTTTTGTACGGATCATAGCTAAACATTAATCACCTGAAATTTGAGACAAAAGATGATGTACCAAGGACGAATGCAGTGCACTAAAACAGTAACATTAGGTCAGTAAACTATAACTACAGGAAGTAGAAATTTGTTAAAATCATAACTTTTGGACGGTAGATTTTTGTTAGAATCATAATTTAAGGACGGTAGCATTCTGTTAGAGTCCTAACTATAGGACGGTAACATTTTGGCAGAACTATAGCTATAGAACCATAACCACGTGACCGCCTTAAAGTAATTTAGCAAAATTCTACCGTCCAGGACAGTATAATTTTGATAGAACGTAACTATAGGGCGGTAGAATTTTGATAGAACGTAACTATAGGGCGGTAGAATTTTGATAGAACGTAACTATAGGACGGTAGAATTTTGTTAGAGCCAGAACTATAGGACTGTAGAATTTTGATAGAACCAGAACTTGTTTTGGGACGGTATAATTTTGATAGAACATAACTATAGGACTGTAGAATTTTGATAGAACCAGAACTATAGGGCGGTAGAATTTTGATAGAACATAACTATAGGGCGGTAGAATTTTGATAGAACGTAACTATAGGGCGGTAGAATTTTGTTAGAACGTAACTATAGGGCGGTAGAATTTTGATGGAAGAGTAGAACTTTGATAATGTGTATAATACCGTGTCCAGTAAACGAGTGTTTAGAGAATACAATCAATCACTTTATACAATGGTCAAACTTTACTTACCAAGAACAATAACTTTACCTTGCTTCATCTCTATTACTTACTTGTATGGTGAAATTATGATTTTCTAGAACATATTTTAAAAACTACTGAAGGCGTGGATATCATTCTTTACACATGGGAAGGATGTGAAGTGACAAAGAACAATAACTTTATCTTGTCCCATTTTCTTGCTTTTCTATAAAAATTATTTCTGTCTGCTGCAAATCATGAAATATTAAAGGTATTGAAAGGATCAATACTAAGAAACACTATTCCTTATACATTTTTGTTTGACAGAGACCAATAAATAAAATAACCTCTCTTACCTGCTGTTTTAATAAGATTTAACTTCCCTGATTTTTTACATGCATACCACAAAAAAAAATTAAAGTATTGACTTTATGATTCACATTTTTTTCCGCCTCTGACAGTGCAAGTAAGAAAAAAACAACAAAAAAACAACAACAAACAAACAAAACACACACACATCATGAAATCTTATAACAGTTTGCTTCTCGCATATATATATAAAATGGTAGAACTTGTAGACCAACCCCTTTTTCATGTATTATATGAAATAAAATACGTTTAAACTTTTAACTATATGATGATTAATGGCGTAATCAAATGCTCTGGTCATAAATTCTACTTTTTGCTTGCATGATAATATCCATTTAAATTTATTTGCAAATTATGAAAATAGCCTTTTAAACTGAGTTCAAAAAATTGTCCCATGTAATACATCTTTCTAAAACTATCAAAGCATAGGGTTTGATAATAATAATAATAATACATGTATATGAAACAGTACCTTTAGGTGGAGGATGTGTCCGTACTGAAATAGATGAAATGTGTGTATTCATTATGCAGTATCAAAACACGACTGGCCCTATTAATCATAAATAATATTAATGCAAAATAATAATTATTATTTACCACTGACTATAAACACCTTTTTTGTCTGAGACAGACGAATGACAATCAGATTTTATCATTTGATTGCATATTAATTGCATTCTCATTGAAAGAAAGCGTATGGCTTCAAAACGTAAAGGCCATATAAAAATTGCATTGCTGATTGGACGCCATATTGGTCAATGGAAAGGAGTCACTGATTCTAAGTATATCTTTCTTGAATGAAGCACTTTAAACGAAACAAATTTATCTGAAGATCACCAAATTATTTTCAGTATGTTAACCGATGACTTACCGGATTGGAGCGGGGGTTTCGATGGTGGCGGGGGTGGCGGAGGCGGCTTCTCGTATCTGGGCGTTTCTCTTTGTGGTCTGTATTCTTCCCTGATTGGCCTTCGAGGTCTACGGAGTTTGTCAAGGTTGAACCTGAATTCCACAATTATCCAGTTTTGATTAGCAAAAAGTTGCAGTGACCAAAAGAAAAATGTCATTCACTCAGTCTCTAGATGCTAAGTCTGGTCTGTCGGTACCTTTATGTTAAGTGGTGTTTTAAATGGGTTTTATTTGTTTGATGGGAACAGCTTAACAGAAAATCAAGTATCAACAATGTGAAATCTGGCATTTTAATAATTCAAGGGTCATAATCTTTGATCTATAGGCCCGATATAAGTCGAAATAAAGCGGAGCAAATATGCTATGGTTACAAAAAAAATCTGATTTTTTTTTCACTGAGACTGCAGGCCAATTGTCGAATGTTAACATAGGGCAATTTAGTACTAGTATTTTAATATCAAAGGGCAATAACTCCAGACATGTTGGGTCTATTTCTGGCATTATCAAACATGGCTATCTCCGTGTTGTTGTTTTTTTAAACTACTACGCATTTTGGCAGTTTATGGTTTCATATCACATACGCAATCAGGCATCAGCAAGTACATTGCTCTCATGTACAGCCAATGCGTTTCAATTAGGTTATGTACCCGTATTGTCCTCAAGGATTTCCAGTGATTAAAGAGACATATACAAATGGCGCCATACCCACGTTTCCTTCTACAGCAGGGGTGCGTGCACATGTAGCGCATGACGACATACAGGGTGACGCATAACGTGATGGCGGCTGCCACTAGAAATATACTAAGCCACCAGACATTCTTCTTGTCTTCTAGGAACGTCATGTACCTGTATATATTTATGTAAATTAATTATAATTATCAAGAAATATTCGAGTACAAAAAAAGTACTATTTAGAATATCTTGGATGCTTTATTAGTAATTTTATTAAGGTATCTAGATCTAGGCTGGAAACATATGTTTTTAAAATGAAACTTTTTTAATCATCGAATAAAACTACTAATATAATTTTTACCCGGAAAAATTTTAAAACTAATTAAATTATTATATCAACCAAATTTAACAAACAAACAAAACAAAAAAAAACAAAAAAAACAACAACACAAAAACCCCCAAAACCAGCTTTTTCTTCTGAATGTTTATAAAAATGTGTATTCCAATAACGAGTACGAATACCGAACCAAAGCACTCTTTTTCGAGTCATGTTTCAATTTGAGCTTTTACGCCGCTGAGGTTAACGTTTTGCTGATAACATCAAAAGTTTCAAATCTGAATTCTGACCTCTAACATTTAAAGCTGAAAAAAAAAACACCTTTAACAAAGACAAAGAGTCATAATGACCTTCGAATGACCTTATTTTGGTAACATATTTGATAAAATACACATTTAAATATATGTGAAAAATACTGATAAACCCAATTGTACAGTTTTTTTCTTTTTAAATCAGCTCATCTTAATGTCGTGTGGTAAAGGAAACATAACATATGTGACACATATTTCACTACTGACATACAAGGAAAGGAAAATCGTGACGTTGTTCAAAACAACAAATATTCTATAAATTGTGGGTAATGGGGAAGCAAATGTTGCCCCCACAACCTATCCTACAGTAACATATATTTGGTAATATATTTTTGTATTTTCATACGGTTAATCTAGGTCAGTGTGTCAAATCAGGTAATGTAAACGAGTAGCTCAATAAGTATTATAGATTTGCTTTATTATTAGCACACGCATGATTCTAATCATTTAAGGGTGTTTAATATGATGGTGTTTATGCCCATGCTCTTCTCATGCTATTTGTAACCGTCGCCAGTATATAGGCGACAAACATGTATTTTGTTCATATGCTGCATAAAGAATTGATAATTGAAATTGAGTGAAATCATTACTTTTCCAAGAATTAATTCTGTATTTCAATACCAATATCAACAGATATCAAAACTGTGAAATTGCCATTACTGCAAATTCAACAAAATTGAATGTCAGCGATAAAATGATTATTTACATGGTCGAAGAACCAACACATTTTACATTACTGTAAAATCATTTAATTTTCGTGGGACACTAATTTTCATCGATTTTGTGGTGGGTTTTATCCACGAATATTAATCCCCATGAAACCTTTTCTCTTATACAGACCTCACGTTTTCTAGAACATAGATCCACGAAGAAATTAATGTACCCAAGAAATTCCCTTACGTACATATTCAACGAAATTTAATGTCAACGAAAATTAATAATTTTACAGTAACCACCTATCTTAACCCTATGCCCTCATATAGACATTTTTTGATGCCTTGGCAAATAGAGAAGACCATCCAGGAGATGTCTGATCAGGGTTTCCACTATTCGCTCATACATTGTTGTAAAAGTTTCTACACAGTCTGCACGACAATGAAAATCGGTTGTTTCATATACCTTTCAAAATTAAGTTAGCCAATATTCATCAAGTCATAAATTTGTGAAGTAATATAAAAGGTTAAATATTTTGCCTATAAGCATTCTCTAACGATTGGGGATCCAAGCCCTTGTAATGCAACATCTGTTTAAAACCATTTAGAACCATCATTTTTTTGTGGTTTCTTGTTGCTAATATGACTCCTCTATGTTTGATGAAGTGTCAAAATGAGTCTACATGAAGAAAATGAAGTAGAGGTTTAATGTTAACAGAAGATAAGATTTCAAAGAGTCTACAACCTGTCCGTGGTGGTTGTGGTGGAGGTGGTGGTAACCATGGTAACGTAAACTGAGACTGTGGCGGACCCAACAAGGCCGCCCGTGTCCGTAGCCTTGATAAGGAACTGGAAGCTGGACCCGCTGCAGTTGCAGACGGACTGCATGTCAACCTTGGTTGTTATCGCACCGGAAGTATAGTCTGCCTGTTAAATCCAAGTGATTGATAATTGTTTGCGAATTAACACCGATTTGCAAGTCTGAGTCGGTTATCTTAGCCCTTTGCGCCTAAATGAACAAGAATGTAGGTGATTGAAACATCTACAGACAAGTTCCTTATTCAAATCAGGGGCAAGTGATTTAGAAAAATCACAAAAGACCTGGCTGACATCAAATCATTGACCTTCAGGTTACTAATATAGACCTTGCATATTTGCACCAGAGAGTTATCGCATCACTAAAACCATAGCCTATGAATGGTTAACGCCCGTACCCAGATAACCAACCAACTCTGCTTCACTTTCCAACTGGCACTAGATTTGGTCGTGTAGGACAGATGCACATTAAAATATGGCTAAACCACATGTGATATTCCTTATACAACGTTTTCAAACCATACGTTTTCTTATCATGAGCATTCAATATAGTCATTTGTTTGTCTCAGACAAAAACACTACCAAAAAATAACCAATAAAAGTAAAAATAAAGATTTACCAGAAAATATTCAGCAGGCATCCCTGTCTGATCCAGAGTGTAACTAAAGGTGCCAAAAGCACCGGCGTCAGAATCAGTGGCCACTGGGTTGCCGACAGCCGTGTTAGCAGATGAATACCCAGATACCGAGTAGAAATAGAAATTTCTGTCAAACACAGGGGCGTAGTTATCAACGTCATCTGGAAATAATATTTAGGGCATCTTAATAAACCATGACAGTTGTATAACCACGGACATGTAACGTGGCATTGAGTGGCTTCATGACAAGTATGTACATGCATGACAGACCATGGCTGGAGAACTAAAAATTTTAATGAAACAGTTTCCGTTTAACAATTTTACATTTTTCTTAAATACCAACTTATGAGTTATCTTCACACCCTTGCAAACTAAATCAGCCCAACGGTACTAGAAAATCATTAATTAAACTTATTTATTTTACGTTGATTGGAAAACAATTTCTTCCGATTCATTCATATCCCTTTCAAATGTTCCTGGGTTGGACCAGTACTTCGCACCTGGGAAGGTCATGGAAAATCCTTGTCCCCCAACAATGTCAGATTCATAACCTTCGGATCCGCAGTTGGGTAATTTACCACTTATTTGGATGTATTGGAGGGCCCCGGGGGGTGCTTTTTCTGTTCTGACAGGCTAAATATCTTTAGTATCTGGCTGCATATTTTAGATAAAAAGTTTATCTTTAAACTCTTACAGTCAGTGAAACCTTTGATGCGATTTAATTACACTGTGGTTAACTTACGATCCCATCAAACGGTTTATCAACTGAATTTGATAAACTTTGTCGTAAACACATTGTTTATTTCAGTTAAAACTGATATTGCACATTGTTTTAAGGGCAGAAAGAACACCTGATAGTTCCCATATAAAGAGATCTAGAACTAGGAAATGGTCAACTGAGAACCCAAATGAGACGTAAACTTACGTAAATCAACAATCAATTCCTGAAAACTTAACCGACATGCTGGTGTAAAATTCCACACAATGTTCAATGGGTAATAAACATACATTTGAGATTTTCCCCAGTCACTGGTCAATTTAAATCAGTGAATTATACCGGATATTGCTTATCCTCTGGTGAAATGATCTATAGAAGGCTGAAGAAAGCGTAAAATAAGAAAATAAAAGGAATTTTATTGAAATAAATCGCGGATAAATTTAAATTTTCAGATTGGCTATAAATCCAGTGTATTTGATATGTTTTGTGATCATACATTGTATATACAATGATATAGCAGTAACCTGGGGACGGGAAATAGATAGAATGAAATTAAAATAAACAAGGGAACTGGTTATCGCAGAATACGCCCGTCCTGCCATTTTATCAATTCATGGGTCATAACTCTAAAGTGAG
Source organism: Solen grandis (assembly GCA_021229015.1). NCBI lineage: Eukaryota > Metazoa > Mollusca > Bivalvia > Adapedonta > Solenidae > Solen > Solen grandis. The sequence continues at coordinate 53,505,334 of CM037784.1, read as the reverse complement.
ATATTCTGACTGGTTTTTCAGTTCGACTGAGATACTGTGCCAATACACATTGTGGCAAAGTTTGGTAAAGACTTGTTCATGTTTGTTAGAATAAGAGAGCGGACACTCTTCATTCAGCATTTTTTATCAATTAAACGGCCATAACTCTAGAGTGTTCAAGGATATTTTGGCTGGCTACCAAACCTGGTTGCAATATTGTACCCATTCAAATTTTGACAAGTTTGGACAAGATCGGTTCATGTTTGCAAGAGTAAGATAGGGACACTCTTCATTTAGCAATTTTTCATCAATTAAAGGGCAATTATTCCAGAGTGTCTAGGACGATCTGGTCAGTTTTTGAACTTGGCTGAGATATTATGCCTATAAACATTGTGACTAAGTTTGGTAAAGATTTGTTCATGTTTGTTAGAGTTAGAGAACGGCCACTGTTAATTCAGCAATATTTCATCAATTCAAGGGCCATAACTCCAGAATGATTGAGACAATATGTCTGGTCATTGAAAGGAACCGAGATATTGTGCCCATATACATTGTGACCAAGTATGGTAAAGACCAGTTTACGTTTGCTCGAGTTAAAGAGCGGACACTGTTAATTTGATCTCTCTCTCTCTCTCTCTCTTATGTTGTTACGTAGCTGTTGTTTTCTGCTGTGTTTGCTTATCATAGAGATTAAGTACGAAGCGTAAATTATCAGTGTATTACTACATTACAATAAAGAATATACAAATAAGTCGAAAATAGTAAATAACAATTTTGGAAAATGTAAATCATAAAGAGTTTAGCCCAACTTACCAATTGTGAAGATGAGGGTTGTGGTAGCGCTGTTCGAGCCGCCGTCAACACCGGTGATGGTGCACGTGACAGTTGACGGCATCCCACTGTCTAAACTGTAAATTGCCGACACCGTTATACTGCAGTCGACAGCCATTGAATAGTACCTGGATATGGGGAAACAGGTGTTATATACAGACCCCATACAAGTTCGAGCCGCGAAATATCTAAGTCGTAAAAATGGTACTGGTAGACTGGTATAGCTTCCTTGCTTGGTGCTTAGCAGTTAAGGGTAGCTCCAGGACTGGTTGTCACTGTGTCAGTATAATGTGACTGGGTGTAGTATCATACCACATATCTACGGCGTGATATATAGCAGTGTGGCAGCACCATGTCTGCATTATACAGACAAAAGTTCCAAAATGAATTTAATACTGTGGCATGTTAGACCCAAACGAATCATATTTGAACATTCGGCACAAATGGTAATTAATCCTGGACTTGATGTAAACTATACAGAACAGCAAGTCCGGGATTATCGTGCACAATATAGCACAGTAAGCTGATAGATTTCCATTGAACATCAACTCTAACCCCTTTCACAAACAACAACAAAAACGCAACAACAAAAAGAAACACGCTTTTAAATCCTCACAGATATATACATCTATGTGTTATTATTATTTTTCTCTTCTAAAGAATAAAGTCGAGATATTGTCATCACTCTGGTGTCGTAGTCGTTGCCATAGTTAACATAGTCGTCATGGAAAATAAATTATAACCTCGGTCATAACTTCTATATTATTGAACCTTTTGTCATTAAACTTTATATACTTGTTCACTATCAGAAAATTTTCATTCCAATCAAAGGCCTAACTCTTAGCTCCACACTGACCAAATTTATCTCCCTTTTAAAAAATAGAGTGAAAACCTTTAACCTTGGCCATAAGTTCAAAACTATTGAGTCTTCTGTCATCAAATTTCACTATCACAGGGGCTACACTCTTATCATGGGCGATTACTTTTAGGTCCAATTTGGTCAAATTTATCTCCCTTTTATAGAAAATACAGTGAAAAAACTAAACCTTGGCCAACAAGAACGGACGAACGTTGGCACCTGCATGCGGTGCTCTTGTATACAGCTTACATCTATTTATTGATTGGCTCCTTAAATATGCAGGGCTATATATATGTACAAAAAGAGAGTGAAAAGACATGCTGCAGTATAAAAATACAAAATGTCACACCAAACACTGAAATATATCTTTAGAATGCATCATCTGCCTCCTTTTTTTCTTTGGATAGCCCAGAACCGCGCTTCTGTTCCAGCTATATTAATACATGTATCTAACACTGACGATTGTGTGCGCCAAAAGTTTGCATCCTCACCCATTGTATGTCGTGGTACAGTCCATATAGCAGCTTCGGGAATCCCCCACATCCGGGTCTGTGACAGCAAATCCTGGGTCCGAGATTGCCGTGTTCGCAGCCTGAAGCAGTCAACATAAGTATGTGTCACACACACTCTAGTTAGGTCACAACATACAATGATCTACTTTGACTTGACTTGACTATTTGAGTTAACCGTCACGTCGACAGTATTTCAGTCATATAGCGACGTCCAGTTAATTACAGGTGGAGGAAGACCCCGAATGCACGGAGGCATCCGGGGATCTACTTTGAAACTTTGATCTTAAAAAAATTTGCGTATCATCATCATCACCATCATCATCAACATCAATATCTGACTTATCATCATAATCTGATTTATCATTTACATCATCTGTCTTATCATCATCATCATCATCAAAGAAGAAGAAGAAGAAGAAGACTTATCATAATAATCATCATCATCTGACTTATTGTCTCACCATCACCTGAATCACCATTACTTGACTTATCATTATCATCTGAGTTATCCTTATTTGGCTCATAATCATAAAACTTAACAACAAAAACAGCAACAACCACTTAAAGATAACAACACGTACCAGCCCCTCGTCGACATTGACCCGGTAGGTGTCGGAATTCCACGATAACGGCTCGTTTACATTGAGCACCTCGATAGTGAGTGTTGACGACACTTCCGCCCGCCCGTCCGATAACGTCACCGTGAACGGAAATGTGGTCGTCGTCAACGCCTCGTAGTCAAGATCAATTTTTGTTGTCACCTCACCGTCTAAAATGGATAGAATCGTGATTTGTATTCTTAATGATGAACAACTTTAAGTTTTAAACTAATTTACTTTAAAAAGCTGGATCGAATTTCAGCAACAATACTTAGCGCGAAGTAATACTTAAATTCTTAAACTAGGTAGACGCACATTCAACCATTCCTATTTTAGGAAATATTCAAGTATATGACGAATCCGAAACCAATTATTACCAAAATATCTAACAATATTTGTTAAGAAATGAAATTGTTGAGTATTTTATTAGAGAAATAAGAATTATGAAATTTGCCCTTAAGTATTTAAGTATTACTTAGCGCTAAGAATTGTTGGTGGAATTCGACTCTGACCTGCTTTATTTGTAAATATTTCCGATAATATGAAATAGTGTGACATAAATGATATAATTCATCAATTAGGCATGTACGAGTTATATGAATGATAAAACATTCACCAGACGACTTAAAAAGTACATTTAACATTTAAACTAAGTGCACTGTGGAATCCGATCCCTGATTTAATAGTGTCGCTTCTAACTTATTTATCAATTAATTAATTATGTTCATATACATATGTAATATTTTGTGATGAGAATGCTGAATATCAGGAGAATCCCATGGACCCCTAGAGTTGGGGCTATTGCCTACAGGGCGAAAAAATAAAAGGGCCCCCACTTTTTTTACCCCCCCCCCCCCCCCCTCTTTATCCAAAATTCTGTTCCCTCTACCAATGGTACTCACAAGAACGACAAGTCTACAAAATCATTCACATGGTGGCATGTGTCTTACTCACAAGAACGACAAGTCTACAAAATCATTCACATGGTGGCATGTGTCTATAATACAACCCCACTGGATGTCTATAATACAACCCCACTGGATGTCTATAATACAACCCCACTGGATATATATAAACAGTTTTAGTCACATACATTACTCGTATATATTATCTATATTGTAAAAAGTGACAGTTATGGTATGGTATTGTAAAACATATTCAGGCTTTCTTTTTAATCTGGTTCTCAGTCTTAAAACAATAACTTAGGTATTTAGAAACTTAAGCTCTTACTTAAATATCGTTAAGTGTAAACCAATTCTTGTATAACATTGAAATTAGGTTTGAGCTTGAATATCACACCTAATTATAATTCTTATTTTCAAGAACACAAGAAATCCTCCGGCTTTAAGGATATCAGTCTATCATTAAATTGTTACCATGGTCCATCAAGCGATCATAAATGCTAGACGTTACATACTTTGAGCAAAAAGAGCTATAATTCCAAGTCAGTGGATGCTTACATCTGTACTGAAGTCTTTTTTAAGCATTTGAAGGACCATGATAAGAATTCAGTGAAGAATGGATCAGTGACTGGTTAATATGAATAACATAACAATGTCTAAAATACATGTATATTTGTTTCTAGTGAGATTTAGAGTAAAACTGATTTTGACTTACTCGCTGCGTTTATTTCAAACAATGAGTTGCCCTCTGCCAGTGCTGTTGTCATGGAGAAACTGTGAGTATCTGCCGTGTCGGGGTCGGTGAAAGACACAGTGTAGATGGAGGTGGATGCGACAGTGTTTTCATCCAAAGACAGGTAGTAGGGCAGACCAAGTATGGTAGGCAAACTGTTGATATCTGTAACAAATTCCATATAGCTGACTTCAAGCAAACCTAGAGTTTACAATAGAAATTAAGTTATAAAATCGGGGAATTCTTATAATTATCGGTTTCATCCAGACTGGACCTTTATCTTTCAAAAAACCGTTTCATTACTTATTAATAATATGTATATCTAAAAGGCAGGTAAACTAATAGTGTGTATACTACCTTATTCACCCCTACAATGCTGTGGGCACTTGTGACTGCCTTTGCGACAAGTGCAGGTCTTCACTGTTCGCTATTCAGTAAATAAGTTTTCCGCATGCACCCCCCATAAACAGCTAATGGAACAGTCTAAATGAATAAAGGACAGGTCCAATTAAGACATTTAGCATGGTAAATATTAAATAAAAAAATAAAAAAACGTACTAGCACTGATTCACGTGATCAGATTAAATGAATTAATGTGAAACCATCTTATGACCCAGTACATAATTCCTCTATATTATTTTATAAGATATACAAGAAGTATATACAGAACTTTCATAAACTTCGAATAATCTCACGTCAAATATTCGTTCATGTATAGACCATCTCACCCGAGGAACGGCAATGCCCATTTAATTGACCAATCAAAGACTGGGGCAAAATCTCAAATGTATGTTTATTTCCCATAATTATACAAGCATGTAAATTAGGTTTTCAGGAAGTGCTCATTGAATACATTTCGGAGTAAAATGGTCTATTGAATATACAAATGCCAAAAAGGGCTTTCTGGTTGCAAAAAAATGCCTAATGTCAAAAATGAAAATATATCTAATGTCAAAAATATAATCTATCTAATTAAAAAATAGATTAATGTCAACAAACATTAATTTTCGTTGACATTAAATGCCGTTGAATCTGTAGATATGTCAATTTCGTTGGTATATATTGTCATGGATTCGTGTTTTAGAAAACCGAAGGTATATTAGATAATTATTTTTCGTTGGGTTTAATATTCAAGGGAGAAACCATCGACATAAGTTAGTCCCTACAAAACTGTGTGATTCTACATTATGTCAAAATAATCCATCTAGCTGGATTTGCCACCGGCTTACCCGTCATGACGATGGAGAGAATCCTGTCTATTCCAGTGTTCTTTGAGTCATTGATGGAGATAAGCATGTCGAACGATGGGGTGGTGATGGATTCTAGGTCCATTGTAGCTTGAACCTCTCCCGCTGTAAAAAGGAACAACATAGTTCATTCGGAATGACTCGACAATTTCCGGCACGTGTAGAATGTGGACGTCGAGGACGTCAAAATATCTACCGGGTTTTGCCATTGGGTTTTTTGTGTGTTTTTTTTTGTGTTTTTTTTGTTATCTCGCAATGTATAGGATAGAATCTATTTTAACATTTCTACAGACAATATAAGACCGATGTGAGCGTAGGCTTATAATGTCTGTAGACATGTCTTACGACCATTCTGTTTTATCATTTTGTTTAGCGTCCGGCTGCGTCTAGGTTTTGGGCTCAGTCAGCCGAAAACAACAACAACCACAACAACATTTTGATAAGAACATAAAAGGAAAAATCGCCTATTCATGAAAAACGACAACGACACTCTAAGAGAATTTTGCATAATTTATCATACCAAAGTTAAACAGGTGCTTTCTACCTATAAAAAAATAAAAAAATTGTTAAATTTGTAAAGTTTTGTGTAAGATCTCAATATTCTTTGTCTCATTTTGGACTGAAATGGTCTATCGTGCAGAAAACACTGATAAAGAGGATATTTGATGACCATATATATATATGATATGATTCGCCCCATTTAACTTCGAGCCCCTGTGATCTTTACTAGCAAAGATACTGTTGTGACGAGAGCAAAGCTGGGATTGAGGATATTCAAGAAAGAAACTAATACAGGGAAAAAGCATTTGGACGGCCCTTGTTCCCTTGGTAACTTACCATCATTGATGGTGAATGGGCATGGATTTGGCGTACAAGTAGCACTGAACGTAACTGTGTCTGACTCAGCGTCTGAAAATGTGACGTTGAATACGATGTCACCGTTCGTTACTGACGTAGAAACATTAACACTTGTTGGCGCTGAAAAATAAAAAGGAACCATTAATTAACAATCTTCCTAGTATAATGTAAAACTTTAAACTTCATAACATATTCTACAGATAAGATTACTACTTTAACCCATATCATGCTAAATTCCTTATTTGGACATGTCCTTTCTTCAGTTTGGACTATTTCATTTAATTCAGTTGCAATTTAGTTGTTAATGGTGGCGCTTGCTGATCAATTGACTGAATAGTGAACTGTGCAGACTAAATGGATGTGCAAGCTGATCTTGCGCTGCACTGGTCGCAAAGCATTATCACAAGTGCCAACAGCACTGTAATGGTTATAAACACAACTTCAAGACAAAATATATAACAAGATTGTAAAACTAAATTAAAGCGCTGAAGGCACGGAAGTTGTGTGTGTCTGTGTGTGTTGTGTGTGGAAGAGGGTTTGACTAGTTGACTCGAATTTTCATGTGAGGAACCCTTCCGGCTGGCTTGCGGTAAGTCGGTGGTTCTACCCGGATGCCTAAGTACATTCGGGGTCTTCCTTCACCTGTAATTAGCTGGACGTCGCTATATGCATGACAAACTGTCGAAGCGACGGTAAATTCAAATAGTCAAGTCAGGTTATAAACTGTAGGCTATAGAAATAGGGAAAGTAACAGTGACGAAGTGCTAATTGTAAACAGTCCGTTGAAACAAATTGTGCGTTCATCTTTAATTTCTTGTAATGACCTTGTTAACGCAAAGTTAAAGCGTTTTTTTGTCAGCTGCTTGAAAATTTTGCCCCGGTTTATTACATTTACTTTGATAAACAAAAGAAATGCGACAATACAGTTCTCTCAGCGCTATCAGCGCTTTGAATCGAACTCTCAGTATCTTATATAACCGAGCGACGGCACAGTTTCTGTTTATATCAGTTTATTACTATTTTCGACTTATACAATAAATACATCGTCAACCATTATTACTATACAACATATACCACGTGACAAACGTTATAGCTCATAACAGAATTCATTCACTCTAACACACATTAACCCAAACAGTCACTCACTAACTCATTCTCTTCCTAACTCACTTGCACACACATTCATCACATTATGAACTCTTTCACTGTGTACATACAAAACAGAATACTATAATGAGGAGGATGGATTTACTATACTAATAAAAATATTTCCAGCAAAAATGGTTAGTGTAAAAAAAAAATCATGAAAAAATAAATGATTTTCTGCCTTTAAAGATGCAAATATCAGTGGCTTGGTCCTAAGCAATTTCGGATAGCAGATATACAGGTACGAATGTACTAACGAATTACGATTGTTTTTACTGACGCATTACAATCATACTTACGCATTACGTTGAGAATTACAGGCGCCTGGTTCTGAAGCAAGGAAACCGTCAACACTTCCGTGTCAGTATCTTTGGTGTCCGAGCACTGGATAGTGATTGTGTACGTCGGCTGGGTGTTGTAGTCGAAAGTACCCTGGGGCGTACCCCGAACGAATACTTTTGCATCTGGGTAATAAAATACCATAATATCGATCATTATTAGGTGTGGTTGTTTTGACTTTTTTTATTCTCATTTATGTTATTTTAATGGTAGCTTAATATCAGAATGTAAATTGTTCATCTTATGCAATTAGGATAAGGTACTGACACCAGACCTATTTGTTTTTCTCTTCGATTAATATGGGAGCCTAAACCCTTTTAATTTACATAGTGTAAATTATGATTAAATGAGATAAATTAAAGAAAGTCCTTGAATATTTCTCGTTTTTAACATCAGAGAGAGAGAGAGAGAGAGAGAGAGAGTATTTCACTCATTTGGAGACTTTGGCACACGAAACATTTATGGTATGATATGATATATATTGTCCTACTGTGGTATCAAACAATCAAATTATCTTGACAGAAACCAGAAACTATCAATATTCCTACTTTGTCCTTATTTATCATACAATGATATGTTGTTCAAAACTTGAAAACTATATTGTATAAAATGATTCGTGAGGAAATAAGACTAAGTGACTAGGTAAGAGTTAAGATTCTGGAAGTCTAATACACTCATTATCTCCAATTACAGAGTACCCACAAATAGGCTAAAATAGCTGAAAACTACTTTGAAACTGGTACAACATAGCGGTTCCAAATAAAACGTTACAACTGGTAAAACTCATTCAGACTTTACCAATACTTTCGGTATATAATATCGTCTTTAAGTTTTTTGATATCCTGCATCCAAGTCCCTAAACCTTAAAGATACAAGTGCTTGTACTTGATTTTTGAAGTGGTGTGACATTCATTACCTGTAGACGGGGCGGTTTCCTCTTGGATGAAGAAATGCTCAAGATTTGGAGTATTTGACGGGTTTACGGATACGATCGTGTAACTGAGAGTTTCCGTTGGGTCGTCGGTACAACCGACTGTGTACAGCCATGATTGGTCCGTGTTGTCCTCGCTCATGTTCACGTACGCTGGCAATCCAGTAATAACCGGTGGCTAAAGATTTATTGGAGAGGATTTCAATTAGGATTGAACCAAAAAAAGAATGTTTTCAGAGGTGTTCAAAGGAATTCAAAATAATTAACGTAATGAAGATCGTAGGATAAGAAGAGTAAGGATAGGATCAAAACAAAAAGTAACATTTTTTTAGTGATGATAACCAGATCTAGGACACAAGGACGTCAATGTGCATTAAATTTATGCTAACTGCTGAAATAAGGTTTTCATTAATGCAGTGAGATAAAATCCATATCATACACAGTGTGAGTGATATAAGATGAAATAGCTATACATGTATTTTAAGCAGGGTTGAACTCGGTAGAGACAAAAGTCAAATGACGCTAAAAACTCCACACGTTTTCCTGTAAATCTAGTCAGCTTTCATAATAAGGAGTGAGGTTCCATTCATAAATTGCCTACCTAAGGTGTTTGTGAATCTGATGTACACAATCGCATTGCTTTAGTAAGCTACTGAGAACGGAGTGATAAAGTACAGTTAAAATAACTGCGGAAATTATGCAAATCAACAATATCTGGTCACCTTAGTTGATTTTGTCTTTTAGGTTAATACAATGGTTTAAAAGAATTAAACTCATTTTAGAATGCCAAAAGCAACATTGTTTTATATGTGGTAAGCTCACCCTTACATTGCCGTGGATTGCGACCAGTGCAGATCAAGACTAGCCTGTACATCCGTGCTGTCTGATCAAATCACTTATTTAATGACAAGTTTATAACATACTCGTAACTCTTTAGCCAATCAAATTGCAGGAAAAACAGGGCCACTAAATAATATTACTTTCGGCCCCGGTCCGACAGTGATATTTCTAATTGGCTCGCTTATCGAGATCGTCAGTGTAGTATTGAAAATGCCTCTTTAAATGTTATAGGGCTCATAAATAATAGTTATGTAATAAATATGAATATAGCTTTCATTAGAATATGATTGACGGTGTACATGCGGTACGGATTATGACTATATAATACTGGTGTCTCCCATCTCCATATCTTCTGGAAACTCAATGGACGATAATTATATATTGTTGAGATAGGAAACCGATAGGAGATAAAAGTAGTATTTACATTGTTGGTGACGGTGATCGTAACTGACCCCGACACTGTTTTCCCGCACTCATCCGTTGCAGTAAAGGTCAATGTCTCTGTTGTCCCAGATATGTCGTTAAGAGAGTTGGCAGTTCCGACAGTGAAGTTTGCTGAAATTTAAGGATAGACATCGTCTCTAAAGATTGCCTCAATATGAAATGTTTTATTTCAAATTTCAAGATTAAATGTGTTTTATCTTATATTTTTTTATGTTAAAGGCTTACATAAAGCATACACAATCGGAACGCCTCGGTGATAAATTCTTCTTGATGAAGAATGACGGAATTACCCGAGAAGTTCAGATTGAAAGCTTGTATACAATGACTGACGATTCTGTGAGATATAGTTCCCATATGACGTCACATGTAGGCACTGTTGAGACAATTTTGGCAGCCATTTTGTTCGGTCAATTAATTAATACACTAGGCCAGTCTGAGAAAATGTTTATATCACCGCTGTACTTTTATTTCTATCTTTTTTGATATCTGTATCTTATTAAACAGTTTTCACGAATCATTTTAAATATGAAAATCATATTTTGACCACAGGTTTCTGGCGTGGGACACCCCCACTCTCTCCTGCTCTATTCCCCCTGCTACAACCACCCCGCCCCAATGATACAAAGTAAGTATTTAAGACACATTTTATAACAAATTTTCACAATTCTAACAAATATATTAATATAAATATTACGGATACCTTTTCAAATTATATATATTAATATTTATTTCTTTGGCATAGTGAAGTTTTGTTATAAAATACGTCATATGCAAAAAAAAAAATAAAAGAAAGAAAGAAAAAAAAGAAACTCTTCAGCGTAAAGGTGTTTTCGTCCTTTTTTATCAATCGTAACATCCGGTAATTTTTGCGCTGTTTACATGACCTGCTTTCACGCGCACTGTTTCAATTTTACATTAGTCTTCTCTATTGTATTATATCAGCATTCACTCCATCGAAGATGGGTCTCTTTTATAAATTATGTGCTCTGTGACACGCGTGTCCTGATTACACTCTGCATGTGTTTAGAAGTTAGATTGTCGGCTTGTTGACCCGAGGCCAATGGTTCAATCCACGGGCGAAGCCAGATATCCCCCAACCCCCCTTGAAACCAATAATTTAAGTCGATGATTATTTACATGGCATAACATTAACGGTTGATGTATCATATGAGAAATGATGTCGGAATAAAACCCGGAATGTCGTGGCTTATTATATGATAATCTGTTAGTGTTATTCACAACGCGGTGGATCTCCAAAACTTTTGATTTTCCACAGGCGTTTAAAGTGAGGGAGTTAGTTCGAATCTTGTTCAGAACATTTTCTTATCAAAATCTATTTTGTTATCCTTTTGGTAAGCATATAAATCGTAGTTCTACCTGGGGTGTCTTTATACATTCGGGTTTCCTCCACCTGAAATTATCTGGACATTGTTTTGTCGTAAGGACGATAAAATCCAATTATTTACTTTATTTATTTTAGAGACGAATTCAATGATGTTATAATGTATTAAAGCATCATGATAATTATTTTACAAAACCATGTTGAATTAAAAACAAAACACACACACACCGCATGCACTTCTCAACTTTACAATTAAATACAATACAATAAAATACTAATCGAGCCGTCTGCTAGTGTTTTTTTTAAAAGCTGTCCTTGTGGATAGAGCTTTACATAAAGAAAGGCTTACCTGTTCCATCGAGTTTATCAG
>CM037784.1:53478359-53487537 GCA_021229015.1 Solen grandis | reverse complement strand
AGTCTAAAATCTCGCAAAAGAGCAGCATATTGTCCAATTCTTGCAAAATTCAAGCTTTCAAATATCTCCTGTTTCTACTGAAGCTATTTAAAAGTAATAGCGAAAGTAATCATACTTTTACAATAGAACATTACTTTAAACCTTTCAAAATACTTTATTTTTTAAAAATAAGTCCAGAAATAAAAGGTTTATTGTAAAATACGAAGGGTCATCCGAAAATGAATGAATGAAAGTTATGTTTGTAACTTTTGATTGAAACAACCATAAAGCCACAATACTTGGCACATAACTAAATAAACTCTTTGCGCGTAAGCGCCCGTGTTTTTAATAAGCATTGTGACGTTACGTCATTTTGATGACTTCATATCAAACAATGCAATGGCGGATAAAACTTTGAGAAGAAATTTATGCGTATAATCAAGATAAAGAGTAGGTGCGGAAAGAAAGCAACTGAAATATTATCACTCCAGGAGGTTGACCTGACATTGCAGTTGGATTTAGCAAAAATTGTAAAAGGGGTGAAGGATTTTTAATAATGGATGGCAAGAGTCTTACCAAAAAGCCCACCTCTGGTAGGCGTGAACAGTTGCAGACGCCGATAACACCGAAATTATTGCTCAACTTCTCAACTCTGATAGACGATTTTTACATGTAAGGAAATTGCATATAAATCGGGATACATAACAGTTTCCGTTCATGTTATTCTGATGCAGAATTTAGGCATGAGAAAGATCGCCGTGCAGTGGGTTGCCGCACGCATTCTCAAAAAACTGAAAAAGACAAACGTGTTCAAATTTGCACTGAAATTGTTTGGGAAAAGATATTCAAGGAAGGTGAAATGTGCCTGAATAGGAAGTGGTTGCTACGACGAAACATGGATCGGTCATTTGAGCCAGAATTGGAACGCTAAAGCACTGAATGGCATACTCCAAAAATTGCCAAGACCTATGAAATTATCGCCCAGTATGAAAACTGTCCAAGATGATATTCGCTTACATTATTTACGGCGTTTTTTGACAACACACAGAGTTCTACATGGGAAGCACGGTTAATAAAGAAGTACTAGAGTGGTATTTGACTAACATTCTTCGACCAGCGATATGCCGCAAATGACTGAAACTTTTACAGGTTACCACCATTAATTTTGCATGATAACGCCACGCCGCACAAGTCTGGCGTTTGTTTAGGGACTTGTTCGAGCGGTACCACTGGGAAGTACTTATATATAATGGCATATTCGCCAGGCTTAAGTCTCCCCGACTACAACCTGTTTCCAAAACTTAAAAGAAACCACTACGAGGAGTCCGATATGACAGATTTGAATGAACTAAATGTCACCGTAAATGTGGTCGTTAGGGACATCAACAACAGCTGCCTAGCAACAGGAGTTTGGGATCTGCCAAAAAGATGGGAGTCGACCATAAATATAGCATCCGCGGGAGATTATATTGAGGGACTATGAAGAGATTTTATGAGTAACACTTGTAGTTTTTACGTAATTAAGCAACTCTCATTCATTTTTGGATGACCCTCGTAGAAAAGTACCTGCATGAAAGGAACTGTGTTGTTTTTTTTTTTGCTATACTGGTTGAATTTAAGTCATGTTTTAAAATACTTTATAAAATAAATCAATCTGAAAACAATTCCTTGTAGTAGAGAAATGATTATTTTATAATATGGTAACATTTTCTTTCTTGATTTTTCCATACTTTTTTTAAAGTTTGCTAATTCAATGATCTGTTGTGTGCCTAAACAATATTTTCCCACTGGCCTTTACAGGAATTTCTTATATCTGTTTAATAGGTCTTTGGGACTATATTTGTTAGTTATTTCAGGTGGTAAAATACCAATCAATCTAATTTTTAAGCAATTGACTACATTTGCATGGGTACCTATGAGTAATAACATAATGGGTACCCATGTATTAAAAAGTAATGGACTTGTTTCAGCCCTACTGGAATCAAAAACCTTTCTTTTTCCTCATTCAAATAAAGCCCAGTCAAAGTGACACAAGTTTCTGTATTGGTTTGACAGCCTGCATAATCTTGGTTTATATTCAATGCTCAGGTGACATGCACAGCCTCTGGCTTTAATTAAATAATGCCCCTCATCCTGCAGTAAAACCTTGGATGAGGGCACATTATCCTGACACCATTGGGGGACTTCCTTTATTACGAGGGCATCAAAGCCTGATTGCTTTCCCATCTCCTCTCATGATGTCATCTTCAGAAAATAAGTTAATCTGTCTTTTCAAAAAATTAATTCTTTACCAACAAATTGTGTCTGTCGATATGACACATCTCCAAACCCTCCCTGGTGGCCGAGTGGTTAGAGCGTCTCGCCCCCCGGAGTGGGAGGTCGTGGGTTCGATCCCCGGCCATGACATACCAAAGTTGTAAAAATGGTACTGTTATAGCTCCCTTGCTTAGCGCTTAGCAAAATAAGGATAATTGCAGGACTGGATGGCTTGGTGTCAGGATAATGTGACTGAGTGTGGTACCATGCCACATATCTACGGCGTGAGGCGTGATACTGCAGTGTGGCAGCACTATATCTGTCTCAAGTAGACATCATCTCCATCCAAATGACTGAAATACTGTCGGTGGGACATTAAACCAAGAAACAAACAAACAAACACACCTCCAAAAATGACTGAAAAGTAGTCCTAATTAAAGGTACAATTTTGAGAAGCTGAGTGCAGAAATACATGTACTGATTAATTTTGTGAATTTACTAATTATTTAAAGCACATAATGTATTGAATACCCCTGGTGGAATGTACAGGCTCAGGATTCAATGGTTTACATGCTGACTACCATTATATTGAAATGAGATACTGTAAAATTATTATATTTCGTGGGGGATTAAATTTTTGTTTATTTCGTGGACTCTGTTATCCATGAATTTATGTCCCCACAAAAAGTTTTCATTTATCATGTCAAACAGCTCGCTGATGATGATGGACCTTCTCCACCCTAATTTACCATACTAAACCCACTTTTGTTTTATACTGCGGTTGCTGACTACTAGTCGTTCTTTATGGTACATATTTTTTATAAAATACATGATATATGTACATGCAATATATATTATTCGTCTTATCATTTCATTTGTGAAGTTTTGCTTCATTACAAAATGTGTCATAATTTTTGTAAGTACACTGTCCTTTCCTGCGTAGATTAGCTGCATGGGTAGGAGAGATCCACTCTGCATTATGGTCAATATAACACAGTGATTCGTCGTTGTCATCAAGACGACTGCTTGACACCTGTTGTGACCCCATTGTCCACTTGCCCCCAAGCACTACATAACATCCTGTCTAGCCCCAGTTGATGACGAGTGGGTCCAGGATATCATGCTGTGCCACAACTGTGGTGACCTTGGTTTTTATCCTAAGCAATACATGGCTGAAGTGTTACGAAGATTATATGACCACAAGCTTAGATTTATTTACACATACTTTGCTTTGATTAACGTTCCCTAAAAATAAGTACTAAAAACAGATCTTAACATATTCTAAAGGCCATGTCATGAACATAATATGGCCAATATTAGGCTGCATTCTTTTCAACTTAAATCTTGTAAAAGGTCTTCAAATCAACGTCCAAATAATGTCGAAATAAATAATATAATAATAAATTTAAAAAAAATTCAAAACACACAAATCCACAAATTCTTGTCCCCACGAGCATTTTTTTTTCATCGAATCCACGAAATTTCATCCCCACAAAATAAAATGAGTTCACAGTACTATACTCTGGGACTATAAAATGATGCACAAGTTAGAAAGGCATCTCCAAAATACAATTAAGCATTTCTAGCTCTGCCAAACATAAAATTCAAAATATTTCCTGTTACCATAATTAAGAATTACACAATATAATTATTTCTCTTCCAAACTGAACTTAAATGTTAAGAGTAAATACCCCGGTAAACTATTTTAAAAATCATATAAAAGTTCATCTCTTGAAACAAATCCCAATTATCAGGAAAGAAAAAACCAAAAACAATGGCAGAATCTGAATCAAGATATTCACTAATGTCTTATTAAGATTAGTCTAAAATTATTTAATTATTGGGAAATAAATATGTTTACAAATGTACTGAAATAAATGTATCACATAATCAACAAAAATTAAATTCTGACCTATTTCAAAAAAGAAAAAAGAATCCATCTGAAAAATCATGAAGCTTATGACATTGTACCAACCTTTCAAGGATGATCCATCGCCCTGGCTACGTGTGCTCACTATGTCACTATCCTTACGTTGGAGAGTCCCACTGTCTCTCCGAGGCTGACTTGACCAGCAACATGTACACAAGTACTTTGGAAACACATCAATTTTTGACAACTTCTTTCGAAACATGTTTGATGAGCACTACATCAAAAGAGTCACTCACTTCTTCCAACCAACGATTTCTGTTAAATAACAAGTCTCTGCTGATGACCTAAATAAATGCCTCTGATTTCACAAATATGGATGACATTTGCACTCTTTTTTTTTACAGCACATGAGGAGCTATTAGATTGTAATCAAACATGGGATAATTATCCAAAATTGGTCAACTAACTGCAGTTTCGTTGTTTTGTCTCACACAATCCAGACTCTTGGTCAAAGTATTTCCATATTATTTATTCAGTAATCAATCCACTGAGTGTAACCACCACACGAAACATGCACAAACACTACCCACACTGTATTACAATGCTTACAAACATTCTATATTCCTATGGCATACTTTTCAGTACCTCAATTCAATACATTTATTATTGTCAACAATGTCAGCCAAATGTTAACAACTAAAGACAAATGCATATCAAATATTTTCATAAAACCATTTCTTATTCTTAAATATGCAAACATTGTGCATACAGGTAAATTCTCAACTGCTTTCCTTAAATAATTACTAGGCTATGTTGGAATCTTACATAACGTTACACTGTTTCCAATACACAGCTAATTCAAGTATGAGGATCACAGCACCAAGACTTCCGACTTTATTGCGATATTTTACCACTACAACAAATGTCACTTCAGCACCACAACAGTTTCAGTAGCAAAAACAGATGCTGACTGTCAAATAATGCTGCTTTACAGTACAGTCAGTAAAATACTCTCTTAGCTGACCTACAATCATCATCAACTCTTTAAATAAAAGTTTTCTTTTAAAGGGAAGGCTTGCCCAGTTTATTATTATAACAGACCACTGTCTTTGTTCAAGTCTTAGCCCCAGTATAATAACTAAGTACTGTCAAATAGACTTACCGTAATGTTTGAATTTAGCTTTCAAGAATCGTTGGTACATGCCTGCAAGTGTTGTTTAAGACTGTGTGTTATATATGAACAGATTGCACCAAAAGTTTTATACAGATTTATTTCAAAGAGTTATATGTTGATTGCTACATCTGCTAAATTATAAACCTACTATGAAGGCGGATATAATAATTGGGTTAATAATAATAAATGTTTTCCGGGTATATATTTTCTTAAAAATCATAGCAGAGTACCTGAACAAACAGCCAACTGCTGGTAACAGGAGCTTGAAGTTTCCTGTGTTTCTGATTGGTTTTTCCTTCCCACAATACATTTAAAATTGTGAAACATGCATATGACATGTACACAAACAGATAGCCGAGGCTATCTGCCAAACAATGATAAGGGAATCACAAATCCAAGTAGATTAATAGGTAGGGTTTTAGTCATGTCAGCATTGGCATCAAATAAGGCATGAATGGTCAGTATCTAAATATCCAAATACTGGATTGATCTGAAGCATCACTATAATGTGAACAAAAGCAATGAACTGGTATAAATTTTACAGCATATTATCATATTTATTGGCTTTCAGTATTCATGACACAAGATATCCATTTTCAGAGACTGTATATTGGTAAAATTTTTCTGTGATGGGAAAAAACAACTGAAAATCTGTATATCATTGTACAAGGCGTTCCCCTTTTAAAAACCCCAAACCCCCCCTTTTTTTTGGGTTTTTTTTTTAAAAAAAGGGCCCCCCTTTTTTTTTATTTTTGGTTTTTTGGAAAAAAAATTTTTAAAATTTTTAAAAAGGGGGGAAAATTTTTTTAAAAAAATTTTTTTTTTTTAAAAAAATTTTTTTTAAAAAAAAATTTTTTTTTTAAAAAAAATTTTTTAAAAAATTAATTTTTGGTTTTTAAAATTTTTTTTTTTAAAAAAAAAAAAACGGTTTAAAAAAAAATTTTTAAAAAATTTTTTTTTGGGGAAAAAATTTTTTTTAAAAATTTTTGGGGGCCCCAAAAAAAAAAAAAACAAAAAAATTTTTTTCCCGGGGTTTTTTTTTTTAAAAAATTTTTTTTTTTTTTTTTTTTTTTTTTTTTTTAAAACCCAAAAAAATTTTTTTTAAAAAAAAAATTTTTCCCGGTTTCCCCCAAAAAAAATTTTTTAAAAAAAAAAAATTTTTTTTTAAAATTTTTTTAAAAAAAAAAACCCCAAAAAGGGGGGGTTTTTTTTTTTAAAAAAAAATTTTTAAAAAAAAAAATTTTAAAAAATTTTTAAAAATTTAAAAAAATAATTTTTTTTTTTAAAAAAAAATTTAAAATTTTTTTTTTTTAAAAAAAAAGGAAAACCCTTTTTGAAAAGGGATTTTTTTTAAAAAATTTTTTTTGGAAAAAAAAAAAAAAAGGGCAAAAAATAAAAATTTCCCCCTTTTTTAAAAAGGAAAATTTTGGGGGGAAAAAAAAAAAAAAACCCAAAAAAAAAAAAAAACCCCCCCCCCCTTTTTTTTCCCCCCAAAAAATTTTAAATTTTTTCCCCCCCTAATTAAAAAAAAACCCGGGGGAAAAAAAAAAAAATTTTAAAAAATTTTTTTTTTTTTCCCCCCCCCCCCCCGGGGAAAAATTTTTTTCCCCCCCTTTAAAAAATTTTACCAAATTTAAAAAAAAAAAAAAACCCCCGGGGGTTTTTTTTTTTTTTTTTTTAATTTTTTAAAAAATTTTTCCCCCCGGGGGAATTTAAAAAAAAAAACCCCCCCTTTTAAAAAAAAAAAATTTTTTTCCCCCAAATTTTTTTTTTTGGGGGGTTTTTTTTTTTTTTTCCCCCCCTTTTTAAAAATTAAAAAAAAAAAAACCCCCCCTTTTGGGGGGAAAAAAAAAATTTTTTTTTTGGGAAACCCAAAAAAAAAAAAAAAAAATTTTTTTTTGGTTTTAAAAAATTTTTTAAAAAAAAAAAAAACCCCAAATTTCCCCCCCCCCCTTTTTTTTTGGGGGGGTTTTCCCCCCCCCAAAAAAAAAAAAAATTTTTCCCCCCAAAACCCCCCTTCCCCCCCCTTTTTTTTTTTTTAAAAAAAAAATTTTTTCCCCCCCCTTTTTTTTTTTTAAAAAAAAAACCCCCCAAAAAAAATTTTTTTTTTTCCCCCCCAAAAATTTTTTTTTTTTCCGGGGGGAAAAATTTTTTTTAAAAATTTTTTTTTAAAAATTTTTCCCCCGGGGCCCCCCCTTTTTTTTTTTTTTTAAAAAATTTTTTTTTTCCCCAAATTTTTTTAAATTTTTGGGGGTTTTAAAAAAATTTTTAAAAACCCCCCCCCCCAAAAAAAAAAAAGGGTTTTTTTTTTTTTAAAAAAAATTTTTTTCCCCCCCCCCCCCCAAATTTTTTTTTGGCCCTTTTTTAAAAATTTTTTGGGCTTTAAACCCCTTTTTTTAAAAAAATTTTTTTTTTTTTTTTAAAAAAAAATTTTTAAATTTTTAAAAAAAATTTTCCCCCAAAAAAAAAAAAATTTCCCCAAATTTAAAAAACCCCCCCCCTTTTTTTTTTTTTTTGGGCCCCCCCAAAAAAAAAGGGAAAAATTTTTTAAAAAAAAGGCCCCCTTTTAAAAAAAAACCCCCCTTTTTTTTTCCCCCTTTTTTTTTTTTTTTTAAAAAAAAGGGGGGGTTTTTTTTTTTTTTTTTACCATAAAATTTTTTTTTTTCCCCCTTTAAAAAGGGTTTTTTTTAAAAAAGGGGGGGGGGGGTTTTTTTTTTCCCCCCTTTTTTTTAAAAAAAAATTTTTTTTGGGTTTTTTTTTTTTAAAGGGTTTTCCCAAAATTTTTTTTTTTTTTAAAAAAAGGGGGAAAACCCCAAAAAAACCCCCCCAAAAAAAAATTTTTTCAATTTTTTTTCCCAAAAAAAATTTTTTTTTAAAAAAATTTAAAAAGGTTTTAAAAAAAAAAGTTTTTAAAAAACCCCTTTTTTTTTTTTTAAAAAAAAAACCAAAAATTTTTTTTTTAGGCCCCTTTTTTTTTTTTTTTTTTTTAAAAAAATTAAAAAAATTTTTTTTTTTAAAACCCCCCCTGGGAAAATTTTTTTAAAAAAATTTTTTAAAAATTTTTAACCTTTTTCCCCAAAACCTGGGAAACCTTTTAATTTTTTTAAAAAAAACCCCCCTTTTTCCCAAAAAAAACCCCCCCAAAAAAAAAAAAAAACCCCCCCCCCCCCCCAAAATTTTTTTTTTAACCCAAAAATTTTCCCAAAAAAAAAATTTTTTTTTTTTCCCCTTTTTTTTTTTTTCCCCCCTTTTTAATTAACTTTTTTTTTTAAAAAAAAAAAAAAGAAATTAAAAAATTTTTTTTTTTTTTTTTTTTAAAAAAAAAAAAACCCCTTTTTTTAAAATTTTTGGGGCCCCCCCTTTTAAAAACCCAAAAAATTTTTTTGGTTTTTTTTTTTTTCCCCCCCGGGCCCCCTAAAATTTTTTTTTGGGAAAAACCCCCCCCCCCGGGCCCCATTTTCCCCAAAAATTTTTTTTTTTTGTTTTTAAAAAATTTTTTTAAACCCTGTTTTGGGGAAAGGGGTTTTTTTTCCCCCCCCCTTTTTTTTTTTTTCCCCCCCCAAATTTAAAAAAACCCCCCCCCAAAAAAAACCCCCCCGGGTTTTTTTTTTTTTCCCCCCCCCAAAAAAAGGTTTTTTCCCCCCAAAAAAAAATTTTTTAAAAAATTTTTTTTTTTTAAAAAAAAAGGGGAAAAAAAAAATTTTTAAAAAAAAATTTTTAAAAAAAAAAGGGGTTTTTTGGGGGTTTTTTTTTTTTTTTTTTTTTCCCCCCATTTTTTAAAAAAAGGGGGGTTTAAAAAATTTTTTTTTTTTCCCTTTTAAAATTTTTTTAAAAAAAAAAAAAATTTTGTTTTTAAAAAAACCCCCAAAAAAAAAAAAAACCCCTTTTTAAAAAAAAAT
>CM037784.1:53448359-53473359 GCA_021229015.1 Solen grandis | reverse complement strand
AGTAACTTACAAATTATCTTCCTCCATGTAGATATATGCAAATTTACTACTGGAAGCTGGGATATTTCATCATCTGATATTCGTAATAAATAGTCATCATTCAAGGTCAAAATCCACAATAGAAGTTAAACATTCTAGACCTAAAACTAAGAAAGACTCACTTGTCAGTGTGTCAAAAGAACTAAACTTAATTATGTCTTTCCAAAGTATAATCAAAATAAAAAAATACAGCATCTATGGTAAAGTACCTTTAACAAAAACCCCTTAAAACAGAAACCAATCATAAGTAGCTAGTCTCATATTTCTATTGAGAATTTCCTACACCATACCAAGCCTAATCAGTTATCTTTCAGTTATCATACTTTATTAATCAGTATTTAAACAAGGAAATGGGAATAATGTTTTCCCTTTTTTAAACACACCCTTCAGATGTAGGGTCTCACTGAAAATTTAGATAGGGTTTTGTCATTAATTTCCTTTTTACTGTAAGTTCAAGTCCCTGACAGGTCACTCAAAGTTTCTATGTGGGGAAGCCTTCCAGCTGGTTTGGCAGTAGGCCTGTTTTTGGGCTCTGTCTGTACAATTTCTTCCCCCCCCAGTTTTTGGGGGACTCATTCTAAAAATGTTTTCCTGTTCGCACTGGTTAATTCCAGAACAATAAACAACACCAAATTTAAAAATTTGAGACAACAAACTTTGACTTTCACACCCCTTTAAAAATTTTTTTTTCCCCTGACTAAAGTTTCCAGTTTACCTCCTACAAAAAAGGGATCTCACCCACATAAACAGGGATCCCCCTTTTTCCAAAAATACATTTTTTTTTCCCCTCATTTTAGGAGGCTTTTTCGCCCCCAAAAAACCCGGGCCTTTTGTAATCAGCCCAATTTTATTTCGGTTCAACTAAACAGATTTGTAAAAGTAAAAAATTTTTATCCGGGGGGTCCCATATTGTGCTCGTTTTGTCGTTTTGTTTTTCTCGATTTAACTAGAAACGTTTTTACTTCTAGAAAAAAATTTTTGGAAACATGCAAAAAAGTAAAATGCAAATAATTTTTAAATTTTTTAAAAAAAAATTTTTACGAAAGGAAAACGACATACACGCACTTTTCCCCCGTACATCACGATTCGGAAGGGAGGGATCAAAACCTTTTCGGGTTTACAACAAATACTTAAACTTTTAAAATTTTACGTGTTTTAACATTTGTAACGATTTGCAATTCCATATATGGCGAAATCAGGGAAATGGAAAAAGTTTTAAAAGGGGGGCCCCCAAAAATTCACGAGCGGAAAAAAAAAGGGGGTAACTCTTACACCATGATAAATCGGAAATACAAAAGTTTCTTTTTTAAACCTAGTCTGAAAATGTTAATTTGTAGATACATTATATTATCTTTGGACTTTTTAAATTTTACATGGTAAAAAAAAAAAAAAAAAAAATTGGTTGAAAAAATTTTATTAGAGCTATAAAAGGGGAAAGGGTTGCTATTTTCAAACTTTTTAAACTTATACTTTTGGTTTTAATTTTTAAAAGTTATAAGTGAATATAAGAAATGAAAGCTTTAATTAGAAAACTGCATTTTTTTTTTTCTCTTTTTTCTTACCCCGTTTATACCCCATTTTTAAAGGGTTTTATTTTGGGTATAGAAAATTTAAATTTTCTTAATATTATCGGAAAGGCAGCAGCCAAAATTTTGGGGCCCGAAAAAAAATTTTTATGATCTATCGTTTAAAATTTCCCTATGTTTTGACTTGAAAAATTTTGGGGGAAAAGTAAAGCAGCAATTAATGAACCTTAAATATCAAAATTTTACTTATTCTTCTATAAAAATTTTTTTTTTTTGCATAAAAAAATCTTGATTTTAGTCAAGCATAAATTTTTTTTTTTTCTGGAAAAACCCCCCAAAAGTTGGGGGAAAAACAGCAGTTATGGATGTTTTTTTTTTTATTTTTTTTAAAAAAAATTAAAACAAAATTTTTGGTATTTAAACAAACACCCGAGATTCAAAAAAATATTGGAAATCAGGGGCATTTTTTTTGGCATTTAAAAAATTAAAATTTCTAGGGGACAAGCAAAGGGGCAACTTAATTTTAAACAGGGGGATCTTTTATCTTTACAGAAAACTCCTGTTAAAAATTTTAAAAAAAAGTTTATACTGCCCCAAAATTTAATATTGACTACTTAAGGACCTTAAAAATTTTGGGGGGGGTTCTTTAAAAAATTTTTTTCAAAAAAATTGGTCCGGTACACCTCACTCGTTTGGAAAATTTTGCATTGTTTTTTTGAAAATTGTGAATAAAAAAAAAACGACTTTTTTTTTTGAAAATTTTTTATTTTAGCGGAATTTACAAAAACCAGTAATGCAGTGACTAATATTAAATTTGGAAAAAGCTTTAAAATTTTTGGGAAGTAAAGGTTTTTCATTCTGTGGCTTTTTGGGGGGTCGAAATTTTAAAAAAACATAAAATTTTAAAAACCCAGCCAGGGTTTTAAAAATCTAAATATAAAAATTTTCGCCTTTTTGCCTTTTTTTGCGGGTTTACAATGTAGGGGGGTACGTTTCAAAAAATAACTTTTTAAACTTCTGATGTTATTCAATACCTGCAATGGCACTCATGCAACTGAAACAATTGCCCTTTGTAAATAATTGTGTTCGTTTAAATTTTTTAATGCTTTACCTTGAAGTGTAGACCTACACGCTGCAACATTTCCCCCAATTCGTCATGGGGGGAAAAGCGGGGAAATTTGGGCCGGTCGTTGTCGGGAAAATCCCCAAAAGTGAGGGGAAAATTTTCGTTTATTTCGATGAAGTATGGGGGGGAAATTTTTGGGGGGGGGTTTTTTAACATTGCACGTGTAAACGGGTTTTTTGCTGAGCCGAATGTTATGGTCGGACAAAGTAAATTTTCGAGCTTTTAAAGTAAAAAGGGGTTTTTTGAGTTTATCAAAATGCATTTTGTTGAAAATACTTTTTTTTTCAATGTTGCACGGAAAATTTTAGTCCAAATGTTCTCGGGGGTTTAAATAATAAAAATTTAAATAAAATTGGTATTTTTGGGGAAAAAAAACTTTTTTAAAACCCGTTTTAACAAGGCTGGTTTTTTTTGGGAACGAATACCCTCCATTTTTTTTAGGGGGCTTACATAGGTGCTTTCACTTTTTTTTTACCCAAAGGCTATTTACATCCCCCCGTTTTTTTTTTTTTTCCCCGAAACTTGAAAAATTTAGTTTTTTTATTTTTTTAAAATATCATTTTTATACCCCGTGGTGTTTCAGGTAACAAACACAGTCTTCTAGTAAAACACTTTTTATTTACAACGTGTCTACACTACATACCCCCTTTCCCCATCATCAAAAAAAAAAGCCAATATTTAAAACTCCTGCTGCTATTTGTTTTACTGATCTTTCCCAGAAGAAATTTAAAAGGAATGTCTTTCAACTTACAAAGGAGAGGGGGGTATTACAAATTTAACACCAGTCCTGCAATTTTATCAATTAAATGGTCATAACTTTGGAGTATCTAGGACATTCTGACGGGTTATCAAATTTGGGTTTTGAGATAATGTACCAATGAACATTGTTTCAAAATGTAAAAAAGATCGTTAAAGTTTTTCATTTTTGGGGAGAGCGGGACAATGGTGATTTTGCAATTTTCATCAATTAAAAGGGCCCCAAAATTTCTGGATTGTTTAAAAACCAATTTCCTGATTTTTGCCCAAACCCTTGGTTGAGATATTGGGGCCCATTCAATTTTAAATCAAGTTTGGCCCGATTGATACATGTTTGCAGTGTTTTCCCTAGCACAAAAATTTGCCAATTTTGACTCTCAAAATGAAAAAATTGCCCCGATTTTTCCAAATTTGTCTCTTTGTTTTTAAAAAATCAATAGGTCCCCCCCCCCCCCCAAACCCTTTGTAAATCTAAAGGGGAAAAAGCCCTGTGTTTGTCATTTACTTAAAGGCAGAAAACAGGGGGAAAAACCTCCCAAAAATTGCTAAAAAAAAAATTGATTCATACAAAATTTTCGGTTCCCAATGGCGGGAAACCCACCTTTTTAAATTTAAAACGGGAAAAATCTTTTAAAACAGTATTCAGCATACCCTAAATAATTGTAAATTTGGGAACATGTAAAACTGATCAGAACTTTTTATACAGTTGGAAATATTAATTCAAATGTTTAAACCCCAAAGATTTTAGACGTATTGTGAAGACTTTTTAATAAAACTCTCATTTTAAGTTGGAATTTTCCTTTTTTCATAAAAAAGCAATGAAAGCATTGCATTTCTCTGGTTTTATTTGCTTCCCCAACATTTGATTGGGATAAAAAAGTGGGTTAAAAATTAAATTTTAAATACATTACCCCAAAAAATTCTAAAAATCTTTTTTCCTCTGAAACCAATAGTCAGAAATTTAATTTCCTTTAGCACAAATTTGGGCACTTCTAGTCATAATTCATAAACCATAATTTTTTTTTAAAAAGGAAGCTGATCCCTTGAAAAATTTCAATGATTGGAAAGCACAAAACTCCAATACCTTTAATTTTCATCTTCAAAAGCAGTTTAAAATTTTTTTTGTAATTCTTAAAATTCCTATTTTATTAAAAAAACAATCAATATGCAAAGTTAATGATTTATTTATGAAGGTATGCAATTCAATGTTAAACCCCAGTGTATGAAAGCTGTTTCTATGTAAATTAAACTGTCTGTTTAACCCCAAATTAATAGTATAATGAAGTAGTTAATAAAAAGGGGAAAAATGAGCATGTAGCTGATAGGGGGTGCCTGGGGTAAGGATGCATGTTTTTATAATGTATATAGGCTTAAACAAAAAGGGTTTTGGGGTGATACATAATTATATCAGCTTTTTAAAAAATTTAAATTTTTCTATAATTGAAGTGGCAAGTAAATTTATTCAAGATAGCTTTAATGGTCAGTGTTTCTTTTAATAAAATGTAGAATGACAGGAACATATTTTTGGATTCACCCGCGGGGGGAGTGGGGTTTTTTGAGGTTTTCCACTCTTTTTTTTTTAAAGAACAAAAATGAACCCCAAAAATTTTCTAATTTGGTCACAATGTGAATGGGCACAATTTTCTCAACCAAGTTTGATAACCAGCCAGAAAGTCACTTTTTCCAGAGCTAAACCCCGGAAAAAAAAAAACAAGGGGGGCCCTTATCGCCCTCAAAACTCCACCAGAGTACCAAACAGCATAATGTAAAAATAAAAGCCCTATTCCATATTTGTTACTAGACAGCCATATTTCAATTCTTGTCACTGGATGGTAAAATTTTATGAAAATTTGAAACTTTTAAAAACATCCAAAAAAAATAAATGATTCAACCCCAAAAGTTTTTCTAAATTTTACTACAAGTGGGGGAAAAAAACTGTATTTAAGTTAACACTAAGGTATAATTGGGGGAAAAAGAAAATTTTTATGAATATAAAAAAAAGAATTTGATTTTTGAGACAAAATCATGGCATTATATGATTCTGTTTCAAATTTCTTCAAAAAAAAAAAAACACGTAGGAAAACGGAGAAATTCACTTTTTTTTTGTTTTCAGGGGAAAAAAAATTTATGACAAAAAAAAATTTTCAAGGGGGGGTAATAAAAAAACTTGCAAATGTATTACATGTCAATTTCCCTCAAAGAGTCGCATTTTTTTACTTTTTTTAACGTTTACATTTGTGAAATTTATGCATGGCTTTGAGGGGAATTGGGGGTTTTTATGAAAAGTATACCTAACTAAACAAGGCGTCCCTTTTAGTTGACAAACCGTACCCAAAACCATACGCTTAAAAATCAGCTATGAAACATCTCAGTGCCAAAAAAACCACGATGTTCAGGGATATCCATGTACAGCATAAGGAGCACGGTATGGCCCTAAGACAATCCTAGCTGACTGTAAGAGCCCGGGTTTGCGTACGCTTTGACTACTGAACGACGCAAGTTTTAAAATTTTTCGATAGGGAACAATTTTTTTACAGACTGAATAAGAAAACAACCCAACCATATGCGGGGGTCATTTTTTGGGGGATCAAACACCATGTACTGACAGTATGGAACTATGGGTGTTTTTTTCCCCATTTCTGAAGTTTTAGTCACAAAAAAATCATAAGAAATAACACTCCCCTTTTTTTTTTTTTTTTTTTTTTTTTTTCCCCTTAAGTGTTTAAAGACCACAGCCTTCAGCCATAGGCGGCTCGGCATGATGCGAAGTCTTATTTAAAAAAAAATTCCGTTTTTTTGGGCCTGGTTTAAAATCTAAAAAAAAATTTCCAAAGAAACACTGTTGTTTACTATAATTTATTATTCATTGAAAGAAAAACTTACATCGTATTAAATTTAAAATCAAACATTTTTGAAAAAAAAATTTCCCAGGGATTTTAAACAACAACTATACAAAAAAAATTTTAAAAAAAGGGGGGAAATTTTAAAATTCCAAATATAAAGGACAAAGGGTTTTAAGGAAACAAGAAATTCTGTTAGTCCCTCATTTTTTTAATGGATCAACTTTTTTTTTTCATATAGGGGTAGAGAAAATCAAGTGACCATTTGTGCCAAACAAAATTAAATTCTGACTTGATTTTTAGAGAAAATGTTTTTTGATTTTTTTTTTATTTTAATTTTTAAAATTTTTAAAAGGGAAATTTACTAATTTCCCCCATGGGGCCACTTTTTTTTAAGGGATCATTCCGTTAAAAAAATATATTAGAAGAGGGATGCAAAATGATCATAATAGCTTGATCACCTTGGGGAATGTTGTGCTCTGGTAAGCTAAAATGTTATTTTCTCGAACACAGTTACTTACAAAATTTTTAAAAGGGATTGTTTTTGTTTGTGACACATTGTTTAGTACAAGGCTTTTAATTTGTGCCAATTTTTTCAAAACTCGATCATACAATAAAAAGTAACAGACCGGGACATTTTTTAAGGTAAACCGACTGCTGTGACCTTGCCCTTTTAAAAAGCAAGCGACATGATTCCTGCTTGCGTTTTTATCGTTTTTCCCAAAAGGATATCCTTTTTGCCGTTTTTTAAAACCCATGTTCTTTCCCAAAACCCAAATTTTTCGCAAGGAAAAAATTTTCAAGTAAACCCCAATTTTACTATAAACCTTGACCTTCAAGCTAGTGACAGGGTTTTAAACAAAAGTGTCAAAAAAAAAGTATGTTTCCTCTGAAACAAAAAAATTTCTCATAAAAATTTCCCTTATCTTGATGATACGTAGGGTTTCCCGAAAAGGGGGGGCCCCTCTTAACAATTTAAAATCGGGTTTTTCACTTATCAATTCATACTGCAAAACCCTTTACGACTGATGGAAAAAATTGATTTGCTTTACAGACATCTTCAATTTGCTCGGGCTTAAAAAACTAGTTTGAGGGGATTTTGATTCGTCTCTTGAGGTTTATAAAGTTTTTTTACAATAGATTGTGTTATTTTTTTATATGATTTCCCCAAATTTATTCATATGAAAAATTTTTAATTAATAATGAAATACAAGTGCTTGTGAAATATTTTAAGCTTTTATGCACTTTCAATGGAATTTTCCCTAACATTAATTCAAATTGAAATTTAAAATTTTTAATTTTAAAGGGTTCACCCGGGTTTTTTATAGCCATGATCCTTTCCCTTCCCAAATAAATTAGCTAAACCCGGTTTAAAAACGATTTTAACTTAAGGAAAAAACCCCCCGGTATTGGCACTGGGTTTAAAGTTTGGGTTTTTTAGTTTAAAAGAGCAGTTTTTTTTGGGCAAAAAGAAAGGGTTTTTAAAGATTGAAAACCCCAGTTTTTACTTTCTTTGTGTTTTTTCTTGCTGAAAACCCCTATTCCAAGAGTTATTTTTTCTAGTTTTTTTTTTTCGAAAAAAAAAATTTAAATTTTCCAAGAGTTGTTTTTTTTCTGGGGCAAAAAAAACAAAAAAAAAACAGCAGAAAAAAACAACCTTAGGGCCCACTTTTTATGAGTGTGTTTTTTATTTTCAAAATGCTAAATAAGTGGGTTTTTTTTTGTTGCATAATTTTTTTTCCTTCATAATCTTCTTTATCCCCATCTTTTTCTCTCATGAATGAAATTTTAAAAAAATTTTTGCTTTATTTTTACACTGAGATATTATTGCTTCATTTATTTTTTAGACTGCAATCTGAGTGTTTGACAGTGTTGGGAGAAATAAACAGTTTTTAAATTTTCATTTAAGGAACTTTTTTTTTTTTTTTTTTACAAATAAAATAGCATTAATCTTAAAGTGATAATGAAACAGCTTAAACAATTCCTTTTTTAGAACAAAACTTGCCTCCTTAATTGATTGGTCAAAACTATTTTTGATAAAAAAATATTTCCCAGATTTGGGTTCTAAAAATGAAATTGGGGAAAAATTTTGGGATTACTCCCAACTTTTCTTAGTACTAAATTATAATTAAATACTTAAAATGTAATTCATCATTCTTGTTTCCTTTTTAAAAAAGTATCAAAAAAAATGTTTTTTTTAACTTTCTTTTTTTCCCTTTTAAAAGGAAAATATGTCAACTTTGTCTTTTTTTCCTAATTATTTTGAAAAACAAAATTTTTGGGAATTTGTCATTTTCCTAATTATTTTGTAAAACAAAAATGGTGGAATTTAATCAAAGTTTTTTTTGTAAAATTTGGGGGGAATGCATGGTTGATTCTGTCTTTGTTCGTCAAACCCCTTTTAAAAAAGGGTTTGCTACAGTCATATCTGTCAGATTGAAAAGGGAAAAAATTCACGGTTTGTCTGTTGGCCTTTTTAAAAATTGGCATTTTCTTTTTACACGGGATAGCTATCAAAAGAAAACTTCATGAAAGGGGAATGCAAAATTTTTTAAAATTTTTTTTGATGGTGTAGATATACTGTAAGGATGTACAAGTAAACCCTGTTTTAAAAGCGGCCACGGGTTTGGGGAAAAAGGGGGAAATAGCGTATAACTTGAGTGTTTGTTGGGTTTTGTATACAGAGGGATACGATATTGGGAGTTAAAGGGCCCGGTTACAACGGTTGTTTGCTGGGGTTCTTTTAGGGAAACAAATGGTCAGAATGAAATTTTTTGGGGGCACAAATGGTCCCCAGAGGAGATCCATCTTCAACCTATTTTTGTTTTTAGTTACTGAGAAATTGTGTCGGGTGAGCTTTTGGCCTTTTTTGTTGTCCGACTTTGTCGTCAACAATTGTTTTGTGAAACACTTTGGGGGCCACATTTTTGGCCCAATCTTCAGGGAATCTAGGTCAGGTTTTTGGGGTTACATGATATTGGGGGGGGAGTTTGAAATTGGGTCATGGGGGGGTAAAAAAAATGGGTTTTACCAGGTCAAATCTTAGAAAAACCTTGTAAACCCACTCTAGGGGCCCCCATTTTTTGGCCCCAATTCTTCTTTTTAAAGTTGGTCAGGTGTTTGTCTACTGAATCTGGATGAGTTTCAAATCGATTCTTTTTTGGGGTTTTAAAAAAATAGCCTTCCCTTTAAATTGTAATTTGGTCGAAGGGGGGGTTTTATCAAATCTCGGTGAATTAAAAAAAGGGGCCCAAAAAACCCCTTTTGGGGTTTTTTTCCCAAGTATTTTGGCACAGATGTTCCGTATTTTTCTTTTTCATTTTATAGCTTTAGTTATGTGTGTGTGTGTGTGTGTTTCCCCTTTTTAATTTTGTTAAAAAAAACTTAATTTTTTTTCATAATTTACCATTATTTTTTAAATAATTGTTTAGTTTAAACATGAGAAAAAAACTACTAAAAAGTGAGCTAAATTAGGATAGAAGAGATTGTAAAAAAAAATTTAGTTACTTTTTTTTTTTTTTTAATTTCAAAGAAAAAAAAATTTTTCAAAATTTTGTTTTTTTTTTCTAAGGAATGGACTAAAAAGATTAAAAAAAAAAATACAATTCAAAAGAAAAAAAAGATTGATTTTGGGCCATTTTGATGGGGTTTGGTTTCGGAGCACTACAAACAAACCATTTTTTTAATTTTAGCCTAACCATAACGAAAAGAAAAAACATCATAATTTAAACCCTTTTTTTCCTCATAAACCCACTCATGTACAAATTTAAATTTTTTGAAAATGAACTGACTGAACTTTGTTTTAAAAAAGGTATATGAAACAATGGATTTTTCTTTGATGTGCAGGGCTTTGTATAATTAATGAGCAAAAAAAGGGGGGACCCTGATTTAGGCAGTTATGGAGGGGTTTTCTAATCTAGGTCTGCTTGTCTGCCAATTATTTCATCAAAATGAATTAAAAATTTTAGGTAATGGTTAACTTCTTATAATCTTAAAACGTTTTGGGTCCAAAGATGGAGGCTCAAACCTGGTCTGAGGAAAATAAATAGTTTTTTTTTATGATTGCTGAAACTGAATTTTTCTTGCTTTCTTGACAGACCTATTTAAAATCACAACATAAAAAACTAGAAGTTTCATAAATCAAAGATGGTATCCTAGCCTATCCCCCTGAAGCTGAAGTAAAACATTTTAACCCCAGACTGAATGTCCTATCATTGTCGTTTTTGTAATGGTGGCTTGCAGGACTATCAAATTTTTATTGGTGCAACTGGGTCTTAAAAAGCTATCACAGAAACCAGGGGTTACTGTGGACCCAAACAGATATCCATGCAGACTAATTACTGGGCATTTAAATAAATGGGTAGAGAATTATGTAAACATTAATTACAAAAGCAAAACAACCCAAAAAATTCTTAAAAAATTTAAACAAAGTTTAATTTAAATTTTGGGAAAAATTTTAACTTGGACTAATTTTTTTCATGGCTTTGTTAAAAGAATGAAATAAAATTAGTTTAAAAAAATTTGATCAAATTCAGAAATTTTTGTCATGGTAAACTATGGTTTATACCCAAACTTTTTCAAAGGATCATTTAAATCTGCTCTCAAAAAGTGAATTTAATGGGGGGAAAAAAGAATCAATTTAAGTTGAAAATTCTAAAAACTAAAAGGGGTTAAAAGGAACACAGTTTTAAAATCCTGGCTGGAAATCTACCAACAATTTTCTTAGGGCTATGTTTTACTTTTATTCTTAAACTTGGTAGATAAACATTTCCCCCATTCCCCATATTATGAAATATTTAAGTATAATTTCTAAGCTTTTTTTTAATTATTACCTTAATAACTAAAACTATAAGTGGTTTAAAAAGTTTAAATATTTTTTGGGAATTTACTAGGGTTTTTTTAGAGGATCTGTAAAGGCTAATGGAAATGCCCTTAAGTTTTTAAATATTACTTAGCGCTAAGAATTGTTGGTGGAATTCAACCTTGGAAAGATACTGAGGGCTAACTCGGATGAGATCACTGAAGGTGAATTTGAATAATACTGACACACCCCCTTATCTCAGGAAGTTAGA
Source organism: Solen grandis (assembly GCA_021229015.1). Classification (NCBI taxonomy): domain Eukaryota; kingdom Metazoa; phylum Mollusca; class Bivalvia; order Adapedonta; family Solenidae; genus Solen; species Solen grandis. The sequence continues at coordinate 53,462,000 of CM037784.1, read as the reverse complement.
AAGATGTTAAAGGGAAAATTGGGTCCCGCCCAGTCTTGAAAATACCCCCAAAAAACATGTTGTGCACATCAAAAATTTCCCCAGTAATAGTTTTGTACAAAGGGCAAAAAAAAAAATTGGTTTGTTTCCACTAACTTCTCAAAAAAAAATAGGGTCAGTAGGTTTGGGGCTGAACTTTTAATTTTTTTAAATTTTTTTTTCCCTTTTTTTAAACCTTACTTTTTAGGGGAAAAGTGATAAAAAACAGGTTTGAAATCATAACACCCCAAATGCTAAAAAAAAATTTAAAGGGTCGGTACAAAAAAATAGGGTGGGTTTGATTTTGTAAAAAAAACAAGTACTTAATTTTTTTATAACTCTTAATTTTCTTACATTTCCTTTGTTTCTGACAATACTTTTTGGGTGTCAAAAACCCCAGGGGGCACACACCACGGCATGGGGACTGGGCTACCCCTTCTTTACTGCCAAATGAGTCATTTTTTTCTTTGGCAATTATGTATCCCCAAATTTTCCCTTTCCCCAATTCTGGTTTAATTTTTGCTCATTTTTTGAAATAGATTGACTGATGACTGACAACCTTTTATTTTCCCCCAAAAACTTCATTTGCAAGTGCAAAGATTGCATTGAGACAACAAAAAACGTAATGTTTTTTTTTTAATTGATTGCAAATTCAGCTTTCACAGGCATATAATTACAGTCAGCCCCATTTGTTATGATACAAAAAGCCATAGACCACACAATTGTTTCGTTGTAAAATTAAGCATTTGCGGATTTCATAAAAGGTACATGACTTTTCTCAGGATGAATTGTACATATAACTTTTCAAAGGGTTAAACTTTTTTATTGAAAAAAAAATATACAAACTTTCTTTTATTCAGTAAATTTCATGTAATGTTTTGGGGGATTTATGACAAAATTTTTTGTTTTTTTCCATATACCAACTATATACATGACAAGGGAAAGTATAGATTGGGCAGAATTCTTTTGGGACCTTCCAGGGGACAGAATTCATTGACCTTCCAGGGGGACAAAATTTTCATTGACCTTCCATGGGAAGAATTCATTGCCCTTCCATGGGACAGAATTCATTGCCCTTCCAGGGGGACAAAAATTTATTGCCCTTTCTAAAAACAAAGTTTGACTGTATGAAACTTTGGCAAAATCCCTTAAATTTAAAATTGATTTAAATTTCGAAATGATAAAAAATTTCAAATTAAACACTATTTTGGCCCTCCAGTTCCCCTTTTGAAGACAAATAGGCTGATCCAATACTAAATTATTTAAGCATTATTCTGGTGCATCTGCTTTATACATAAACCAGTGTTTATACAAGGACATATTTCAACATTCAATCACTTAGCCAAACAAACAAAACCCTGCAGTCTTGGAACATTAGATGATGTTCCTGATATAGGGAATCACACTTTTATAGTATGTATTAAACCCCCAACAAAAAAAAGAATAAAGGAATAAATGAATTTTTGTTTGCAGTGCTCAATGTCTTGTCCCACCTTACGCTGATGAACGATATATTTGTTAAAAAAATTTTTTTTAAAAAGGGAAAATAACTTGTTTTTGTTTTTTAAAAATATTACACTTAAAGCAACAAAATCCAGGCTCAAAAAAAAAATTTAATTTCAAAATGAAGCAAAAGATTTTAAAAGGGATAACGTATCCTTAATAGTTTAATTAAAATAGTCCTGCTTGATGTTGCCCAAAGCCCTTTTTGGCTTGCGGCCATGGGAAAAGTCTTTAATTTTTCTCCATTTGTGATTCCCCTTTTTTTTGTATTTATAACATTTAGGGCTTTTTTCATTTGGCCCATTGCGAGATTGTCCATTTGTGTCCATATGCAGGTTTCCCAAATTTTTAAAAGGGAAATTTTGGGAAGGAAAAAAAAAATCAGAAACATAGGTGTCAAAGTTCAACATGATTTACCCCCGGCAGCTTTTTAACCCTGTGATTGCAAATGGCTGGGTTGTTCTGGGACTCTGCTTTTTATTTAACAAAATGGGGATGACCAGAAAACCATTTTATTTTTGCCCAATTTTTCTTTTTGACCTTCATTGTAGGTTTATAAATTTTTTGGTACCAATCAAAAATATAACCCCTTTGAAAGAAATTTTGCATAAAACTTTTGAAAAAAATCTGTTCATAAAAAAACCACAGTCTTAAACAACATTTTGGGAAACATGTGAAAAAAAATTCTTTTAAAGCTAAATTCAAGCTTTAGGATAAGTTCTTCAAAAGTACTTGGTTATTATACTGGGTCAAAACTTGAACAAAAAAAAGAAAAAGGGTTAAAAAATAACTGGAAGCCTTCCTTTTCAAAGGAAAAATTTTATGATTTAAAACCCCTGATGCCTCGACCGATTATGTTGCTTCTCAAAACTTGTTTATCAGAGATAAAAATTTTTTCAACCCCTTGCATTTTCATATAATACTGGAATGCTATTTTTTACAGGTAAGGGTTTTTTTTACACAAAAAACTTCAATGAAAGTAAATAAAGAAATTAATTTTTATTAGGTCTCCAATGCTGTTCAAGGAATGCTTGAAAAAATTTAAAAACCCCGAACTTGGCAGCAGGATCAGTCAACCAAAACACCGCAGGCATCCAAAAATCAAACAATGAATTTTTTTGTCAAAATCATCTTTTCCTGCTATGATTTAGGCCCTTTACACACCCAAGGGGGTATCTCGCTGCTGATCTTTCAAAAAAGGGGCCATTACAAAGTTACAGAATCCATACCTTTTATGCAAAATTCATTCCAAGATGATGGGGAAAAGTCACAACTATGGTTTTTTCAGAAATGGAGGTTCGCAAAAAATTTTTTCTGGTTTATGAAAATTAAAAAAAAAAAAAACAAGAAAAGATTGCACATGAGTGGTGCCCTTGTTAACCTTTGTTTTAGAGGGGTCCCTTTTTCTCATCAGCTTGACTGTTGGGGTTGATATTCCCCCCGGTTTCTAAATGTCTTTCCCCTTTGTCAGTGTCTTTCTCTTTTCGCAGGTCTTTTTGGAAATCAGTGTATGGAAAAAATTAATAAACTGTCCAGCTGGATCCCGTCTATTGTTTTGAAATTGTGAATTTATAAAAGTGCATCCTTGCAAAAAGCGCCAGTCGAAATTTCTGCTGGGAAAAATATTTGCTTGCACAGAAATTTTAAATTTATAATATCTCCAGCTTTTTTTTCCCCAGAATTTTGTATGCTTTTGTTATTGAATTTTTATTGGGATACACACCCCAAATTTAAAACTACATAGGAGAAGCAATATGTAATTACCCAAATTAAAAAAAAAAAGAGTTAAAACCCAAAAGGGCCATGATGGCCCCGGATCGCTCACCTGATATCATTAGGCTATGTAAAATCAAGTGGACCCCTGGGGCAGAGCCAATTTTGACCCCAGGGTCATGATTTGGAACAAACTGGGTTAGAGGTCTATTAGCCCATGTTACATACCAAATATCTAAACTCCAGACCTTGTGGTTTCGGAGAAGAAAATTTTTCTAGATTTTTTTCCAAAATAAGTCTATGTAAAATCAAGTGATCCCTGGGGAGGGGCCAATATTTTCACCAAATATCTAAATGCCAGGCCATGTGTTTTCTAGTTTCCTAAAAAAAGAATTTTCAAGTTATTTCTATATTAGCCTATGTAAAATCATGTGACCCCTGGGGCGGGGCCAAATTTGACCCCAGGGGCATGATTGAACAAACTTGGTAGTGATCTACTAGACAATGCTGCACACCAAATATCTAAACCCTAGGCCTTGTGGTTTCTGAGAAGAAGATTTTTCAAGTTTTTCCTATATTAGCCTATGTTAAATCAAGTGACCCCCGGGGGTGGGGCCAATTTTTTACCCAGGGTCATAATTTAACAATCTTGGTAGAGAGTCATAAGATCATGCTACATACCAAATATCTAAACTCAGGCCTTGTGGTTTCTGAGAAGAAGATTTTTTCAAGTATTTCCTATATTAGCTTATGTTAAATCAAGTGACCCCTGGGGCAGGGCCAAATTTGACCCCAGGGTCATAATTTGAACAATCTTGGTGAGAGTCATAAGATCATGCTACATACCAAATATCTAAACTCCAGGCCTTGTGGTTTCTGAGAAGAAGATTTTTCCAAGTATTTCCTATATTTGCTTATGTTAAATCAAGTGACCCTGGGCAGGGCCAAATTTGACCCCAGGGCCATGATTTAAACAAATTTGGTTTGATCTACTAGACAGTGCTGCACACCAAATATCTAAACCCGGGCCTTGTGGTTTCTGAGAAGAAGATTTTTAAGTTTTTCCTATATTAGCATATGTTAAATCAAGTGACCCCTGGGGCGGGGCCAATTTTGCCCCAGGGTCATGATTTGAACAAACTTGGTAGAGTCCACCAGACAATGCTACACACCAAAAATCTTAACTCTATGCCTTGTGGTTTCTGAGAAGAAGATTTTTCAAGGTTTTTTCCTTTTAGTAAACCTATGTTAAATCAAGTGGACACCTGGGGCGGGCCAATTTTGACCCCAGGGTCATAATTTTTACAATCTTGGTAGAGAGTCATAAGATCATGCTACATAACAAAAATCAAAAGGCTAGGACTTGTGGTTTCTGAGAAGAAGATTTTCAAGTTTTTCCTATATTAGCCTATGTAAAATCAGGTGACCCCTGGGGCGGGGCCAAATTTGACCCAGGGCCATGATTTGAACAAACTTGGTAGTGAATCTAATAACAATGCTGCACACCAAATATCTAAACTCCTAGGCCTTGTGGGGTTTCTGAGAAGAAGATTTTTTAAAGTATTTTCCGATATTAGCATATGTAAAATCAAGCAGACCCCTGGGGCGGGGCCAGGATTTAGACCCCAGGGACATAATTTGAACAAACTTGGTAGAGAGTCATAAGATCATGCTACATACCAAATATCTAAACTCCAGGCCTTGTGGTTTCTGAGAAGAAGATTTTTTCAAGTATTTTCTATATTAGCCTATGTAAAATCAGGTGACCCCTGGGGCGGGGCCAATTTTGACCCCACGGCCATGATATGAACAAACTTGGTAGAGAATCTACTAGACAATGCTGCAACCAAATATCTAAGCTCCAGGTCTTGGGTTTCGAGAAGAAGATTTTCAAGTTTTTCCTATATTAGCCTATGTTAAATCACGTGACCCCTGGGGCGGGGCCAATTTTGACCCCAGGGGTCATAATTTGAACAATCTTGGTAGAGAGTCATAAGATCATGCTACATACCAAAAATCAAAAGGCTAGGCCTTGTGGTTTCGGAGAAGAATTTTTTTTCAAGTTTTTCCTATATTAGCCTATGTTAAATCAAGTGACCCTTGGGGCGGGGTCAATTTTGACCCGAGGGCCATAATTTGAACAATTTTCGTAGAGAGTCATAAGATCTTGCTACATACCAAAAATCAAAAGGCTAGGCCTTGTGGTTTCGAAGAAGAAGATTTTTAAAATTTTCATTTTTAAAATCTATTTTTAGCTCCTGTGACCTAGATTTTTGACCAATCAAAATAATTTTAACAACTTCGGATAAGGGCCCCATAATGAACATTCCTGTGAAGTTTTATTAAATTCTGTCCAGCGGTTTCAGAGGAGATGTCGTTAAAGCTAATTGTTGACGACGAACGACGCCGGGACGCCGGGCGATCACAAAAGCTCACCTTGAGCACTTTGTGCTCAGGGTGAGTAAAAACACATTTTCAAATGGCATTTCCCTTCAAGAAGAAACTGGCAAAGATGGCCCTATTTGTACACTCACCTGACCACAATTGTTTTTAAAAAAATCAGCATCCCTGACATAAGATCCACTATCAAGATGCATTGAGATTTAATTGTTCATTGATTGTCACCAAGTTATATATCCTTTGTGCACCTTGAAGTGTAATGTAGTGAAAAAAAATGTTGCCTCAGAAACAGGCCAATCATGAACATTAGGATGCCTGCAAAGTATTTAAACATGTAATTTTTTCTCTCTCAAAACCTGATCCGGTTTGAGGGTAGGAACCCTGAAAATATTTAATTTTAGAAAAATAACTGCCAAATTGATGTTGTAAATTTAAATAGTTTAATTAAATTGAGAGACTTAAAATGTAGTTTGATAATTGGGTTAAATAAACATTTCCATTTGTTTTTTTCAAAGTTTAAATTTTCTGGAGATATATGATATATCTAAATTGAATAAAATCAATGAGCATGTTAAAATGTTTATTTTATGATTTCTGTAAATTACCAGTTGATAGATTATTAGTATAAACTATTTAAACTACACTGTAATTGATGTATTATCTTTGAATTATTGATCATTATTGATTGTCTCATTTTACCCATATTTACACTACAGGTGTTTTGATATTAAACAAAACAGATTAAATGCTACACACCTGTATCATTGAAAAACATATTTTTTACCATTTTCAATGTTAATCTTATTTTATGTTATACCAAAATATTCAACATTTGTAAAACTTGTCCTGTATGGTGCATAGCCTTTACATACATTTTCATATGCTTTAGTAGTTCAACTTTGTCCACAAATGAAGATTAATATGTTCAGTGCTGAAAAACAGTATTAACTGAAAAAAAAAAAGAATTTGGAATAATTTCAACATGTTCCAACATATTTTTTCTAAAAATACTCCAAATCTAGCATTCGGTTTTAAACCTGCAATAAAGGCACCCGCCTAATAACGTTGTAGCTGGCAATCGCTGTAAAAATTGGCCCATTTCTTAGGCAACAAACTTTTTACCAATTTCAATACTTTCAATACTGTACAGGCATTAGGTTGTAAAGAATGACACAGTACTCAAAGGATATATTTAGTAAAAATTACAAAAAACAACATGCAAAATAATCTTGGTTTCATTGAACTCGTGCCATTTAGATGTCATTGTGATTTCCGTGATAGAATACCTCTGGTGACATATTTTTGGGCTGTTAGCCCTTAAAAAAAGCTTCCCAAAATAGCTGTCAGCAATATCAGCTATATCAAAATCCATTGATATGTTGTCGTCATTTACATTGTGATAAGTTCCATGATGATTTTTTTAATATCGCAGATGCTAGAGTGTAAACAATGAAGGTACATGTAATAGAGTGTTAACAAACTAATTGGGGAAAAGATAGATGGGTGAAGGATAGAAGCTCATCGTGAGCACATGTGCATGTTTAAAGGGACTGTGCTAACAATCCAAAATTTATCACATTTTCAAGACTTGTTTGCCTTTCACAAGAAACAGCAATTCAAATTGTCAAGTTTAAACAGTTAAAAATTTCTAGCAAGATGAATTGGCATAAACATGGAATACATTAACTATTAAAAACCATGAAAGAAGTTAGAAAAAACACTTGATCAGGACATTATTTTCTGACAACTTTAAACCCACTCTATCTAATTAAAATCATTGCTTTAATATTTTTGACCAAGTAATATTTCCATGTGTTTCATTCTGTTTTCACGATAAGACTTAAAACAATCCTGATATGGTTAATATCACTAGGTTTCCACCGCAATGGCAACATAAGTTTAGTCCCAAGGATTCTGATTTTCTCCATGATTGTATAATCATTATGCATGCCATGTGACACTTAGAGAGGTTTTGACCCAGTGAACAACAATCTTTCTGAACAGTATCGGGATTTTTCTTATCAAAATTTTGTCTTCATACCATTGATGTCCTTTTTTCAGGTTATTTAGGTGATTTTCTGACAAACTTGGTGATGAAATAATATTTGTAGACTTTGGGAAATTTATATTTCATTGTTCTTGTTATTTTTTTTTCTTAAGAAAAACAATGCTTTTTGCATCACAAAGAGCCTAAATTTATCTACTTCAGTGTATCATTTACATGCTTTTGATTTTTTTTTTAAATATAAACATGGAAGTTAGATGGAAGACATTATGATGTGTTTTTGTTGGTGATTTTTCCTCAATAGTCATGATATGTCCAATGGACATTCAATGTCTGTACCTATCAGGAACAGATAGACTTTATTGGTCTCCTGAGTAAAAAACCATCACTTTAGGTACTAATAGAGTACCTGACAAAAATAATTAGCAAATGTTACCCTGTCTTTTTTTAAAATGAGAAACCAGATATCATGTTGTGACTGAGAAACAAGCAGCTATATCTATTGTTTTCAGAAAATCAGAAGTCACTCAATTCATGTACGTAAACTACTTCACTTGCAATAGTTAGTTTTAGGGTTTAAAAAAAAACTAACTGCCCTTTCCATAAAATAGGCAGATCTCACAATGTAACATTTACAAGTTGCTGGAGGGTATGGAATGCCACAGCTTGTCTTAGGGTCCATTTAGCATTTTGAGGGGTGTGTTATCATGTGGGATTTTTTTGTCATTATGTGGGGTTGTATATCAAATGTGAGGTTGAAATGTCATCTTGTTGGGTTGTTATATAATCATGGGGGGTAAAATATCATCATGTAAAGGTGTAATTTTTGTCACATGGGGTTGTAACAACATCATGAGGGGTGTTAATGTCATTATATGGTGTTGTAATATCATAATGTGGGGTTGATATGCCATTTTGGGTGGTGCAGTTGTCATTCTGTGATGTCCACTTGACTTGCTGTGTGGTGCAGTTGTCATTCTGTGATGTCCAAATTGACTTGCTGTGTGATGCAGCTGTCATTCTGTGATGTCCACTTGATTTGCTGTGTGGTGTAGTTGTCATTCTGTGTGTCCGCTTTGACTTGCTGTGTGATGTAGTTGTCATTTTGTGATGTCCGCTGACTTGCTGTGTGATGAAGTTGTCATTGATGTCCGTTGGGCTTGCTGTGTGATGTAGTTGTCATTCTGTGATGTCCGCTTGACTTGCCTTGCGATGCAGTTGTCATTCTGTGATGTCCGCTTGATTTGCTTTTGTAGTGTAGTTGTCATTCTGTGATGTCCGCTTGACTTGCTTTGCGATGCAGTAGTCATTCTGTGATGTCCGCTTGACTTGCCTTGCGATGCAGTTGTCATTCTGTCATGTCCACTTGATTTACTGTGTAGTGCAGTTGTCATTCTGTGATGTCCACTTAACTAATAGTGTGATGAAGTTGTAATTCTGTGATGTCCACTTGACTTGCTGTGTGGTGCAGTTGTCATTCTGTGATGTCCACTTGACTAATAGTGTGATGTAGTTGTAATTCTGTGATGTCCACTTGACTTGCTGTGTGGTGCAGTTGTCATTCTGTGGTGTCCGCTTGACTTGCTGTGTGATGTAGTTGTCATTCTGTGATGTCTGCTTGACTTGCCTTGCGATGCAGTTGTCATTCTGTGATGTCCGCTTGACTTGCCTTGCGATGCAGTTGTCATTCTGTCATGTCCACTTGATTTACTGTGATGTGCAGTTGTCATTCTGTGATGTCCACTTGATTTGCTGTGTGGTGTTGTCATTCTGTGATGTCTGCTTGACTTGCTGTGTGATGTAGTTGTCATTTTGTGATGTCCGCTTGACTTGCCTTGCAGTGCAGTTGTCATTCTGTCATGTCCACTTGATTTACTGTGTAGTGTAGTTGTCATTCTGTGATGTCCACTTGACTAATAGTGTGATGTAGTTGTAATTCTGTGATGTCCACTTGACTTGCTGGGTGGTGTAGTTGTCATTCTGTGATGTCCGCTTGACTTGCTGTGTGGTGCAGTTGTCATTCTGTGATGTCCGCTTGACTTGCCGTGTGATGCAGTTGTCATTTTGTCATGTCAACTTGATTTACTGTGTAGTGCAGTTGTCATTCTGTGATGTCCACTTGACTTGCTGTGTGATGTAACTGTCATTCTGTGATGTCTGCTTGACTTGCTGTGTGATGCAGCTGTCATTCTATGATGTCCATTTGATTTACTGTGTGGTGCAGTTGTAATACTGTGATGTCACTTGACTTCTGTGTGGTGCAGTTGTCATTCTGTGATGTCCACTAGATTTACTGTGTGATGCAGCTGTCATTCTGTGATGTCCACTTGACTTGCTGTGTGGTGTAGTTGTCATTCTGTGATGTCTGCTTGACTTGCTGTGTGGTGCAGTTGTCATTCTGTGATGTCCACTTGACTTGCTGTGTGGTGCTGTGTGGTGCAGTTGTCATTCTGTGATGTCCACTTGATTTGCTGTGTGGTGTAGTTGTCATTCTGTGATGTCCACTTGACTTGCGGTGTAATGCAAATGTCATTCTGTGATGTCCACTTGACTTGCTGTGTGGTGCAGTTGTCATTCTATGATGTTCACTTGTCTTACTGTTGTCAATTTCCTTAATTTGGCATTATCATACTGACTTTTTTTTCATTTACTTTTTATACCGTAAACACTGGCAGATTAGGCACACTTTTTTCCAGATAATTCAGGTTTATAGAGGTGGGTGTGCCTTATATGGTGATATACAGCTTTTCAGGTTTCTTTTTTCAATCACCGAAAAGTGAAATTTACCGGTATACAATCTCAGAAAATGGATATACTGAAAGCCAATGAAAATGATAATATGCCACAAAGTCTATAAAAAACAATGATTTAATAATACCAGGTTATTGCTTTTGTTCTAATTAGTTATCCCACTGGTATATTTCATGATAAAATGATCGTGAGAAACTGAAACAACTTCATGGAAGCCATTTTCAATTAAACAAACAAGTTTATTTTACAGATTTTATGGGACCTCATCATGTATAGGAGAAACTTGACAGGTGGCAATTGTTACGTAATGTTTGTTAGTTGGAAGAATTTTGACAGGTGACAATGGTCCCAGTGTTAGAATGCGGGGACTCGGTTGAGTAATGTCATGTTATGAAAATCCTACCCTCATTAATGTAAGTCTAACGGTAATCTTATGCCATGTGTAAATAAAACGGTTCACCGTATGATTAGCCTGGTGACATACGGAAGCTTTCAGTCTGTCAAAATGTACGACGGCACAAATTTCAAAATAAGATTTCGCCGCATACGATTCGATAAATTTTTTTTTTTTTCAAATAAGTTACCCTGAAAATTAGGATGCGCCTTATATGTAACGGCACCTAATCTGACCGTGTGTAATACAGTAACATTTTTATTAACAAGAGGGCCATGATGGCCTGGATCGCTCACCTGATATCATTAGGCTATGTAAAATGAAGTGACCCCTGGGGCAGAGCAATTTTGACCCCAAGGTCATGATTTGAACAAACTGGGTAGAGGTCTATTAGCCCTGTTACATATCAAATATCTAAACTCCAGACCTTGTGGTTTTTGAGAAGAAATTTTTCTAGCTTTTTTTCCAAAATAAGTCTATGTAAAATCAAGTGATCCCTGGGGCGGGGCCAATTTTCACCAAATATCTAAACGCCAGGCCATGTGTTTTCTAGTTTCCTTAAAAAAAGAATTTTCAAGTTATTTCTATATTAGCCTATGTAAAATCAGGTGACCCCAATGGCGGGGCCAAATTTGACCCCAGGGCCATGATTGAACAAACTAAATATAGATCCATAGACAATGCATGATTCATGATTTGAACAAAAATTGGTAGAGGTCTATTAGCCCATGTCACATACCAAATATCTAAACTCCCGGCTTTGTGATTTCTGAGAAGAAGATTTTTTTAGGTTTCTCCTATATTAGTCTATGTTAAATCAAGTGACCCCTGGGGTGGGGCCAAATTTTGACCCAGGGCCATGATTTGAACAAACGTAGAAGAGATCCCCTAGACAATGCTACACACCAAATATCTAAACACCTGGCCTTGTGGTTTCTGAGAAGATTTTTCAAGTTATTTCCATATTAGTTTATGTAAAATCAGGGAACCCTTTGGTGGGGCCAAATTTCCCCAATGGATGTTTTGTAAAATAAAATTTTTAAAGTAAAATTAATTTTTAATTGTAAATACTTACCTGTTAACTTCGGGTATGTTCTATTGTGCACAGTTTCCCAAAAACAGAGTCCGCAAAAAAACCTTTCCCCTAAACCCCCTAGTTACCGGAAGTGAAAACCCCCTTTCTCCAATTTTTTTGAAGCCATCGAGGGATAAAACCCACCAGCAAGCGGGGAGGAGGTGGGACTCTGTAATAACAGGTAATATTTACTAATTAAAATTAATTTTTACTTCAAAAATTTCATTTTAATAGAAAAAAATACGTTACCTGTTTTTATTTCAGGTATGACTTCGTCGCTAAGTGGGAGGTTGCAAACAAAAAACCCTTTGTTGTACGCACCCGAAGTAGAAAACGCCCAAAGCCACCAATGCGTCAGCAGGATATTAAATACTGTCTGGGCCACACAAGTGGACCCAAATCCGCGGGTTTTGTGATTGGTTTACCCAGTGAGCGGAGAAAAAGGAAGAAAACTGTAGAAGATTTCCAAGAGGCCGCTTTAAAAATATCATCCAGGGGGGTTTATTCAAGAAACCCCAAAAGAAGCAGAAAAGCACGGAGGTCATGTGGTCTAATTCTTAAAAGGATAGATCCCTGTCCCGAAAGATCCGAATAGGAAAACTTGATGTTGAGGCTACCCAACGAAAATTTGATGCTGCCGAAATTTCGCCCCCCCTTTTTTTGGGGAGGAAAAGACAAAGACGAAGACCCCAAAAGTTTTAAACCCTTTGGAGGTAAAAACTTCAAGGCTCAACCCGACAAAGAACCCGTCAGGATCACCCTAGGCAAGACCACAAGGCTCGGAATAACTACGGAGGGGAACAGACGAAGGGAGTTGGGTTTTCGAAAGGAAACCAGGTTGAAAGCTCAAGGATACAGAGCCATAAATTTTGTTAAAGCGTAAATACCCTTTCCCATAGAAAGGCATGATTTCGCAACGACGTTAGAAAGCCATTGATGAGAAAGACCGTCTTCCATGTTACGTGCAGGGGGAGAACCTCGAAAGAGGCTCAAAGGGGCCTTAGTAAAAGCCAGTAAAACACAAGAAAGATCCACTTTGGAGTTAACGAAAAAGGGGACTGGGCCCAGACAGTTCAAACGACGAATAATTTTCCCAAAATAAGGTCCGAACCAAGGGAAAGGACTGTGAAACTTAAGAGTGTTCGTAACATGGACCTATAACCCTGATAGAATGACCGCAAGTTTTTTCTGTTAAAAAAAAAACTAAAAATTAGCGATTTCCTGCAGGAGCTTTGACCGGATTAATCTGCCGGCGATACACCAATCCGGGAAAACCCTTTACTTTGCCGGTAGACAGATCGAGTAATTGTCTCCTGGGCCCTTTGAGATAATAAGGGAACGTTGCCAAAATTTCTTTTGTCTGACTCGCTGTTGGATAACATCCAAACGGAAAATGAAGAGCGTAAGGATTGTGTGAGGACCCCCGTTCCCACCTTGTAAAAGGTCCGGAACGTGGGGAAGTTCTAAGGATAGTCTATCAGAGATCCCGAAGATCCACGAACCCCAAAACTCGTTGGGCCAAAATGGAGCTACAAGGAGGACCGGGACTGAGATCGCGGATTTTCCCTTTAAAATAAGGGAATCAAGAAAACGGGGGAAAAGCTAAGCAAAAGATGATCCCAGTTTCAGACAGGCATCTATGCCCAAGCCCCGGGATCCGATACCGGGGACACAAACAGTGGAAGTTGGGTTTTTCTGCCTGGTAGCAAAAAGACGACGACGGAACCGAAAAAAACGAAAAAGAGTTTTCCGATCCGAGGAAGTAACTTCCATTCCCAGGGG
>CM037784.1:53398259-53448259 GCA_021229015.1 Solen grandis | reverse complement strand
GTCCTTGAGTCCAAGTACTTAGGCTCCAGTTACAAACGGTATTGTTCCACAAACAGTGCCGCCATATCTGGCTGCCTGGATTCCAAGCTCAAACAGCCTTGTATTACTTGTAAGAGGGAAACCTTTCATCATCTTGACACTTTCCTCATCTCTACACACCCTCTGGGTTATCAAATATTTAACTTGTACTTCTACACTTATATACAAGACCTTCCCTGGTAGACCGCCCTACCACAATACCGGGTTCATCACCTTTACATAACATTGCCTATTAATGTTAAATAACTGACCTATCACACATTATTTTCATTCTCAGGTATTTCTATTATTCTTAGGATAATATTTGAGCTGTTACATCAGTTTAATGTGCAACACATTTTCTGAATGTTTAGTTTTTGAACAAACCACCAGTATGGTCAAGTGCACATGGCTTTTCTCTCAGCACTCTCCAATACCATTATTGTAAGAAAGTTTGTAATAGATAAGTGTGAATTTCATTAGTGAAGCCACACAGGTTTAAAATAGGCAGACTGGATTATATTTCCACCCAAACCCTAAAACCATGTTTATATTATTATTTTAAACACCGTTAAAGGCATGTAGGTCCTAAACAAACTTCTTTTTTAATAATTTCTTACCTGATTTCAATTATACCTGGATTAAAATTTAAAGATCTGCTCAAACCAAGCAGTAAATCGAGGTAAAGAGAATGTAGATTCAATATTGAATGTAAATCTTCATGGTTGTAGAGGAAAGGTCGCTTGTTTAAGTGTGATTGGATGTAGAATAGGGATAAATTTGTCCTATCTATAGATTGATAGCAATCCAGTTCCCCTTGGTGTCTTCCTGTAAGTTATTTATGCTAATTAGCATTTTTTTAAGGCAGGATTGGTCATATATTCAGATATATTTTTTTGCTGATACTCATTGAAGCAGCTTTCATTCTTTGCTTACCATGTCTTGAATGTGGAATGTTTTATCTATTTATCAAAATTCAATCAGTTATCCTTGATGTTTTGTATTGCTTTTTTAGAGATTTGAATAATGTAGCTTTATACTAAACTGATTGATTGATCATAAGTTAGACATTTTTGGTAAAGTCAGTGCCTGTGTAGACGACTCCATGATGTGATTTAAAAGTCTGAATGGTAGTTCATTTTTTAATTTACAGGTATTTAAATGTTTGTTTAGATCTTCAGATGTAGGTCAGTGCCTAAACCGTGCGTAATCCAAACACTTAAGCCACTGAATTGGGATTTCAAAAACGGCATTTAGCACTTTATACTTTGTACTTGGAATACATAGCAGTAGATGTGCCTTTTTGACACTTAGAACATACATGTGTTTTTTTCTTTACAATTTGCGCTATCAGCATTATACGGTATTGTTAATCCTGGTGCACTAAGATTGGATGATTTTCAAAAAGTGGATCCTGTCTGAATGACTTTGGTTCATGTGATTAAGGTCACTCCGGAGTATCTTGGTGTAATCACGGGAATATCGTGGTTTTGAGGTGAGACATCTTTTGTGCTTTAATTGGCAATTAACCATAATGATTGGCTGGTAGTAAGGAGATATACACAGTGTAGGCATTGTAAGATGTAGGATTGTTACATAAGAATTATGTGTGGGAAACTTTTGAACGTCTGGGCGAGCATTAAACATCAAATGTAATAAAAATCAAAATACTAGTTATTCTTTTAGTTAGATTTATAGGGGCATTTTCTATTTTATGCCTTTGTTTTCACAAGATTTCATAATTATCACACTTATTTCTCATTATACCACTAACTCTTTAAACACTTTAAATTACTATTTAGTTGTAGTTTTCATATTTTTTCCCTCACATGTTTGGTCATTTCACTGGAGAAGCAACAGTTCACATTTCCTGCAGGTTTAACTGTTCAGTTAATTATTTTGATTATTTTACATAAAACATACCCTCTGTTATTGTGCATTGATAATAATTTCAGGAGATAAATGATATCAAAATTGAAATCATGTATTTTCACAATTTCCAGGTAAAGGCATATTTTTTTATCAAACAATTTGATGGCTGTCTGCAAAACTGTGCCATATTCTTCTACTTCTGTAAACACTTAGTATAGTTTAGGAGGCTATGCCCCCAACATACTGTTAATATAATAGTGCTTAACCCTTTCCCTCATATAGACTCATTTAACCCTTTCCCTCATATAGACTCATTTTGACACACTCAATAGGTATCACATAAAGTCTGATCTGCAGAAAACAACAGTTAAACCATAAAAAATTTAATTACACAATCCTCATTTCCAGTTAATATAATAGTGCTTAAGTTTTCCAGATGGATTCAATGGCCACCCCAAAAAAAACATTTTCTCCATAATTGCTTATAAAATTCCTAGACCAAACAAACTAGCTTATACAAGAAGGAGAATAGGAATTGCTGTTTTCAATCTGCTCTTAACTCAATGAATGTTACAAACCTATAATTGGATTAGATTCAGTGGGTACAATACCACCCCTGTAAATTTTGTTTTATGATTTACATAAACTTTAGGAGTTGTTCTTTGGATAAAATTGCTTTTGGAAATCTAACTCGATATTTACTGACAAGGATATGAAAAGATTTCCAGCGCCCTTTCCAATATTAAACTCTTAAGGCTTTATTTGATTCAATTACAGTTTATTGTGGACACACCGCTAACTTTAATGATTTATGACCACACTACATTTACACTGGTAATGCGAAAGTTTTCAGTTCAATAACAGGTATTTACTGAACATCAATAAAGCTTGATAAGATGGGATGAAGAAATGGTATGAAATATTCTGTCAGTACCAAATTGTTTGATATGTTGTCTTTATAAATATCCCAACATGGGTTTTTTCAAATGTTTTTTTGTGTTTTTTTTGCATTTTGTCCTTAAGGTTAATACATTATTTTTATTGCGTTGTATACAGCTAACTGTATACATTCTGATGTATTTAACATATTGAGAAATAACTCTTTTATTTAAATCTCATTTGCAAGTTAATCCAATCATAATTTGAAAATTAATTATTTTTGAAATTCATATCACAATATTTTGTGTCAGACTCTGCCCTGTCTCCATGATCCCATTTGAGGCAGGGTGCTTCCCCATGATCCCATGTGAGGCAGCAAATTACAGGTGTCTCTGAGACCGCGAGAGAGAGAGAGGGGGGAAAGGGGTCAGACTCTTGAAAACATGTTTTTATCTGTACAGCATCCAAACCTTTGTCTAGTTTAAGACAGAGATAGGTCCAATAAAAGACCTGCTGCATGTAGGAGGTATATATAGCAGGACATGTAGATATACAAGGGCATTTCATGGCGGTATGGCAGGGTCTGGGGAGGATTTTATGATAACACCACAAACACACCACTTCTATGGACATTTTATTCCTCGTCAGTTTTACTGTTAATTTGAGTTAATGGCTTGGTATTGAACACTTTTCAAAATCTGGGCTAAGTGGTTTGATAAAGAATGAGGTCAAATTGAGAACTTCAATAGTATGCAGGGTGAATGAATGGAAATTTGAAACATCTTGATAGTTATAGCTTTACTATGAACTAGAGGATTTTATGAAGAAAAGAAAAGATTTAAATAATTAATCACAATTTTGTGACTTGTGAACTGCTTAATCATTGACTTGTGTATCACTTTGGAACTGATATGTCTGATGGGCTGGGTGATGAATGGATTGAATAGGATACCTGTTGTGCATTACTGATTAGCTGATAGAACCAATTTCTCATAAAGGTATGACTTCTTTGATATTTACACAGAACATCTGGACATGGGACTTTAGTGCAAGTCTTGAACATTGACATGTTTTCATTTGAATGTTTGAGTCATTTTTTAATGTCAGGAATGGATTATTATAGGTGTGTTATTTGTTCTCAGCTGTGTACTAAAGTTTGGAGCCTTCTTTCCATGCACATATCACCATCAAGGAATGCTATTTATTTAATCCTCTGTATTTACATATCTTCTAGTGTTATTATTTTATCATTGCTCACATGGAAATCTCCTGAACTGTATCCTTCTTTCTTACAAATTGCTGCAACCTTATCAGTATTGAGTCGTCAGGGATATTGGGACCATGTTTAGTAACACATATCTGTCTTTGAGACCCAAACCATTCAAACATAACATTTGACCCCATTCCCAGTCCTTCGGGCTGTTCTCTGACACCTGTGCATAAGAAATAGTTAGGTGCCTCATTAAATACTCTTCAGTTATGGAGATACATTTGGCACTTTGGGACCTCTTCACCATGAATCTTCAGTAAAAGGAGGATGGTTTTGTTCACAACAGTCCGGCAAGCCCCAATAAAAATGTTCTTATCTTGTGAAAATAAGTGTTAAGTAAAAAGTAAATGAATCAGAATTCCCTTGCCTACAAATGGACAAATGGAGATATCAATCAAATAAAAAAGTAAAGCTTTTGATTTAAGGGAAATAAATGGGAATTTTGCAACGGATTAGTAATTGAATGAGGTGTTTCAGGCTTGGTTCATCAGTATATCTGGAGTGTGAGGAGAATTGGATAGTTAGAACTCATTGATCTTTATAGAGGAATTGATGTTATATATGGTTGAATTTAATGATTAGATAGTTGATAATGGTGAGTTTGTTTTCTCTCATTACACGGAATTTTTGTAAGAATTGAATTAATTTAAGTGCATTTTAATAATTTATTCAATTAAAAGCACAAACTATTTAATTAAATTAAAAAGATGAAATATATTTTTAAACTGTTTGTATAATGTATCATTTTATCTTTGTGAAGACAAATGCTTTTTAAATTTTTTTTTTTTTTATTTATAACAATTTATAATCATGTAATATGAGACACCCAGGTACATTGTCAGGGTAAGATCAATTATTCACCTGTAGTCCCTAAATCAGAGTCCCCCATCACAGACTGTAATTAGACAGTGTCAGACACATTGACCATGTCTTCCTTTGTTAGTATGGACTGCATGCTCAAGGCTGTGGTTGTTTGTTTGTCAGAAAGATTTATATCAGTGGAATGGTACTAGAGAATTCTCAGAACCTTTTTGTAATGTGTAATATCAAGGAACTACTTTCCTTATCTGAGACCTTGGAAGTCGTGTTAATATATGGTGGTGTACTATGATTCCTATAAGGTATTGATTGGAAATTTATAAAAAATATTCATTCATCTGTGACAGTTTGAATGTGCACTTTGAAAGTATTTTTGATTGCCACTTCACATGTGTCATACTTTATTTCTTCTCATTTGTTTGAAATGGTAAACTTTTATTTATTATAGTTAATTTCTTTAATGCTAAATTGTTACATATAATCTGTTCTATGTATTACAGGAGCTACTAAGTGAGTTTGAGCCATTCACACAGAAGCTTGACCAGCTGCGAACTAAGGGCAGCAACCTCATCTGCCACACCTCCGACCCCGTCGAGAAGCAATCAATACAGAAAACCCTCGCCGACACCAACCGTCAGTGGTCTCAGGTTCAAGCCCAGGCTGGGGAGAAGTCCAGACAGCTTGGAGAGGCCGAGGAACTCTCTAATGCATTTAATGAGACATCAGAAGCCATCGAGGCATGGGCCATACAGGCAGAGGCCAAGTTGATTGCAGAGCCAGCATGGGTGGACTTTGAACGCATCAGAGAGCAGCTGAAACAGTACAAGGTATTGTAGTTTAAGTCTTTAGTTCTATGTGAATTTATTGAAATCTGCCATATTTACTTGATTTACTTTGATTTGTTTATTGGGAATTTTTTAATCAGAAGTACAGCAAATTTACAAAAAACTTTTACCAACAAACATGTATCAAAGATTATTATAATAAAGAAAAATGTTTTCCAGTTTAATCTTTAGGAAATTTTTACTTTACTTTAGCCCATTTATCCTTTTGTAAATTAAACAGAACAGTAAACCAGGGACAAAATGGGTACAAATAACTGGTTTCAAACATGCATACATAATTGTAAATGGCTGTTTGTTATTGAACTTTTGACATGAGAGTAAGGAAGAAGAAAGACATGTTTAAGATGTGATTGGAATTTCCTTATCAGATTTCAAATCATTAAACAGTAAATGGTAAAATGATCAGGGATGTTTAAATGGGTTCCATCTTGAGGGATAAACAGATAACAGGGCTGTCTGTCGGCCATTGTACCAGCTGAATAGGGAGATAAAGGCTTGCTAGTTTGTGAGGAGTGTAGTCACTAATTTTACTTACAAAGTCATTTCTAATTGCTAGACTCAGATACATGAGTACAATATTATGACCTTGTCCAGAGAAGGACTTTGTAGTGACTGCCTCTTTTCTTATCTGCGTTCTATTTTGTATTAAAATCATCTGAAACGGCCATAGAGGTATGGTTTAATTACATGATAGTTATATGACAAACTTCTTTTATTTTTCATAATCTTCACAGACCATTATCTCTAATTTCTCGCATTTTAGTCATTTTTACCCATCAAGGAATCAGTAGGAAGATGATCACAGTAGGAAACAAAACCTACACAGATAAATTGTACTTCAAACTTTGGTCCCTAAAGATACCTCAATATGTATTTATGCTGACATATATGAAGATTTATTAGATTTAAAGTCCAACCTTTGCCTTCATTTGATAAATGGATACAACCAGCAAGATATGTTTTTGCAATCTCACCTGAAGTAATTCAAGTTATAAATCTGCAATGATAAGCAGGTATTATACCTTAATTCTGAGGGTATTGAAAACCTAAATGTCAAATACACAAGGAAAATTCCCTCTATATTCAATAAAAGATTGATCAAGGTGAATCAAGTAGATATGTCAAAGTCTCATAAATTAATTTATAGAAGGTAGCTTTGGCTGATATTTGTACTGAGTATTATTGATCATTGTATGAAATTGTATTACTTGTTGATTTGTTTAAAGGTTAAACTTGATTATTTAAAATTGATAAAACTTTTTTTCATCAAAAAATTGATAAAACCTTCTCTGAACAATGAACATGTTGGAATTACCTTCGAAACTATTTAATTACTTATCAGCCTGCACAGTTTTTAGTCAGTTACAAACATTGCTAAACTTGATTAAACTGAACTGTATCTTAAGGCAGTTATAGGATTCCTATTTGCAAAGCTGTGACTGAAAATGAGCTGAAATTTTCTAGTGTGCATTATAATTGATGACCAAGGGTTCAGAAAAAAAGGAGTCCTTGATAAATTTTGAATTAAAAAAAATTGTCAGTCAATTTCATTAATATGTCAAGAATAGAGTTAATTTGTTAATTCTTTTATTGCAGAACCTGCTGAAGGAATCAGAGCGACAGCAAAACCGGCTGAGTCACCTGAATGCTTTAACCAAGCAGATGGAGCCTCTATGTGACACCGACTCCCAGATGGCCAAGCTATCTGATCTTGGTCACAAGGCGTTTGACATCAGGAGCAAGACTCTGGACAAGGTGAATGAGCTAGAGGATGTGGATGAACAGATCAAGGAATACGAGGTGCAGCTGGCACAGTTGAAACAGTGGATGGAGAAGACACGGGCCCACCTCACCATGAGAGATGATACCCTCACATTGACAGATCAGCTTCACATGCAGGAGGTATGGTGTCATCCAGTTCACATGTATTGACTATCTGCATCTAGATATGACATATATCCTTGCCAGATGTGTGCTAAGTTGCATTCTGTTGAACCATATGTATGAAGTTGAAATCAATACCAAAAAGTGTGCAAGGATTTTGGGTTCATAAGCATATGGGTTTTAGGTCAAAGCCCTAATATCATACCATTTGCTCTTTGATTCTGATTTTTAGCTTGACTATACAGAGTATGTTAACCCTTTCCCTCATATAGACTCATTTTGACGCACTCAATAGGTACCTCATAAAGCCTGATCTGCAGAAAAACACAGTTAAACCTTACCAAATTTAATTACAAAATCCTCATTTCCAGACCACTGAGGAGCAGCGAACAGCATAAAACCTGATCAGCCTGCGAGTTACTCGCAGGCTGATCTGGTTTTATGCTGTTTGCATAGGTCTTTTCATGGTGTCCTCTATGAGGGAAAGGGTTAAGCTATTCTATTCACCCTGGCATCAGCGTAACACCTTTGTTAAGGTTTTGGGTGCAAGTTACTATCATGCATATATCTTATAAACCAAATATGCTTATTGATTCAATACTTCACTCTAATGGTCTTCAGGGGCATTAAACAAACAAGTTAGAGAAATTTTGACCAAATTGAATGCAAATTAAGGCCATTTTGGATTACGGTTTCACATGCAACATATTTTCATGCTTATATTTCAGCTATAAGTTATGGGATTGACTTGAAACTTCACATGGGATTGACTTGAAACTTCACATAGGTGTTCAGGGGCATCAGACCACCCATAATTGCCCCATTTGAAATTTGGTTAAGTTTTTACGTGCAAATTAATTTGATTAAAGTATTGCATGTAATATACTAGGATGCATAAACCTTAGTATCTTACTATGCTTGTTCATAAAATACTTCATTAAAGGCATTAAACAAACAAGTAGATATCTTTGATCAAATTTAAATACAAATTCTGGCACTTTTTGGACTAATCCAACCTTTACTTAAAAGCGACAGAATATTTGAGCTGTCTTATGGACAGTTCTTGTTTTATAAGAATTTCTATATCAATTCTTTGATTAGATATACAATAACGAGGTTTCATTTGTTAAGTTTTTCATAAATGTTATAAGGAAATTAGCAGAATGAAAATATATACTTACTGCTAATGCAAAATGTCTCTCCATTTCAGAACCTGATTGCGGACATTGAGAGCCACAAAGGGAAGGCAATCTATGTGCTTGAGAAACATGCTGAGCTCCATGCCCAAGTGGGAGAGGAGTCACGGCTCCACAATACACATCTGGCCGCTGAGATCAACACACTGTTGGACCAGGCACACCAGGATCGTGACGAGCTACGAGCAGCGGTAGCCCAGCAGGAGCAGTACGAGTCCGAGATGCAGTCTCTGTCTTCGTCCATTACTGAGGCCCAGGCGCGACTGATCGGCTCCCCGATACAGGCCAGCAGCGTGAAGGACCTCAAGGAACAGATTGCAGAACATGATGTATGTACCACTCTGGTCCTGAAGATGCTGTGTATCAGATAGTGTGTGGCATCATGTATTTGGTGTACCAGAAGTCTGGCGTACCAAATATCTGTAGCCGAACACTTCACCGCATGTTTATGTCCCAAAATAGAAATCCATGGTTGCTCTTTTTTTTTTTTATATTAGTTTTAAGCAATTATGATAAAAATTTCTACAATTCAAAATATATCTCTTTTTCTTCCATGCTTTTTTGTTCCTTCATTTTTCACTGTTGAATTATGTTCCTGCACCCTTTAGCTAGATAACACTTGAATAGCTGTTCACCTTCTTCAATTTTCACTTTCTTCGAAAAGTAATAATCCCACAATATGTGTCCATTTCCCTTTAGTTACGTTACTGAGATCTGTGATGCATGCATCTGATTGAGATTCATGTTCAAGTGAAGATTCCAAGCTAATGAAAACTCTGACCTGGTTTCCACTGTTATCATAAGCATCTACTGGGCTTGTTTATATTTGGTACAGTATGGCAATTAACCAGTAATTCAACAAATCAGCATTGTCACAGGGCCAAAACGACACTGACCTATCAAATACCTTATCTCAGAGAACTCAGCAGTTTTATTCATTCAATTACCATGATCCATTGTTTTCCAAACGATTATCACAAGCTAGTATGGACTACCCATCAAAATACCAATTGCCTTGCTAGATGTCTTCTAGATTTGGTGTGTACTACATAGTTGTTTGATAATGAGTGTTACCAAATTCTAGTGGTGTTTGCCAACAATTTTTGAAGAGCTTATAGATGATGTAGAGCTTATAGATGATGTTGAATGTGTCTTTTTTTTTCAAGATGAAGTTGATTTGAGTTAATTATATTAGGGAACATGGCCAGGATTTTAGCTGAATTAGACAAGTGTGAATTGGACATTCTCCAAGCAATTTATGGAGACACTGTAGCTAAGGATCGTCAGGTTTTATTGTTTTATGCAAGTGTGTGACGTAGACTTTGCACCATAATGGCCACAAGATTCTGTGTCTAGTGCAGGTGGCTTGTTGCTATGGATATGTGAGCAAATTGAAGAGAGTTCAGGAAGTAAAAGTATCTCCATGGTTTATGGGAGTTAAAAAGTGGTCAGCTTTGATAAAAGATACTCATTCTGTGTCAAAAAGGATAGAATATTTCCAAAAATGTGGAAACCCCTGTTTATACCAGTAAGTTTTTAAAAAGCATTATCTGATATATTAAGAATAAAAAGTAATTTATCAATTATAAGTAAGTGAAGTAATAAATAATTCAAACATAATATTAGTAAGTGCATTTAATAATTTGATATCTCTAAGATCCTAGTGACCAAAGGTCAGAGGCTTGCAGTAGGTCGGTGGTTCTACCCGTGCATTCGGGGTCATACTCCACCTGTAATAAGCTGGATGTTGCTATATGACTGAAATACTGTCGAAGCGACTGTAAACTCAAATAGTCATAATCACCAAAGGTCAGAATCTGAAAGGGCAAGTGTTGGATAGATTGTAACACATTTGTGTGAATTATCTTTGAATTTATTGTTAAAAAATAGACATGAAAATTAAGGAAGTGAACAATGCTATTCAGCCTTTTCTTTACAATTCACCTTTTTTTCACAATTTCATAGTTTATATATCATTCATGTTTGAATTGCATAAAATATTGATGCATTAATAATTATAAAAGATCTTGAATTATATCATGTTCATTCCTTAGCATGCTTAGAGTGGTGTAAAACACAATGATACAGCAATATAGATTCTGTATTTAACCCTTTCCCTCATATAGCCACAGTTAAACCTTACCAAATTTAATTATAAAATCCTCATTTCCAGACCACTGAGGAGCAGCGAACAGCATAAAACCTGATCAGCCTGCGAGTTACTCGCAGGCTGATCTGGTTTTATGTTGTTCGCATAGGTCTTTTCATGGTGTCCTCTATGAGGGAAAGGGTTAAGGTTAAAGATGTCAAATATTAACATGATTAAAATAAATACTTTCTTTGTTCATACAAAAATAAGTTTTAAATTGAAATATTTATCACAATATAGTTGTTTGTTATTGCTGTACAATAACTGTACATGTATCGCTGTAATGATTGTACTTTGTTCTACCACTGTCTTTCTAAATATATTAACCCTTTCCCTCATATAGACTCATTTTGACGCCCTCAATAGGTACCACATAAAGCCTGATCTGCAGAAAACCACAGTTGAACCTTTAACCAAATTTAATTACAAAATCCTCATTTCCAGACCACTGAGGAGCAGCGAACAGCATAAAACCTGATCAGCCTGCGAGTTACTCGCAGGCTGATCTGGTTTTATGCTGTTCACATAGGTCTTTTCATGGTGTCCTCTATGAGGGAAAGGGTTAAGAATTGTGCTTAGTTTGGCTTCATTTGCTTTTGGCCATTGAAAAAAATGCTTGATATCTGTTGATATATTATTTCATGATCCACTTTTTCTTTAGTAAATTTTATCATTTCTCTGTCAGGGAAAAACTTCATTTCTTGTGAAAATCACACAAGAAGCAAACAAGTCAGACAAGCAGCAAACAAGTCAAACAAGAAACAAACAAGTCAGACATGAAGCAAACAAGTCAAACAAGAAAAAAAACAAGGCAAACAAGAAAAAAAAAACACATTAAATACCTTTCTCATACAGTTATGAGAAAGCATTAATTTTAATGACAATCTATTCTTGTCTTATGTTTTTCAATGATATAAATAGCTAAGCAGGGCTTAATTTGCTATATGATACAGCACGTAGCTGTGTAACGTCAGAGTAACAATACAGCAATAGAAAATACAACAATAGACAGAAGATGGGTTTTAATGGAATTATAACTCAATGTATACTGGTATAGGATACCCTAGGATTGAACTTGTTCCAACATGTAGTGTTAATTGAAAATGATATAGGCATTTTTTCTGGTCTTTTATAATCATGTTGCATGTGTGTATGTTTTTTTGTGTGTGATTGTTGTGTTGTATTTTTGGATGTGTCATGATGTTTTGCTAATATTAGGTTTCACGAGATTGGCTTTGCATGACTAATTAATTAATGAATTAATCACCAGTTGGACATTAATATAGCAACATCAATAGTATAATATAAA
This sequence comes from Solen grandis, assembly GCA_021229015.1. Classification (NCBI taxonomy): domain Eukaryota; kingdom Metazoa; phylum Mollusca; class Bivalvia; order Adapedonta; family Solenidae; genus Solen; species Solen grandis. The sequence continues at coordinate 53,436,018 of CM037784.1, read as the reverse complement.
AGATAATCTTATACATAGCGCAACAGCAACATTTACATCTTCATAGTTTGTAAGGTTAAAAAAGATCATGAAAATATTACACCATTTCAGCTTTAATCAGAATATGGAATAAAATAATTAAGAATAACAGAAAAATGAGCATTTATAGAATGTAGAAGCATCTGAAGCTTTGGAATAGACATAATTATCTGTGTAACCATAGAAACAGGCATACTTCCTCTGATAAACTATAGCATTATTCCAGGTATCCTGACCAATTATGCTATCATAATCATACATTGCATTAAATGATCTTAGAACCAGTCAAAACCAGATCATACTGCAAATAAGTCTTTTTTAATTATGATACTGTGCTTCCTTTTAATCTCAGTAGCATTGTTAGTACAATTTTAAAAAACAAAGCCTGAGCTTATCTGGGTTGCTTCTTGTACAAAGATATGCCTGATAGTTTCAATATGGTAGAGCCTGAAATAAACAGAATGCTATCAATATACAGAAGATAATGAGGCTGAAATGTCTCATATAAATGTAACCATGATTGCTTTTTACCCTCCCCAAACTAGAACTACACAAGGTGGACAAAAGTATTTGCACAAAAAAAAGAGAGAAATGGCATGTTGAGCCATTCCTGTTACTTGCTACTTATCTGATATGGTTACTGTATCATTTGTTTTCAACATTTTAATTGGCTGTATGTATGTTTAAGATACATTGAATGTTTATTAGATATTTCTACCTGTCTTTCTCTACACTTATATAAATACACAATAGTATCTGCCTGGTCAACCATTGGTTAACATTATTTCTGCACATGTTTACAAACATCTTAAAATAAATATGTTATTAAATATTATGAATACTTTGTCCCCCTACTGTAGTTGTCCAATGTATTCAGATTTTTCCTTTTATGTAAAACCTACATATTGCCTTGTTCTTTTACCCCAACATATTGCCCTGTTATATTTCCCTGACATATTGCCCCAGCATATTGCCCTGACATATTGCCAAGACATATTGCCCTGACATATTGCCCTGTTATACTTCCTTGACATATTGCCCCAACATATTGCCCTGACATATTGCCTTGTTATATTTCCCTGACATATTGTCCTGTTATATTAACCTGACATATTGCCCCAACATATTGCCCTGATATATTGTCCTGTTATATTGCCCTGACATATTGCCCTGTTATATTGCCCCAACATATTGCCCTGACATATAGCCCTGACATATTGCCCTGACACTTTGTGTATCTGACTTCCATCTGTATACGCCCTCTTATAATTCCTGCATTCCTGGATGAAACTTGATCCAACAATGTCAGTAGATAAATTCATCCCCTTCTGCACAATTCCGTTCAGCTATTTTACGAGTTACCTATCCTTTTGATATTAATGAACCCATGGAACAATCTGGAGTATGGTTGGTTACCGGTGTATTGAGACACACTCCTGCTCAAACAATGATTGCATCTCTGGGATGTTTATTGTCCCTTATCTCTATATATTGTTGACAGTCATTGATTGAACTGATCTTCGTCTGGAAGTGGTCACTCCTGATCAGAGGGTATGGGTCATTGGTCATCTCAGCATTGTAATAAGTTAGAAACCTGATGCAGCTACAAATCTTTTAGATTTATATTGGAAAAATCATACCTTTGATCAGTATATAAAACAATTAATGAAGGGAGATAGATGATAATTATTGATCCATTGTAAGGGGAGATAAGAAGGTAGAGTGATACACAGGACTTCAGTATCAGAGTTACCAAACTTTACAGTGAGGAGACAATTGGTATGTTCAGGATGGTGAAAAGAAATTATATAAGTGTATGAAGATACCATTTGTGCCTCCTAGTTGAAGTTTGCATACATTATATTCTGTAATTTGCTTTAATTTTAAGCAAATATTGCTACTTTGAAATGAAAAATAGATAAGTTTTATAATATGATAAGAGGAAAAAAAACTGTAGCGCTAGAAACGTAATTACCCAACACAAATTTTGATTGATATCCAATAATGGTGATAGTTCACTTGCATTCACTTTGTATTTTGCTTGCATGTGTATTTGTGTATTGCATGCTCACTTTGTCTGCTTTGGGGATTGTTGCAGGAGTTAGCACAGCAGATTAAAATTTACCAGGCTAGAATTAATGAACTTAGTGAAAAGAGCCACAATTTAGCAGAAAGGAGTGCAGATCTTGGTCCTCTTTGTGCACGAAAACTCTTCCATTCTGGTGACCGGGAAACAAGATTGGAGGACTTACTGAACACTATGAACGCCCCTCTTGAGCCCTATGTGTCCCCTATCCCCTCACCAGTCTCTCCGGAGCAGTCTCTCAAATACCAGTATGAGAATCCCCTGACTCTCTACAAGGGAGAAGAGATTGGACCAATCACTCCTACAGCTGTGGAAGGGGTCTACCATGCTTTACCTGTCTCACAGAACTCTCACCAAAAGGAGAACGGAAAGTCCCTGCCCTCCCTAAGCCCAAGAGGTATCATTCCCACAAAAACAGACAAAATCGACCCATCAATGAAGCTGGATTATAAACGTCTTGATAAGGCCTCAAATGGCTGGTCACTTCCAAATGTCAGTAGATCTTCATCCGGAGATGAAGGTCCATCATTTTCATCAAAGTTGGATAATGGCTACTCACATACAGATAGTGGTATAAACTTTTCATCTCCAACTTCCAAGGAATCTTCACCAAGAAGTTTCAGTGCAGGCAGAAAGCCTTTTAGTGACATGTCAGTGGCTGAAAGTGATAATATGGAACTATCAATAGAAGTACCAGCTATATATGCCACCCCTCCAAAGAGGCCACATAGTGTAGAAAGAGACAGTAGTGCTGTCTTACCATCCAAAGCATTGAGATCCTCCACTGACAGAGGCTCTAACCTGAGTCTGGAACAAGAGAGTGTACTTTCTGGCAGCACCGATGATCCAAGATCAAGTGTCTCCCAGTTGATGGACTTTGACCATGCTGACTCCTCCTCACTTTCCTCCTATCCAGTCAGTATTGCTAGCAGGTCACATGACTTGCCAAACCAACCAATCATTGCCGCCCAAAGTTCAAGTGTTCTGGCCAATCAGCCAATCACAGGCAGTAAATCAGCTGTAGATACAAAACCTGCAGAAGTAAATATTCCAGAAGAGTTAGCAATACTGAAGCAGAGAAAAGATGCAGCTTTGACACCATATCAACCAAGATCAAAATTTTTATCAAGTTTGCCGGGAAAGACAAATGGAGAAAATGCCCAAGAGTCTTCAGAAAAAGACAGTGAAATCAATAAAGATGCATGGAAGGTACGAGGAGATAGACCTCAAACATCGAAAGGCCCAATGAAAGCAGAACATGACAAATTTGAAAGAGTTAATCCTGTAAGTGCTACAAAAACTGAGACACCATACCAAGCAGGCCAGAGGTCATACAAACCAAGGTCACCATCACCCTTGACCCTTGACTCTACATCCAAGTCTCATCCAGATCTTGACTCATGGTCAAGGTCAGGGGAAGCCGTGTCTCATAAACCAGCGTTATCGTCAAGTGACCTTCACCGTCACTCAAGGTCAGTTTCACCTAGAACTGTTGGTAAGGACAAACCATCAAATGGAATGGAACACAGAGGTCAAGGGTCACAGATCATTGAGTCCAAAAAGGTCATCACCAGAAGGTCAACTCTCAAAATCTTTGACTTCTGGCCAGTTCAGGTCAATGTCCCCAAAAAGAGGATTATCAAAAGGATCACGTGGCTTGCATAACACTGGAGCATGGGAAATGGTGCGTGCATGTTTAATAAGTCAATTTAACACTATAATTGGATCAATTAAACCTATATTACTTATAAGCATGTAAATATTAAATACATAATTCACCTAATTTATTATAACTAAGTATTGCATATCAAAATATTGAAAGAAATACCCTCTGTAATGATATAAAGAATGAAAATTAATAATGATGCTTTCCAACCATTCAGATATATGGCCATGTCAGGTTTTTAGCGGGTGAAGAATTTTTATATAATTATATACATTTTTTTCTATTTGCATTTAATAGAAAATTTACCTCAGATAAACAAAGGGGTCTGGCATGAATGTGGTCATATATTACTGTATAATACTATATAATAGTTTTATAGTTATGTTGTGAATTATGACCCACCTTTTGTGCCAAAACCTTTCACAGATAAACTCTTAATTAAGGATTCCTATTTTCATTTACCACACAATGAGAGATAAAATGAATTTCCTGCACATATTAAATTTTAATCAGCAAAGTGTAAACACTTGTTTGATACTGTCGCTGTATCTGGAACTCTAATTAATTACATTTTGAATTAATCAATATATTTTCATAAGATAAATGGAATTTTTCCAAGACTAGATTTTTACCAAATGTTCAACCATAAATTATAATCAATAAACTGACATTCTGAATTGATTTAGAACATTCATAAAGTAAATGAACTCAAGTGTTGTAATCTACATTTACAACCCAAGCACTTCTTCGGTTTAGGAATCTATATATCAGATTATAAAAATTAGCATAACTGACATGGTGGACCCACACAGGATTTATCGTTCATTACAACATTATCAAATAGGTATTTATTTTGCATTTTGACTTGATTCTGTATTTATATTTCCTTGCATTTTATCCTATATATGATGTCTTTCATATCCATTTCAGTATCATTACTATTTCATATAAGTCTAGTTTGAATGCACTTTGATTTGTGTGTAAACATATAGATGTTTTTGGTTTGAAGTTTTGGCTAGCTTTGGTGTGGGGCGGATGTTGTGATGGGGTGTGTGGCTATATATTGTTGTGATCACTGCATTGAGTGACAGCTTGTATAGATCACTGTGATTGTGTGACCTTGACACTGTAGTAGTCTACGCTTGTTTCACCATATTAGGACATATCACGGAGTGTGCCCAGCTTGCTAGACCCCCATCTACAAGGGCTGCAGGAGCGCAGTTCATCCATAGGGTCAAGGTCTCGCTTTGGAGGGTCAGGGTCACTTTTGGGGTCACGCGCTACGTCACGCAGCTCCAAATTTGATGACCTTAACTCTTCATGGCAAAACTTACAAAAACAGGTATGGGCAAGTAACAAAATACATGTGTATGTAATCTATATATGTTGATAACAATTATCTATTAAATTTTGTATTTGAATACTATAAAGGTGAAGGTTATTGCACAGATTGCATTGTGGGTAATTGGTGCATGTGCACTGAATGTTGACAATAATCAAACCTCAGATGTATCTTTGCTATGTACTGCACTGCGATGGTTTTCTTGCTTGACTTTTTCTATTTATTAAATGTTGTAATTTGTTGTTTTATATATATTTTTAATCTACTTTGTTTTGTCTTTCTTTAGGTAAGGTTACATAATTTAAAGAAATGTTGTATAATTTATTTTTGTCAGCTTTATGATAAGGTAAAATTATATTAGTGATAAACCATCCTCATTTTCATGATATATTTTTTCAGAATGCTTGAGTGCATTCTTTTTGATATAAAAAAACTATTCATATACCAAAACTGGGGTACTGGGATTACCTTTTCCCTCTACACAACAGAGTATCAATGCTTGGCACTTAGGACGGAATTCAGGGAACATGTTTACCATTACTGTAATTGATTTAATAAAGTTATTTAAGCTGTGGAATGGAGCACAATTGTTGCTGATACCATGTTGATATATCTTCACTTATATTAAATCTGCAACTAAAACATTCACTTTTAAGTATATAAATGTTTGGCACGAGCAGTTTTTAGTATTTGAATTATCATTTATTTTATTATGATAATAACAGGGTTATATGGTTATATACAAAACCTATGTATACTTCCAATAGCAAAGCTGCCCAGTATGAATGGACCTATCGCTGGAGAACTATATCAGATGTTTATCTTTAATCCTTCAAATTTTATTGATGATGTCACCATAAATCAATATACTCCTTAACCTGCGCAGCTCACACTGTTTATACTTGGTTTCATATCAAGAAGGGTTGTTTAGACAACTGAAAAGTATTCATATTTTAAGACCAACTTTTATAATTGATAGATTTGTTAAATTTCCTTTGGGTATTCTGTATTTGATTGTGCCATACTTTGTAAGAAAGAAATTAGAAGTGAAGGGGAAAAAAAAGAGCATAGCTTTTTTGTGAACACTGTTTCATAAATGATCTTATCACACTAATGAAATCAAGAAATAAATGTATTGCTAGTTGTTGGGTAATAAGGTAGTGAACATCATCAGCATTGATATGTTCAGGCCCCGTCTTCTTGAAAATAAAACTGGTACTTAAGTATGGTTTCTATACTTATACTCAAATTGTTCCCATTAGTTTTAATAGGAAACTCGAATTTGAGCCTGAGATCATATTTACGTATTTTCGAGAACACTGGGCCAGGTGATCTGGACTAAGTCAGAAATTGCAGTCCTAACTTCTTATAAAACTTCAGGTCTTGGCTCAGAGGCGATTGCATATTCTGATGACACGGACAGAGGTTGATACTGGGGACATTTAAATGCAGGCTTCCTTTGATCTCTCCTACTGAGGACAATGTCATCTTCAAGCACATTCTTCAACTTTATCTGAATCTGATTTACATAAGCAGAAATTTATGACTGTATAGGAAAAAAGCTGGAATTGAAATTAAAGATCAGTTGGTGCAAATGTTGACTAATAGATATCTGCTACTGTAGCAAAAGTGGTAGACAAATTGGCTGTTAAGTAAAGTCTTGAGGTTTTAAGGCAGTTATAGTGAGGCAAGATTATTCCTTGACTGGATTTTCTTCCATTGACTGTAAAATTTACATATGTAGGATTGAAATAGGTATAAAGATGTTGATTGAATGGCTTAAATGGGGTGTATTTTTAGTGTACTGCAGTGAGCCCATCGCCAGTTTGACTCGTATCATTGATTAATTATGAGGGGTCGTGGTGTAATTCATTGATTCTACAGCCTCGAGTATTGCCCATTTAAACAGCTAGCACTCTTATTTATTTGTCAACTCCGAATTAAGATAAACTTATAGAGTCTATGTTTAGATTTGTTCAGCAGTCAGTAAGGTAGATCTCTGGGGCTTCAGGGCTTTCATGTATGGCTTTAAACTTTTTATTTGGGCTTAGATTGATCGCAGATACGGTATTTTTAAATGACTTCAAAAAGATAATGGATGAATTCTGCATAGCAAAGCAGGAGGAGAGAAAATATTTCTGTCTCAGTGAGGCAAATATGAACTGTAATAGACTGGTGGTAGAAGAATAGAAATGAAGACTAGATGATACAGGGGTGTTTCGGGAACACTGTGCATGTGATTTTCATTATTGCTAAATTATGATCTCTGAATGAATGAAGGGTATTGTAATTGCTTATTAGCAAACTTGAATAGAATCCATTAAAAAAGGAATATTGGGAAAAACTCTGAGTTTGGATTCACCTTTTGTTTCTAAAAATATTTTGTTTACTCAGCGAAAAATTCAATTCATGACTGAAAGTGATTTGGAAGTTCATTGGAAGACCTCCAGTCTTAATGTTTAAGGAACAGTTTGTGATTGGACGCGGCGTGGTGTAATTATTTGAGTGTAGGATGGCAGAATATGGAACGATTGTGTTATGGTCATAAAATTGAATAATTGATTAACAGTCGTAAACTGACCTCATTTTGTCCAGGACATTAACAGTTAGTTTGATTTATCCTTGTAAGTCTATCGTGGCTAATGCACTTTGTTACAGTTTTAATGGGATTACGGCACTAAGGCTTTAATGTGCTATTGTTGATAGACAGGTAGTTTGTGGAGAAATTTAGTCAATGAATTGTTCGGAATTTATAGCATAGATAAATTAAAAAATAGGAATTGTTGATACATATTCAGGTCGGATGTTTGTTGATTTGTTTTTTTAGTTAAAGGTGCTGAGTCTTCAAGTTGCCAGGTTAAAAGGAAACTGCTTTATTGCAAAATTGTTTAAATGTTTAATACAAATATGACACTGGTTTAATCTTTTATGGGCGTGTTTGCAAACTGATGTTCTAAATCAATAACTGTGAAGTGGATTTAAAAAGTGGCAAACAGGAGACTTCAATAGCCTGTGTTAGATGATGATATAGATTTTACTTATATCAGCTGAATTTATGTTGAATACAAATTGGAAGATCTATTGTGAACGTTTACTTTTCCTATTTCAATATTATGACAGTGCAGGCTTTTGTTTACTCGTGTATGTACTCCCTTTTGTTTGCTCATATATATAAGGACAATAAACCAGAAATTATAAGCCAATTATGGTGGGCCAGAAAAATGATTTGACTACAATGTGTTGTATCTTTTGAAAGTGAGGGGCATCTTTTGTTTACTCAGGAATCTTCATTCTTTACCTTGTAGCAGTTAAATCTATTTACGGGTAAACCTAGCAATCATTATGTCACTTGGAGTACAAAGTCTGAGTCGGCGGACAAAAACTTTACGCCCCGCCGTGGTTGAAGACCGCCCACCGCTTGAGAATTTCAGTGAACTTGTTCTTGATAGAAAACAGCCAAGCAAGTATCTGTACCCAAGTATACAAAATCGTGAACCCAAAAGTAGCGGGTTGACAGATTCAGAAAATGAGGATGGTATAATTGTATGTGAGGCTGAATGTGCCAATGACAATGATAAATCAGGGATAAATTTATCGTGCCAGCTGGGAACCAAGGAGCGTGAGCTGCAGGTGGCATTGCAGAAGCAGGAGCGGTACCAGTCTACAGTCCAGGATGTGACCGCCAGGATGGAACGACTGCAGCAGAAGCTGGTGGGTCTCGCCACCTCGCCCTTCAGGGATGTGGAGAGGCAGGTCCGAGAACAACGGGTATGTGTTACACATGCACAGCTTGATTTGTCCCACTTTTTCTTTATTCAATCTTATTGATATCAATAAGAAACAAGCTTTGAGGACTAATTCCTTCCATGTTGGACAAGTACTTTGTGCCTCTCAGGGCTTAAATCCACAACCTCAGAATCTGTAGACAGTGTACACTGCTACTGGAACATGACACCTTTTTTATATATTAGATTTTTACATATTATATGTTGGAGATAAAAAAAAATTAATTTATATATTTAAAAAAAATTATATTAAAACATGGTTTGCCTCATTTTTATGTATTCCCTGCCAAATGAAATTACTAATCTGTCTTGCATAATGTTGCCTGTAGACTAGAGAATAAAAACACACACTTTCACTAAAATAGTCACTGAACAAAACAATCCAGCTTAAGAAGAAAATTACCATTAAGAATGTCAAATATTTCAGGTGGGAATGAATTTTAATTGGAAAAACTACCAAAATATTTGTAATACAATAAGGCCTTGAGGGTTATTGCAGTCTGATTTGATGAGGTATATGTTGAACTATTGAAAGTGGTTCACAGGTTAATATTGAAGATTCAGCCCACTTCACTCTTCAGAGTTTTTTTTTTTCAAAAAGCAGCATTTCACGGTTTCTTAACCCTTTCCCTCATATAGACTCATTTTGACACACTCAATAGGTATCACATAAAGCCTGATCTGCAGAAAACCACAGTTAAACCTTACCAAATTTAATTACAAAATCCTCATTTCCAGACCACTGAGGAGCAGCGAACAGCATAAAACCAGATCAGCCTGCGAGTTACTCGCAGGCTGATCTGGTTTTATGCTGTTCGCATAGGTCTTTTCATGGTTTCCTCAATGAGGGAAAGGGTTAAATTAGCAAAGCTCAACTGTAAACATATGTTGAATTATACAGCATTCAAGTACATTTCCTTTTTTGCTGTCGATGAATTTCAGAAATGTTAAAAAACTAAAAATAAACAGTGAAATAAAGCTAATTGATTATTATGGTTAAAGGCCTCACTGTGTCAGGTCCGCTGGAAATATTATTTGTCACGAATAAGGGTGATGGAGCATCCAATGGCTATCAGCATGGAAAATTAAACTTGGATTCTTTGTAAAATGTTATTGTTAAGGTAGATTGGAGGTTTATATTCGGTTTTAAATGAAGTTGTCGGTGTGAAATACTCATTGAAATGCAGTGATGCAGACTGATTCTGATTGCACTAAAGACCTCAGTCAAAATTTTTGTTATCAGTCATTTTAGGCCTGAAGTTATACCTGGTATTTAGAATAGATCTCGAGATCCCTTTAAACCTTGGTCATATCTTACAAATCCTCTATTTTCTGAAATATTGAATTCTCAGACCCAACAGCTAATTTTCCAGTTGAAGATCCAAATATCTACCATTGTATTGACCTAATTTATTGAAATTCAGAAATGATGAAGCAGAAATACTATATGTCAAAAACTTTCTGTGGTATTTAAGTCAAAGCCAGGTGACAGGTTGGTGTTTATAGAATTTATATTCAAGTGGTGGTATTGATCCAGGATAAGTGAGCACCACTTGATCGAATCAGGTTAGATTAATAGCCTGAACCATGCATCACCTTATAAACATATTTTACTTGAAAAAATACTTAGACCTGTTACTTCTATTTTCAGGCTGTATAAATTATCCCTTTGAAAAAAAAAATTAGAAGAATACTTTGCCAATTTAAAAATTTCAGTCAGGGAGTTTTATCAAAAGGGTATAATGAATAGTTCTGAATAATAAAATTAAAAGCATTTTCAAGTCAAATATTTCTAAATCCTTGTTTCACACAGGGAAGTGGACCTTTTTATGTCTTCAGTTTATGTACAAAAAGTCCCATTATCATATTGTTAGGTGCTGGCATTGTTACGGAGTGTTCATCACCCTCACTGATAGCTTTAATTTTGCTAATTTCCACTGAACAAGAAAATATTTTTTATGACTGTCCTTGCCACAGCTACCTAGATGATCAGCATTCTAAATTACATTCATGACCTTTTTATTTAACCCTTTCCCTCATAGAGGAAACCATGAAAAGACCTATGCGAACAACATAAAACCAGATCAGCCTGATCGCAGCCTGCTCAGGTTTTATGCTGTTTGCTGCTCCTCAGTGGTCTGGAAATAATTTATAATTAAATTTGATTAGGTTTAACTGTGGTTTTCTGCAGATCAGGCTTTATGTGGTACCTACTGAGTGCGTCAAAATGAGTCTATATGAGGGAAAGAGTTAAATGAGTCTATATGAGGGAAAGGGTTAAATGAGTCTATAAGAGGGAAAGGGTTAAGTTTAAATTAGTATAGCATAAGTTCTGTCCATCCACGATAGATTCTATAACACATTAAGAGATTAACTTGTTCAGGTTTGAATGGCATGAAAGGAACCAATTATGTAATGTTGTTTATTTTTTCACCACTGAAAAAGTGTTTGCTTAATGGATCAAGGTATTACTTTTAGATATGCAAATCCCTTCGAGTATTGATTGGCGGGCTGGAGATTTCAGCGTAGACTTTTAAAACTTTTTTATTGCTCTATCAACACTGGCCCAGTCACCTAGCCAAGTTGTACATACTGCCTACAGTTTGAACTGTGGAGAACCTCGACATTGACATTGTGGCGGGAAAACATGTCGGCTCCCGTCTGCTGATTGTAATGTTTGTACTGAACTTGGTTTCGTTACAGTATTTAGTTACATACTGCCTTTGTACAAAGTTGTTATTGGTCTGTTCACCTCACGTTTGATTGGACTTTTCAATTACATTAGATTGACCTTTAATTGATGCAAGTTGTATTTAAACTTTTGGTTTAATATAATGAAAAAACCTTAATATTTAGATGTCTTTGGATATAATGTTAAATATTTTTTTTTTTTTTTAAAAAAATTAAATTTAATTTTGGGAAAAAAAAATTTGTCTTTAGTTATTTAATTTGAAGAGTAAAGCTTAAGTATTAATATACCACAGGGTGAGAGCGAAACTATGCTAAGTGCATATAAATATATAAGCACTAAGCATAGTTTGGCTCTCACCCATGGATACATGAATACTAGGAATATATATGTATCTATATTTTTCCAACTGGAAAAAACTTAATTTTGGGGTCCCTTAATGTTAAAGTAAATGTACATTGTTTGTATTGAAGACTTATGAGACTTCAGAAATCATTATGAAAAAAAATAAATCTAAATTCTAAAATAGCACAAGGTTTTGTAAAAATTTCACATGGACGTTCCCTTCAGAAGTAACTTGTTAGAAAACAATTACTGTATTGTTTGATTAAATTGCCCCCCTGATTAGGGAATATGTCTAAAATGATCAAGATAGTGACATGTCAGGTAATCCAGGATGTTACAATATAAAAGCCTGCCCCCTGCAGGACAAGACAAAAAACATGCCCAGGATTTTCTCGTCTCTGTCATTCAAACATATGTTATCTCCTGACTTTTTGTTTAGCACACCTCTATTTTTATGAATTACCCTTTGTCAACATGAACACTAATTTAAAAAATAGACTGGAGGTTTTTAACCACTGTTAAAAGACAATACGTGTAATTCTTTCACATATTTCAACTTTTTATGCAGAACAGGTTAGCCTTTTTCATATTTTCTTCGCAATAAAATTATATTTAGCCCAGAAGCAATTGTGTTTTTCTGAAGATGGATAAAAAACTCTGTAATTTTATGAATACAGAGAATAGATGAGATGCAACACTCCTCATTATGACATGGATGTGAATATGGATGTGAATATAAATTAACCCTTTCCCTCATATAGACTCATTTAACCCTTTCCCTCATATAGACTCATTTAACCCTTTCCCTCATATAGACTCATTTAACCCTTTCCCTCATATAGACTCATTTAACCCTTTCCCTCATATAGACTCATTTAACCCTTTCCCTCATATAGACTCATTTAACCCTTTCCCTCATATAGACTCATTTAACCCTTTCCCTCATATAGACTCATTTAACCCTTTCCCTCATATAGACTCATTTAACCCTTTCCCTCATATAGACTCATTTAACCCTTTCCCTCATATAGACTCATTTAACCCTTTCCCTCATATAGACTCATTTAACCCCTTTCCCTCATACAGACTCATTTAACCCTTTCCCTCATATAGACTCATTTAACCCTTTCCCTCATACAGACTCATTTAACCCTTTCCCTCATATAGACTCATTTAACCCTTTCCCTCATATAGACTCATTTAACCCTTTCCCTCATATAGACTCATTTAACCCTTTCCCTCATATAGACTCATTTAACCCTTTCCCTCATATAGACTCATTTAACCCTTTCCCTCATATAGACTCATTTAACCCTTTCCCTCATATAGACTCATTTAACCCTTTCCCTCATATAGACTCATTTAACCCTTTCCCTCATATAGACTCATTTAACCCTTTCCCTCATATAGACTCATTTAACCCTTTCCCTCATATAGACTCATTTAACCCTTTCCCTCATATAGACTCATTTAACCCTTTCCCTCATATAGACTCATTTAACCCTTTCCCTCATATAGACTCATTTAACCCTTTCCCTCATATAGACTCATTTAACCCTTTCCCTCATATAGACTCATTTAACCCTTTCCCTCATATAGACTCATTTAACCCTTTCCCTCATATAGACACATTTAACCCTTTCCTCATATAGACTCATTTAACCCTTTCCCTCATATAGACTCATTTAACCCTTTCCCTCATATAGACTCATTTAACCCTTTCCCTCATATAGACTCATTTAACCCTTTCCCTCATATAGACTCATTTAACCCTTTCCCTCATATAGACTCATTTTGACGCACTCAATAGGTACCACATAAAGCCTGATCTGCAGAAAACCACAGTTAAACCTTACCAAATTCAATATTTGGGCGAACAGCATAAAAGCTGATCAGCCTGCGAGTTACTCGCAGGCTGATCTGGTTTTATGCTGTTCGCATAGGTCTTTTCATGGTTTCCTCTATGAGGGAAAGGGTTAAAACCAGTGACTCCAAATGTTGTATTTGCTGATTGTTATTATACAGTTACAAAATTCAAGATTCAAACTTTATTACTATAAGGCCTCCAGCCCATACACAAACTATACACATATAAAAAGTTTCAATATGACGTGTTGTTTAGTTCTTTACTCCTTATATATACGAGTATTACATTACAAGAATCAGCTCTGTATTTATAAGTTTTGATTGAGGATTTATCCCAGTTTGCCTTAAATCTTACCTAAACCAAATATTTGTATTCCCATTCACAGAGTGAAGTGTGGGCTATAATATAGGAATCACACTGGTCACATCACACTGGTCACATCGTGTCACATCCTGCACTCACATTACATGAAGACAAGGTTGACTGGGGGGTATTAATCACTTTAGTGATTGCTCTAGTTTCACTTTCAATCTGCATGCAATGTTAGGAAGATAATTATGGGGCCAGAGTTCTCCATGCTTTTCACCGGCACAACTTTAATCTACCAGATGAAAATGTAATATAGCAAAAACCCTTTACAACCCATACTGACATTTTACTATTTTGGGCCATCAAAAGGACTGATCAGGTAAAACTTATATTCAGTCTAAACACATCTCACTGTTATATTCTTATCTCAGAATACTTAACAGTAGCAAACAATAAATAAAAATCCATCAATCTGCAAATTTCCTTTCATAAACGTAGAAGAGGCAATTTATTAAATGTAAAAAAAAAAAATTCTCAATTTTTATTTTGTTGTTATAGTAATAGTGGCAACATGTTTCTAAATTCTTATTGTGTTGTCATGGTTACAGGAGGCTGAGGCAGAGATAGAGCTGATACGTGAGGACATTGCTCGTGTGAAGGAGCGGGGACGGCAGATCATGGAGACATCAGACCCTGAAGGTTACCAGGCGATGCAGGCTACACTGAGTATGTTGACCGACAAGATTGACAACCTACAGGCCATGGCAGATGACAAGGCCAAACTGTTACAGGTACGCTGGTGTTTTGTTATTTGTACTCAAAGTCCTCATATTTAAGGTTTATCACTTATCTAGTCTAGATCTCTGAACTTTTTGGGGAATATGATTCCTAGTTATATTTGATAATTTTAAATTTGTTTTTTTTTTAGCAAGCTTTTCATTTTAACACTTTTTAGAATGCCATGAAGGGTAAGGAGAGGCACGTGGTTGCCATGGAAGCCTACAAGAAGCATGTGCAGGAGATAGAGCATTGGCTGGATGAGATGAAGGTGCGGCAGGCTGCCACGCCCCTCGCTACTGACAGTGTGGCGTCACTACAGCAACAACTTCAGGAGAACAAAGTATGTATCTCTGTAGTCTGTCTAAATCATTATAAAGTTAAAGTTAACCCTTTCCCTCATATAGAATGGTTTAACCCTTTCCCTCATATAGACTCATTTAACCCTTTCCCTCATATAGACTCATTTTGACGCACTCAATAGGTACCACATAAAGTCTGATCTGCAGAAAACCACAGTTAAACCTTACCAAATTTAATTATAAAATCCTCATTTCCAGACCACTGAGGAGCAGCGAACAGCATAAAACCTGATCAGCCTGCGAGTTACTCGCAGGCTGATCTGGTTTTATGTTGTTCACATAGGTCTTTTCATGGTTTCCTGTATGAGGGAAAGGGTTTAACATTATCCAGACCAGATTCAAATCAGTTAACATGTTTTGCAGTGTTACCATCAGTTACCGTTTCATAGAAAACCTGGTCAGTGTGTGAGTTGATCGAACGCTGATTTGGTTCATATTGTTAGCTTAGGTTTTTTTCTGGATGGTTCCAATAAGGTAAAGTCTTAACTAAATGTTTACAGTCAGCAGTTTTTGTGTTATCTGCTGTAAGCAGTCTGCTGTAAGCAGAGGTGAAACATAGAGATCACTTTTCTGTCATCTGTCTGTCCATACGTCAGTCTGTCTGTCTGTCCATCACATTTTTTCCGTCATGCTTCAGCAGGTGACACGAATTGTTATGTGTTCCGAAGAACACTCGTTATTTTTCTGATCACAATGTTTAATATCTTAAGGAAGATTAAGATTTATCATGTCTTGTAATAAATCCATAATAACCTTAGCTTAAAGAGGGTCAATAGGACTTCCTTTTTCTTCTTTTTAAATCTGTCTAGCATTTAAAATGGTCATTTACCACTTACAATATAAAGAAAAGCCCCTTGATATTTTTAATTTTCTTTCAAGGTCATTGTTGGTAACAAGTGAATATTTTCAAATATAATATATTTTATAATATTTAAATGGAAATTGATATATTTATATCATATCTACATAGGTTTTGATGTTTTTAACAATGAAATTATAAGTAACAACAAAATTATTGAAATTTTGTACTCGTTCTTTTCTGTTTTACGGAAACCACCAAAGTACCGTATTATTCATCCTTGTACCAGTTTGTACCACAAACTGCTTCGGACTGCAGTTTACCAGTAAAACCCCACACCTCTACTTGGTAGCAGGAACATAACTTTATTTTCTTCCTCCCAGGAACTGCAGAATGAGTTGAACCATCGGCTGCAGCATGTGGCAGACCTGGCGATCCAGTGTGACAACCTGTGTGAGATGGAGAGTCCGGAGTCAGCCGACAAACTGCGCTCCCAGCTGGCCACCCTCCAGCAGAACCTAGGCAACCTGAAACTAGCGGCCATAGAGAAACAGGCGCCACTGAGGACTGCGATCAAGGAGAGCGAGAAGAGGACAAGGGAGATGGCGGACTACGAGAGCAATGTACGCAATCTGCAGAAGTGGATCAGTGACACGAAGATGCTTGCTCAAGCTCCTGCCAGTGTTGATCGGACAGACAGTTTTACACCCCTGGAGAAACAAGAACTTCAGCAGGTAGGAGAAGGGATATACTGTTTATCTTAAGAATACTCATCATACAAGTAGATTATTTTTCACCTTCTCTATGGTTTCCTTAAAAAAAATTTTTTTTTACTCATGACACAACTACTCAAGCTGTATTTTTTTCCAAATTATACAATATTCAATATTATGCATTTTTATCATTTTCCCTTGAAGAAAGCCATCTTTGCAATATTACACTGGAAATTATGACACATAATGATATTCAATTAAATAGTATTTAGTTGTTAGTACATGCACATCTGAATTTCTTTTCTACAGCAATTGCAGTCAGACCTGTTCCAACACAGGAACCTGGTGCGACAGCTGAGTACTGAAATGCGAACCCGGGACCAGCGACCACAAAGGGAGGCCACTCTACCAGCTATGTTACCAGTCAGAGAGGAAGAATTGCAGCCAAGGTGGGAGACCCTGTCTAAAGAGCTCACACAGAAGAAACAGAACCTGGAAGATCTGATTAGAAAGACAAATGTAAGTGATATACTGAAGCTAGTTACCAATGGGAAGCTTGTTTATCAACCTCCATGTGTCTAAATCATATAATCTCTTGATCTTTTGATATTTGGAATAAACTCTTTATAACGACTGATAATGTTTCATACTAATTGGCTTCTGTATTACCTACAAAGGGAGGTTCAAGTCAGTAAAAAGTTTTCAGTAACATGAAATCCTGCAAAGCATCAACTATTTGTTTCATTTAAAAGATATGTGCATATTACAATTAGATACTTTATACCTGTTTTGTGGCAGTTAATGTATGTTTAATCCTTGAGAAATCCAACATAAAGCATTTACTAAATTAGTTTGAAAAGTAGAATTTAAAATTCAGTTCTGCTTACATTAGATTGGGGATCCATCCCTATACACCATGTAAAATATTGAGCCCCTATTTGACAACAATTGACAAGTTATAAATTTGGTACCATGGCTATATTGGCATTTATGTTTCAAGGTATCCTTTATTAATGGACCTGTTCTGTTTGTGCTCAGGAGCTGATAGGCCCCAGTAAGCTGGGCAAGAGGAACCAGCCAATGGAAACATCACTACAGTTGAATGACATCCGGCGCCACCTGGGGTCACTGAATGACCTCTGGAAGCAGCTGCAAGTTCAGGTGGACGACAAACAGCTGCGGCTGGACAAGGCCCTGGAGTTCCAACAGCGGTACCAGGATGCACTACAGAACGTCTCCGGCTGGTTGGATATCGCCGAGCAGAAGCTCTTTGCACCGGACTCGACCTTGAACTCTGAGGAGAAGGTCAAAGAAAATGAGGTAATATTTGTTGAATGCGCAAGATATATAATATCTAGTGTATATAAAATTGGTTCTATAAAATGGTGGATAATTATAAAATGTAATAGTTTATAACTGTGAAGTATTGAAAAAGTGTTCATGTTATTAAACTAAAGGCATGTAAAGAAATTTTAGTAAAAGGCTTGCATTACTGATTATGGCAAACATCTTGCCTACAACCTACCTGTACAATGTATGAACTATACATCATCACATGAATCTCTCTTATGTTGTAGGATATTCAGAGAGAGATCAAGTCATTACAGGGAGAGATCCTGGCAATGGGTCATGCTGCCCAGGAACTGTTGGCCGTCACCAATGCCGACAGCCATGACCTTATCAGACAGAGTCTTGGTAACCTTAACGACCGTGTCCAGATCCTGGAGTCCCAGGCACGGGAACAAGGAAACAAGCTGAGGAGTGTTGATCGTAACTACAAACTGTACAAGGTACCAGTTGGATGGCGACTCCAATTTATAGTTACACAACATAGTTACTGACTTATCTTCTGTGTGTAATTAGATGTTCTTATTGTCATTAAGAAATTGAATAGAGTTTAGGTCTCTCTGCTTACATATGTATGTTTAAGAGACTTACTTAATGGAAAGTGAGAAATTTCATAAACAAATTTACCATGCTTTAAATTTATGGAATGAGTTTCTGAACTGATATAGATGGATATTTATGTATGGAGGAACAGAACAGTAAGTGATATGTTCTCTACCCCTTTAGGATGAGGTCCACAACCTGGAAGGCAAGCTACTGGAGGCACGTGACATGATGTCTAGTCCTGGACCCTCTGCCCCCGTGCAACAGCAGGTGAACAAGATGCAGGTCAGTACTTTAAACTTGGTCTTGACAACATTGGTCCTTCCCCTGCCTCCATCATTATCCTTCCCATCTCCACCCTCCTGGTCAGTTCCTGTAGTTCCAACTTTGTCCTGCTGTTGAAGCATTGTTTTGACATCAGTACTTTCTAAAGTTACAGTTGGAAAATCACCAGCCTTTTCTTTGGCTTCTCTATCCAGATTTACTTTCAAAGAGTTTGCCACCAATACTTTTCCTTGACCTGCTTTTGCATTCAGCCATTCCAAAGTTTTTGTTAGAAAGCTATGCTTTCACTGCCAGCCTCCAGTTTGTGTATGTGAACCCATATCAATCCCCTCATGATTTGATTAGATCTGTTTGTCCAGCATCTTGCTTTACCCAGGCTTTCGAATCATTTGTTGTGTCACCTTCTGTAAGATGTCAGGAAACAGATGTAGTTTACAAAGGTCCCTCATAAGAGAGAGGTTTCATAGGAAACAGTCAAGGTTTTAAGAAAGTTTTCAGTTTTACCTTTGTTTATCGACATTTTACAAAATGACTGTCCGTGGATTTTTATATTATATAACAATCTGGTATACTTAATAGACACATTTTTGTCAGTGGATGACTATAAGATGAAATGTACAGCTGTTGCTCTAAACGTTAACTATCGAGAGCATGGCATGTGCTTGGGAGAATGATTCTGTGTATTGTGACAAAGGCTTTTTGCATCATATGCTTGTGGTGCCACCAAGCTCATGGAATGTGCCAACCAATCATGCCATATAATTATTTTACTGACATGACTCACACCATGCTTACATCTAATTCCATGAAATATTTACTCTCATCTATAATATTTACTACTCTAGAAGCTAAACTCTGTTAAGTAAATAACAGTTAATTTAAGTATGTAAACACGTCAGTAGAGAAAACATAATATAATACATAATGGAGAGCAAAGATTCATTACAGGGGAGTTCAGTGCTTATGTGCATTTTATCTTTAATGGTTTTTATGATGATTGGTTGTTGGTGGGACATTAATTGTCAGGTTGAATGATGAACGAAATGACAAAGGTCAGAGAAACGCTTGAACCTTACTTACAATCTGAATTTTTTGAAAATCAGCTCTCAGGCCTTTGCTCTTCATTAATAAGGCTTAGATAGTCATGTATCTCTCATTTCTATAATATTGATTAATTTTGTATTATTTATATCATAGCATATAACTCTAATTTATATTAAGGTTTTATTTTGAAAGACACACTTTTATTTTATTATTTATTGTTTACTTATTTATATATTACTTATGTTGTTATATTTATCCCAACTGACTATTCTATTCAAGATGTTGCCGGTAAGTGGGTCAGTGGAAGTAAGGTGGAGTTATCTCCCTGTCCCCAGCTTCTCCATGTTGCTAGATGTCTCTGTATTACATGTTATACATGTGATCATTTGTCTTCATCACTTGTCAGATCAAGCACAGTCTGCATCAGAGATAGTGTCTAAATTTAAATATGAACAGTTAAAAGATTTCTCAAATAGTATTCAATATTATGAGTAAAGGAAATTTGTTTTATTTTTATTGACAAATTCTGGTAATGTATTTGCAGTAAAATGTCAACTTCAGATGATAATTAATTTATTTTGTATGGTTATATTTTTATTCTTAATTTTTTTTAAAAAAAAAAATTTTATTTTTTTTAATTATGGCATGCATTTTATCATGTTTTATCATATATAATAATTCTAATTTTTTTTTTCACCTTGACCATTTACAGGAGGTATAAATTTATTATCTAATTTAGCCATAGATTTGCTAGTAGCAACATATATATTAGAATATTTTGTTTTTCCCCCATCCCCCTTCCTTTAATCTGACAAGCTTGTTTGATCTTATTTAGCGACTCTATATTTATGCTTATATGTATGAAAGATTCAAAGTTATTGGCTTTCTCTGTTTACTTCTGTTATAACTTTTTGCATTTGGAAACAAAAATGAGAAGCTTTTTTTTTCCAAGACATTAAATGAACATTTATCTCCATCAAGGTTTTTTCAAAAGGTTGGTTGGTAATGAAGCTGTAACATTAAACAGGCTTGCTCAAAACAAGGGAGATAAAAGAAGGGCTGCATGTTAATTTGATGATACTCTTGCTGCTACAGACTTCTGATTGTTAATCTTGGTTCTTGGCTCTGGAAAATTGTGCTAGAGACTCAAGCCAGTGTAACACCCCATATTCAGATTTTTTTCCACAATTTTAAAACAAGTTCTGTTATGGAATTTTAAAAAATGAATATTATAATTATGTGAGATAGTTCTAAGTTTGAAGTCTGTTAAATACTTTAATGAGGGACATGATCGGGTTTTATACTTTTTCATGCTCCTCAGTACACAGGAGATCATGGGATAGGTTCAGAGTGAATCCCTTTCATTCTGATCCAGTTTTACCACAGATAACCCTTGTTTAAAATGGCATACTGGTATCTGAATGGTAAAAACTGAAGTTAGATTTATCTCCATTGATTGATATTCCAATGTTATATGAATACCAATGTTGTTTTTCCTCAGTTATTCAGATATTTTCATTTGCAGCCCTTTATTTGCATGACAGTAGTTAGATCAAACTAATAAATCCTTACAATTATGAATATTGCATGTGAGACGGAGAAAATGTAGTAGTAAGAATAGTTTTATTTTCAGTTTGCTAATTGAATTAGAATAGGCCAAGGCCCTGTGTTCTCAAAAAATAAAAAAATGTGGATTTGAGTATGATACTCAAATTTGAGCCTGAGATTGTACATTAGTATGTTTGAGTTTTCAGAAAAATATGAAGTACAATTTAAGACTTAACCCTTTCCCTCATAGAGGACACCATGAAAAGACCTATGCAAACAGCATAAAACCAGATCAGCCTGCGAGTAACTCGCAGGCTGATCAGGTTTTATGCTGTTCGCTGCTCCTCAGTGGTCTGGAAATTAGGACTTTATAATTAAATTTGGTAAGGTTTAACTGTGGTTTTCTGCAGATCAGGTTTTATGTGATACCTATTGAGTGTGTCAAAATGAATCTATGTGAGGGAAAGGGTTAAACTCAAATGTAATCAAACTGTCTCCAGAGGACTGTCATGGGAACAAGGCATGGTGGCTGCCTAGAGCAGGTGCTTGTT
The DNA here is from genome assembly GCA_021229015.1 of Solen grandis. Lineage (NCBI taxonomy): Eukaryota > Metazoa > Mollusca > Bivalvia > Adapedonta > Solenidae > Solen > Solen grandis. The sequence goes on along the minus strand of CM037784.1, from coordinate 53,413,942 downwards.
TAATTGAGGGCAAATGTACAATAAATGAGTACCTAGACTCATAGGACTCAGGTTCCTTGAGGCAAGTTGGCAGCATCGTTAGCACTTGAACTAACATTAAATTTGAAATTCATACTTTACATTGCAATAATGAATGTTATTTTATTTGACATTTTTGAGAACATAGGGTCAGTAGATTAACCCATGTCATAGATCATCCTCATATTGTCTCCTGTGTTTGCTATGGTTTGCTTGGCAGTGCAGTGTGGAAGTGTTTTGACTTGGCTGCTGCTAATATAATAAACTGCTTATGTTCTTCAATCTCTCTCTTTGCTCCATCTGAATCCCCCCCAAAAAATGAAAAATATAATCGGTAAAAGTTTCTAGATCATCATCTACTAATACTTTAGCAAGAAAAAGTTTGGGTACAAATCCCCAATGCATGTTAGGTGGATCTGGCTCTATACTGTATTGTATATGTGGTATAAATAAGTCCCCCCTATAGGGAAGGGTACTTGTGCTGTGTCGATATATGAGTGATGTTGACAGTTGCGGTGTTATAATAACTAATCAAGTGTTCTCTCAACTAGAGCTGAGATCTTTGACTTTTTCAGTGCTTCAGACTACATACTTATTGAAGGGTCAGAAGAGATCTGGAGCAGTTATTCTTATACTGTGTGTCTCTTTTTCTCTAAGGCATTTTCACAGTTTGTCATATTAATTTTGCTCAAAATAACTGCTAGATCTTTTGTCATTCAGATTATTTTGAATGATGTAATGTTCTTATTAAATGAATGCATTTATTTTAGAAACTTTTTAAAATGTAGTATTATATAATACCAAAATGATAATAAGTTATACTTGTGAACTTGGCTAGTAAGCACAAAATAATAACACTCAAATAAAAACAAAAGTGACTTTTTTGATTCATAGAATTGTCAAGTAAAGATTGAGCTAGTGTTTGTATAAGTGGACATGTAGGTCGTGAATTCCTTCGGATTTGAAATGCATTCTCAACTGGCATTCTTCAACTGTAGCTCTCGGTATGTGTTTACTTAGTGTTCTGCTGAGCCCACATTTTTCATGATAAAGAACTCAGCCAAGTATTTTTTTTTTTTTTGAAAGGCCAACGTCGATCAAAAGTTTATCCCTTTATCGCAAAATTTATGATCTTTATGACCAGTACAAAAACAGATCACAGCTTAAGTTCCTCCATGTTGGTTTCTCCTTTCTGGTAGTAAATTCTTTCAGTCTGATTAGGTTTTCTTATGGTGGACTTGATGATGATGGCGCATTGGAATGGGATAGGGTCAAACCAGCGCCATTACACACAGAACAGTAGTGCCAAGTATAGAGTACAGGGGGCTCTGGTATTGTCTCAGAGTCCTTGTCAGGTTACTGTGTTGGGATAATCAATACAGAGGTTTCACCTCTCTGCAGTACTCTTGATTTCTGTGTCAGAAATATTCTCTATGTGCTCTTGTATTGTTGTAAACACTTGTGTTGAGGCAGTGAAATTTTCATTTAAATCATTATACAGAACCTCTAAAGCTATTCAATGTTTGTTTGTTTGTGAGAACTTCTGTAAAGGAGAGTTTATCTTTATGTATACAGTGTATATGGTGTAATTATTTTACTATGTTTGGATTAGACTTTTATTTTGGGTAGTCGGAAAATAAGGGTGGATTAGTCGATGTTTGGGAGAACCTGGGTGAAATGTGAGCAGTTTTTATTGCTGGAATGATGGTTTAAGTTAGAGGTTACCATGTTGATAATGGAATTAAAAGACTGATCGATAATTTGGATTTAGATCTGTTAAAAATGTCTAGACATAGTAAGTGGAAGTTTATTAATTTATTTAATTGGATGGAAATATTGTTTAGATATTTTGACAATCACAATTTCGACTAAGTGTAAAATATGTTGAGCTTTTCTTTAAAGAATTGATTGTATTAGATTTGACTTGTAAGATGCTTTTTACCTCTAGCATAGAATGAAAATTAATTGGCTAGAAAAAAAATTGGAAGATATGATAAAGAGAGAAGTATTGACAGTGTAGAGATAGCATTGTCAAGTCAGAAACATTCATGTTTCATATAAGTTTTACATTCAAAGCTAGTGAATTGCTTATATATATGTGTGTTATGAACATACTGTTAGGACATGATTGTGAAATTGTAGTTATTTGTGCTTCAAGTGTCATTTGTGTTATTTTGCTTTCTGTAGGACCCAGTTGCTTATGAGCAGGTAAAGCAGGTCACTAACACCGCATGACCGTGTGATAGAACATATATAATCACGTATTTAATTGAAAGGAGTTGCTTGCATGTTTTAGCAGATACAGAGTGTTTTTGATTTGTGTAGAATAAAAAGAAATTACAGATTAATAAAATAAGTAGAGAACTTAGTCAGTACTCCATTCTGGATACACCCTCTTGTAGGCAGGAGCCCCGCTGAAGTTGGTGCCACACAGGGTGTGGGTTCTTGTTGTTGGGTATTGACCGGTCCAGAGCTTGTCCTGGGTCTGACACACAGGGCCCAGTATAGGTTAAAGTACTGTGTGACAGGAATACCACAGGGGGCCTGTTGTAACGTAGATATAAAGAGCAGAGTGGGGGAAATTGGTGTCATTATGTCTGTCTCTTGGTTTGTTATTTAATAGAGTCAGTTACGCTTATTGTAAAACTTCCAATACTGACTCCACTGGAGGCATAGACATGTTCAGGGAAGGCAGCATAATAGAATATCCATACACATGTTGTTTGTATGAAAAGGAATTTAAAAGTCATTGTTACTTTATAAAGAAATATAAAGATTTTTTTCTTTTTTTCTTTGCAGACGTTTTAATATTTGATAATGTATTTATAACCTATGATGGTAGAATGGAAGTCAGATTCTATTTTATAGACTTTTGATATGACAGAAAACTATTGGCTTGATATATAAAATGAGAAATTTCTCAGTAGTTCAGGCCATGTAAAAGACAACCATATCTCAGTTAGGGCAACAGTACTGTAAACTGTATCTCGATTAACATTGCATGGCGCTCTAGCCAACAGAAAAGAGCTCATTTGTGAGTAAGTTTGGTAACATCTTTGAAAGCTGGAGTGGACTGCATTGAAAGTGTGTATATATTGGAAATGACATTACTATATCTGTATGGTAGGTCATATTCTTTCCCAGCATGCTGTTTTGTAGGTTTCAATTTAATCTTGTATCATTGTATTATAGCCCCTCAGTTTCAGATGTAGATTCTCTGAAGGAACCCATGTAATATTTATGACCTTTTAAAGAATTTCAAATCTTTACAATATAGAATCAAATTTTATGGACTTGGTGCATACCTATGGGAACTACATATAACAGTTTTAATTATTTTTTACCAAGCCTACAAAAAGTGTTTATAGATGTGTTATATATAGTTTGAAGTGAGAATATTATAAATTGTACACTAATATTGCATGTCTTGTATTTGAATTAAATTCAAACCACTGATAAAAAGAAAACCTGCATCTAAAAAAGGACATTGTTTTTTTGTGAAGCCGAAATGACTATATTTAGCTTACAATAAGTTCTTTGTCAGTTCATGCTAAATGTCTTTGTTATTTGCAGTTATTTTGTTAATAACCATCTTTTCATATATGTGACAAATCAGATATTTTTGTTAAAATTCAATTCTTTTAAGTATTTATACTAAAAGGTAATAATAAAGTAAAGTATTAACTGTAAAAAAATTAGCAATTTTATTTTTTTCTGCAGAAAATTGAGGGCCAGATGAAGAAATGTGAGACTCAGCTGGAAGGTTTGAAGAAGCGCCAGTCAGAGTTAAGTGCCCTTGATCCAGAGATTATCTCCCCTTATGAAATGGACACACTACAAACAAACTTCATGGACCTGCAGCGCAAGGTGTGAAACATTCCCTTGTCTGATTTTGTTTTAGCCATTTATGTCATGGAATACCTTAAAAGCCAATTCAGATGGAAAATCATTTCACTCTGAACAGGTTTAGAAAATGTTCCCACAATATTTCCTAACTTAGAATTTTGTCTATTTCAACATTTTACAATGGTTCTTCCACATTTATAATCCACTTGAAATATAGACTTCTGAAAGCTTTGAGAGCTGTAAATTATTTGTGAATCTTCCTCATGGTTCATTGGAGGATTTACTGGTATCCTCCTTAAAGGGAAACAGAATAATGCTGAGTACCAGATTAACATTACAGAGCTGGTACCCACACTGGTATTTACTTGATACACAGCTGGTTACTGGCTTGATAAACAACTTGTGTTGATAGGAGAATGTATATTTTATGACTTTCATGTCAATAAACATGTTGACATTGATATGTAAAAGTTGCCTCAAATTTAGAAGTCAGATATTTTAAAGAAAATTCACGTCAAGTTTACCATAGACAGACATTTTGATGTGATTTGTTCTTCAGACTAAGGAGTTACTCATGTGTTATAATGTGTACAGTGGAAAAAGCTAAAATACACTTGGAAAATTAACAACCTGCAGATATGGTATATCCTATATTTTTCACTCAATCTTCGATATATTTATTTATTTGCAGTAAAATGGTATTTTTGGTTATTTTCATAATAATGTCTATTTATAAAAAGGCAAAAGTTCTGAATAAATTTACTAAGACTAGAGATATAAGGCTTTATATTTTAGAAAAATATATTTTTTTCTCGCTCAGTGTCAGTTCAATTTTAATATTTCTCTGCATAAAAAATAGACGGTTGCACTTCTTCAAGGGGCAAGTCAAAGATATAAGTAAAGGTGATTTCTAAGCCCAGGTGACTGCTTAATGCAGGATATACGATTCAAAGTATTTACCAGAATCATAATGATTGCTTGTCTGCCCAAACAGGTGGTTGTTAAATGAGGCTATAATGATAAATTATAAACATTTTGCTTTTTCAATTCTCTAAAATTTGTCCTATTTCTGTGCTAACTTGTTTATGTATTGAGAGGCTTCACAATATCTTCTTAACTTTTTAAGATATAATCAGATTGCAGAAGGTTTATATTTTGGATATTCTGAAGGACACAGATATTAAATGATCATTGTGTGATGCTTGTGAAGGAATATCGGGTTTCATGGGAAAATAGCAATTTAATCATTAGTTATGCATAAATGATATTAATAATCATACAGTGGTACGGTAATGACTACATAGTATATGACAAGATACGTTGGCCTGTCAGTTTGCCCCGAGATAGTACGACACATTGAGTCAAGTTATACACATCATGATAGGTCGGTTATACTGAGTATCTCGTGTATAATTAGGGAATGTCAATGATTATTGATCTCTCCAGGTATAACCATTGATCTACATTGATAACGCTTTACTTTGAGTGGGGCAGCTTTCTTTGACAAACTTATTGACTTTCACAGGGTTTTGTTTGCTCGTTTTTTGTCTCCCAGATTCTATAAATATAGTGGTAAAAATTGTGCACTTGTAGCTTTATGGAAACAATGTTGTAGTAATAGTAAATGGAAGTAATGAGCTATATACGGAGTGTGATTGTGGAGGTACTGCCAGTTACTGGTCTGGAACATTGTATATGGCCCCATGAGGACAGTGTCATGGAGAGTTGTATTGATTGACACCTTAATACTGCCCATGGTGGTATGACACAAGCTAACTTACATCAAAGTATGTGCTTTGAAATTCATGAAATTCCTTTCATGAACATGATATTGATTGAAAAATTCTCTCATTCCTCTTCCCTCTTCTCTACTTTCTGTTTCTTTTTCCCCCTATCATTTCTCTTCTTCAGCTTCTCTTATTTATTTATACTGCTCTTAAGTTTTGTTCTATTTTCTTTACCCTCTCCTCTCTCCCCTGAATATTTTCATCTATTTTTCCCTTCTTTGTCATAAAATTCATCATTTTAAACAAATAGTCAACATATTTATCTAGCTTGTACTAGAGGATGATTGATAAGGGCATCTAGTGCCCCATTAACGGGACCCCTTATAAACAAACAATCTAATGTTCTCATCTAAAAGTACAAAATGAAATGTACTACATAGTGAAATATCCTGCCAGTCCAGGTCACTATTTCTCGTCACACCCATACAATGTCATGTCCATGTGTTGCCAGGTGATGGAGAAGAAGGCGAGCCTGCAGGAGTCTGTGTCAGTCCAGGAGCAGTACGAGAAGCTGCTACAGGACTACGCTGACTTCCTGGACACCGCCGAGGACAAGCTCAGGACAGAACAGATCTCCGCCCGCGACCTTGACCATCTGAAACAACAGCTCATAGCCCACAAGGTACCCACACTATAGTCTTTGTACTGTAGTATTTATGTATGCCCCTCTTTTAACCCTTTCCCTCATAGAGGAAACCATGAAAAGACCTATGCGAACAGCATAAAACCAGATCAGCCTGCGAGTAACTCGCAGGCTGATCAGGTTTTATGCTGTTCGCTGCTCCTCAGTGGTCTGGAAATGAGGATTTTGTAATTAAATTTGGTAAGGTTTAACTGTGGTTTTCTGCAGATCAGGCTTTATGTGGTACCTAATGGTAAAATGAGTTAAGGGTAAAGTGTGAGTCTATATGAGGAAAGGGTTAAATGAGTGTATATGAGGGAAAGGGTTAAATGAGTCTATATGAGGGAAAGGGTTTAATGAGTGTATATGAGGGAAAGGGTTAAATGAGTCTATATGAGGGAAAGGGTTTAATGAGTGTATATGAGGGAAAGGGTTAAATGAGTCTATATGAGGGAAAGGGTTTAATGAGTGTATATGAGGGAAAGGGTTAAATGAGTCTATATGAGGGAAAGGGTTTAATGAGTGTATATGAGGAAAAGGGTTAAATGAGTCTATATGAGGGAAAGGGTTTAATGAGTGTATATGAGGGAAAGGGTTAAATGAGTCTATATGAGGGAAAGGGTTGAATGAGTCTATATGAGGGAAAAGGTTAAGCTCTATGATAATCTTGGAAGCATTAGAATGATCAGAGTATAGTTTCATATTGAATTAAGTCCAGATAACAGTTTTTACACGGAACAGTGCTTTTCATTTACTATGCGTAACTGTGTACTTTAAGGTATCCAAGATAAAATTACATAATATGTGTATATGAACCAATAAATTTTGAGTAGAAGAAGTTGTATTTTCATTCTTGATTAAATCATTTTAAATATCTGAAATTGACAGTATTTTAAAAAGGCTGGGGTTCATTCTTAAGGTGTATATAGATAATGAAGCTATCTGATCCATATGATCACATGTTTCCTTGTCAAGAAATATTAATGTAATTTTTTTTTTGTTGAAACAAAGTAAGATTCTGAAGTGAACTAAACTCGCTATTTCCCCGTCCTGCAGGACTTCTTCAGTGACCTGGAGGTACACCGCGCCATGCTGGACTCCCTGGTCTCACAGTGTGACAAGGCCACCAAACAGAAGCACCTTCCCCAGCACACCCGTCTCAGCAACCTCACCTACGTCCTCCAGGACAAGGCCAGTCTTCACGGTCAACGTCTTGACCGGCTTGTCCGACAGTGGGCCGAGATGGACGAGAAATTCAACCAATTGCAACGATTCTTACATGACATAGAAACACATATACCTAAACCAATTACAAATGATGACAGTTTACAGTCAATCCAGACAAAGATAAGTACATATCACAGGCTACAGAGGGAGCTGACCGACGAGAAACCTACAGTGTTCCAAGTGGTAGATAAAGGGAAACAACTCTTGCATAGTATTAATTGTCCGGCATTAGAAATGTTGATCACAGACCTGGCAGACAAGTGGGTGGACTTAAATACAGATCTGTCCCATGAACTGAAAAGGTAAGCAACACTTTATACTTCAATATAAGAGAATAAGTGTTCATAGTCTATCAACCAATCAAGCAGTTCTATTCCTGATTATAGCCATAAATTGCCTAATAACAACATTTATATGAATTTTTTGTGAATGTGTCAAAGATAAAATTTCATACTCCGATTTACTGATAGGTCGTAGTTGATATTCCATTAGGTTTTATGAGTAAAGAAGCTCCACTATGATAATTTATTTAATTATAGTAGTTAAAATACTCATTCTTGAGTATAATTTACCTGTCAAAATACAAGACAGTATCTCAATGGTTAAATGTCAGTAAGAAAGGCAATAGATTATGATATATACACACAGGAATGCCTACACAAGAGTTATAATTGCTGTATGTAGGGCCTGTATTACTTGCTACATTAAATCAGTGAGTAAAGTCTTTCTTTAAGATGGATAACATATTTGGTATATAAACCAATCATCTTTGTGGGCCACAACATGTATTATACTGGTCATAATATTCTATTATATTTATTAATTTATATTTGCACCGAATTCATATAATTCCTGTTAATATTATCCCCTGATACTTGCTGTTGAAATCACCATCATTACAACAGCAGTACTAGTCTGTATAACTTGCAGTAGAGCCTGTATATTAGTCAGTCCATCATTTATGATATCCCACAGATCCCAGTCCCTGGGAGAGCAGCTACAGGTGTTCGAGGCCGAGGCGTCCATTCTGAAGTCCTGGCTGGCCGCGGCCAGGTCCAAACTGACCGGCATCAAGCAGCTGTCCTCTACAGACATGAAGAGTATTGCCACTGTCCGCAAGCAAGATAGACAAAATCCTGGTGAGTTGAGATACTGTACTTCGGATCATATTGAGGCTATTTCATGGCTGGTTTGGATTATAGAAGTAAACTAGTGAAATAAATATTTCTGGACTGGAAACATTTATTTTACATGCCATTATTTTTTCTACCAGTTTAAACTAATATCTCTTGAAGCAGTCTATGTGTATTACTGTACACTGGTTCATACCTTGGATCCTGGTTATATAATTACAGTATGGTTCAACCTGACATGGAGCCAGTGTCAGAGCTGACTGCAGTATACCATGCAATTCCTTTCAGTTCATTTATTAGGCCTAGATTGTGTGATATTTTACCAATTGCTATCAATTCAAAATTTATATATGTTTTAAATATGTTTATCAGGAATTCCGCAAGGATGTGGAGAATCAACTCCCACTGAGAGAGAAGGTGATGTCTATTGGGAAACAGTTGGCACAGAGCAAGGTATACCAGACCGCTGATCTGGAGGACCGGATGCGTTACCTGGAGCATGAGTGGGCACATCTGGAGCACGACATCAACAACACGGAGGAGTATCTGCACCAGGCCCAGATGGACCTCATGCCCTCCAGACAGGCCCTGGGCGAGCTCAACGCCTGGCTGGCTGAGATTGAGGAGACACTCAGGGACGAGAAAAACAAGCCCCTCAAGAACCTGGCTGATCTCGAGGTCATCCTGAAGAAGTATAAGGTGGGTTTCTGTTAAACGTCAGATAAAATGTTAGTAGTTAGTGGTTAAGACAGTGAATAGATAACTGATAAATGACACTCATTGACATGAACTAGGAAATCTGTTCCAAATATGCTAATTGGGACAATCAGATATTTGACAATTTGATTAATAGAGCCATTTTTATTGTATTTAAATGCAGTGTTTTATAGAAATATTTTATCAGCTTACCAAAAGTTTTCATGGTCTTGTTTTGCATGAAAGTTATTTATCTTTATTTTTAAAAGACCACATATCTTCCATACAGTCATACAAGATAGACCTGTCCAGCAAGCAGCTGACCGTTGACTTTGTGAACCAAGACGTTCTCCAACCTAAGGATGAACTGGAAGGACCCCCACCAGCGGAAAGGAATGAATTCTCCGAGCGCCTGGGCACCCTGAACGGGCGCTGGCAGGAAGTGAGCCGTCATGTGTCCGACAGGCTGAAGTCCCTGGAAGCCATACAGAACAAGTGGGAGGAGTTTGAGAAGAGTTTGAGTAAACTGAATGGATGGTTCCACGAGCAGGAGGACAAACTGAAGAAATACCGCCTCATCGGGCATGAAGTCAGTGTCAGACAGACGCTCAAGGATGTCAAGGTAAAGTACTGGATTGGATGATTTCTTAATATCATAGTGTCTTATAGAATAATTTATTATCTAGATTTACTTAAAAGCTTTTTTTGCTGTAGGATTCTTTTTAAAAAAATTAATTATTATAATCTGGGAAAGAAGGGAGGAAACTGATAAAATTTAATAAACTTTCAGTGATATTTAATTTTAAAAAAAATTGTACTACTGTAACTATTCATGGTTATATTAGATTTGTGTTGCTTCTTTTGAATTTATTATCTTGCAGAAAAGCAATAGTTTTCTTAATAAGATGAAGTTGTAACAGGTCTGAATCAATGTATAAACAATAACATGAATGTTTTGACACTGTTTCAGGCCCTGCAACTGACAATGAAGACGAAGCAGATAGAAGTGAACTCTGTGCAGGAACTTGGGGATTCCCTGATCTTACTGAGCGAGGACTCCCCGCAGGTGCGACAGTGTATACAGGAAAGCGTACATAACGTCGACAAACAGAAACGTAACCTTGAAAACAATATCAACCAGGTATGTGCTTAATCTTTATAATATTGACATCTTATGACTGGAAGAGAACTGATCATGTAAGTTATAGGACATTAAACATATGGATGACATTGTAGGCACCTGAACATCAAGTATTACTGGTACATTTTTAAACCTCAACTCTCTGTTGTAACTCAGAATCAGAGCTTTGTGCAAAATATCATTAGATCAATACAAATGCACTTTCATTTACATTATTTCTCTGTGAAAATACATCTAAAGATAATTAAATGTAGATTTAGGGTCCATTGCTCAACAGTGTTATACTGGAGACCAGGTTATAATGGAGAACATTAAAATGGCTCTACATTATTAGATATTGACACTGGTGCCTCATGTTGTACACAGGTCCATAAGCTACTGGAGGACATCCTGGGACAGTGGGACAGTTACCATGGCGAACTGCAGTCTGTCACCCAGACCCTGTCAGAGACAGAGTACTGCCTGCAGCGCTACACGTTGATTGGTGGTGACATCGCTACTCTCAAAATACAGGTGGAGAAACTGGAGGTACGTGTTACAGTATGATGGGATGGTTGTTCAGTTTTGTATTATAGTCACTGAAATCATATTGATTTCATTATGTTACTATTTGAAATATTGATTTTTTTTTTTTTTTTTGGTTCATTTAAAAATCATATTCTTTTAAGAAATAAAATTAAAAATAAATAAAACTTTTCATCTGTCATTTGCTTTTGAAAATAAAATTTCATATCTATAGGATATCACATGATTTGTCATATAATATAGGGTTAAATGATACATGAAGGTTTTACATTACATGTGTTGAATATAAAAAAATACATAATGGCTATATTACACGGAAACAAGAAACGTCATGTGATAAATATCTTTTTTTGCAGTATGAAAGACCCTGAGAGCTGGTGTAACCTAGTATATATGTTGAGGTTTTAATGTCAGTGACGTACATTTGAAATGAATGACTTTCAGAATCTCATGGGTGATATGGAGCGTCACGTTGCCCGTCACGAGAAGTTCTCCCAGCTGGCCACGCGCCTGTCTAAGGTTTGTGAGCCTGGCACGCGACAGGAGATCAAGAAGACCCAGTCCGACCTGCAGAAGAGATGGCAGAACGTGTTTGCCGAACTGTCCGCCCGGACAGAGAAGTTCCGGGACTGTCTGCAGCAGTGGCTGATGTATGAGGAGGAACATGTGTCCGCCAGGACTTGGCTGGATGCCAAGGAGAAGCTGTGTGATGAACTGCTGTATGGGAAGGAACCTCGCAGCAGACGGGACAATAACTTGGCAAACTGCCAGGTCGGACTTCTTTTTCTTTAATTCATCATACTTGATATTGCGTGTATCAAAATTCATATATGAATGTTTTAAGCTAGAAACATAGTTTTTTAAAGGATAAATTGATAAGATCCCTAATTTAGAATTTCTTAGCTTTTTGTTGATAACATGTTTGTTACGGATGTTAAGAGATTCAAAACACACTTACTGAAATGACTTAGCCATCTCAGATATGGATTTTTTTCTTATTTATGTGAATATAAATATAAGATCTCAGATATGGATTTTTTTCTTATTTATGTGAATGTAAACATAAGGATATGGACACATATATGAAGATTTGTATTTAAGTAATTGTTTTTCAATATTTCAGGCCCTTCAACGAGACCTGGACAACTTCCAATCTCAGCTTGCCAATCTGTACAGAGTGGGTGATGCTGTCACCAAGAACATGGACCCTTCATCCATCGTCAACATCACGTCCAAACTCTCTGGTCTTGAACAACGTATGCTCACTCTCAGACAGAAGCTTGGGAAACACATTCAGAGTCTCCAGGGAGATTTATCACAGCAGAGACGCTTCCAGGAGGCTTTTGACAATGTGAAAGCATTTGTGTCGCAAGCTCAGCGAATTCTAAGTCTTGAGGATCCCAATAAATCAGCTGATGAGAAGGCACTCAGTGATAGATTGGAACACTTGAAGGAACTGTTATCACAATTTCATGACAATTCTACACAATTAGATGGTTTGAATGACATGGGATACAGACTGGCCCTGAATGAGACATCAGCCGCGGAGCTTCAAGAGTTGAACCATAAGTGGCATGACCTGTTTTCAGAGACAAAGGAGCGATGCAAGACCCTGCAGGGGCTGTTACTGGTGCAGCAGGACTTCACAGCCAAATGTGACACATGGATGACCTTCCTGGCCCAGACTGAGGCTGACCTTTCCACCGAGATTGTCGGTAACCTTATTGACCTGTTGGCACAGCAGAAGAAATGTGAGGTGGGTATGGTTAGATTTTATTTCTAAACATCTTGAGATATGTTACTAAGTTTTAGGTTGTTTTCTGTCTAGTATGAATTTTGTGATTTCTAAACATCTTGAGATATGTTACTAAGTTTTAGGTTGTTTTCTGTCTAGTATGAATGTTGTGTCAATGTAAGTTTATGAGATACATAGAATTGTGTTTTATAATTATGTTTACATTTAAAAAGTGAAGCCATAAACATACAATATAAGGTTCAATGTTTTATATATACATTAATGTAGAGATAGTCATGAAAGAACACCAGTGTATAGCTGTTTCTGGTTTGTTTAATAGTACCATGGATGTAGTAAATGACATAATGTCAATAAAAATCATATAACAAATAAAATAGTTCTCTCTGTAATTTCCTCATATTCTCAATTAGGATAATTATGTTTACTTTCTCATTAGCAGTAAACTAAATTCGTATTTCATTTACATGAAGTTATTCATATGTTTTATGTTTCATTTATCTGTATTTCACTTGTATGTTAATCAGAAATTTGAGGCTGAGATGTACAGCAGACAACAGATCCTGCACGCCATCATCAGCGATGGCCAACCATGATGAATGAGGGAGACATTGACAACAAGGAGAGTTCCAGCAAAAGCTGCTTCTATTGGCTGAGCAGTGGCAGAGTGTGGTGAGGAGAGCCAATCAGAGGAAGTCTATCATAGACAGCACGTCAGGCAGTGGCAGAGCTTCAATGACATGTGTGAGAAACTGAGAGGTTGGCTGGCGGAGAAGGAGGAGGTTCTACAGGTGTTCACGTTTGACAAGGCCTCGTTACAGAAGGTGAAGAACCTTGTGGAGAAGGCAAAGGTGAGTTGGAACTGAAGCATGGGGCACAGGGTTACAAATGGCTTAGATAAAGAAAATACTTGTGTTGTGACGAACAGGTTTAATAGATCGTTACACAGTTAAGTCCAAGTTAATTTCAGGAAGAGAATTTCAGTCATGAATTATTCTTTTAGTAAGGATGGAGTTTCCATAAGATTTATTCAGATCCATTAAATACCCTCTTCATAGTAAAATACCTGATACTTACATGTAAGGATGCATATTATATTTTACATTACATAAATATATGAACATTCTATCTGAGATTGTAGATGATAATTCTGATATATCCCAACTCCACAGAGCACGCAGAATGAGTTCAAGCTACAGGAGGACCTGTTTAAGAACATGAACACCCAGGGTAAGCAGCTGATCCAGCGGGCAGATGACAAGGCCCAGGAGGAGTTGCGGGTCAGTCTGGCCCAGGTCCAGCAGCACTGGCACCAGATCTACGTCAAACTGGACGAGGAGCGAGAGAAACTGGAAGGTATTCTGAAACAGTGGCGGGAGTGTGAAGACGACATCGAGGATATCCTCACCTGGCTCAAGGACACAAGGAAGACACTGGGGGCCACGCTGCCAACAGCGTACCAGGATCTCACTGCTGATATGCATAAATGCAAGGTATAGAGGGAGTTTGATTTTATGTTGTTTTTACTCTAACTTAATTAATCAAATACTTACATTAAAAGATAGTTCATATTTGTATGGAATAGGGTATGAAAGTCCTTTCAAACATTTCCATTTAACGAGAGATTCTTTTAGTCATTATCTTTACAAAGTAAATATGATTTACAGGAAAACTTTAAATACAGGATCTGATCTGTATGTAAATATATCATGGGTAGAAGTGTACCTAATAAAAGTGAATGAAATTTTTAATTAAATCCTTAAAATCTGTATGAAATTTACATCTACATTATTCATCAAAGAGTCAAATTTGAACTCTCATTTCCAGGACATCGAGGCAGCTTTTGTGAACTCCGAGCCCAAGCGTCAGTCCCTTCTAGCCAATGAGAGATCCCTAGCCAAGACGATAGAACCGGAGGACTTGAATGTGCTCCACCAGAGGATCCGGCTGCTGAACAAACAGTGGGACGAGCTGCGTAACCAGGCCAGTCTCCGGGCACAGAGGATTGACGACACGATGTTCCGGTGGTCCAGCTTCAGTGAGAAGTTCAAGGAGCTGTGTGACTGGATAGATCGGATGGAAGTCAAGGTCATCTCTAGCAAGGACTTCCACATCGAGGATCTCCTCAACCGGATGGAGAGGGTGAGTTGGGTTGATCATTTGAAAAAGTTTGGATTCATTGTTTCACTATACCTGTGATATTGCAAATGCTAGAACAATATGACGCAAATCATGGACCTTAATTAATTTCGGTATAGTCGAACATATTGGGTATGGGCAACAAAAATAGTGCTTTGATGCATCTACATGAATTGGTATTGCTTTAGATTTGTGTCACCAAAACATACATTTCTGATATTTGTAAGCAGTCTTTCAGCATGGTTTAAACACATGTAATAAAAACACAAAGTGGTTTTATGCTTACATGGGTGTACAATCATGTAGTTTCAAGGGAGAACTACATGGAAGGAAAAACACTGCAATGTAGTCAAGGACAACCTCACTGACTGATCAGGTTATATTCTGTTCAACTTTAAATACTTTAGAACTAGATCATCAAGACAATTTTTAACAGACTGGTATACTGGGTACTCTGATGGTCTTTGATATACCATGATGTTTATAGGGATAATTAAGAAATAAATGGTCAATTAAGATGCAGTGTTCCAGTAGAGTAGATCACCAATATAGGTAAGAAATAGGTACAATACATTGATTATATACAGTATATCTGCATGTGTATGTAAGGTAATTTGATTATCAAATATGCAAGTCTATTGTTATATGTTAATTGAATAGATACCTGTTGTAAGTAGACTTTAAATTATCCCTAGGTTAGGTCTTTTAATGACATGGTCTTAGCCACCATAGGGCATACGGCTTTAAAGGTAATGCTCCCTTGGGCAGGTGAAGATTTCTATCAAAATCTGATAAA
>CM037784.1:53348159-53398159 GCA_021229015.1 Solen grandis | reverse complement strand
CCCCAAATTAGATAAAAGTTGAAAAAAAGTCTTGGTGAAATATTTTCATTTTTTAATGTCTTCAAAGTGTCAAAGTTTCATAGAAATATTACCATTCAGTGGCAAGGTATGTAAAGTGGCTATTAGGGTTCTAATACCTTAACCCTTTCCCTCATAGAGGATACCATGAAAAGACCTATGCGAACAGCATAAAACCAGATCAGCCTGCGAGTAACTCGCAGGCTGATCAGGTTTTATGCTGTTCGCTGCTCCTCAGTGGTCAGGTAATGAGGATTTTACAATTAAATTTGGTAAGGTTTAACTGTGGTTTTCTGCAGATTAGGCTTTATGTGGTACCTATTGAGTGCGTCAAAATGAGTCTATATGAGGGAAAGGGTTAAAGATCTGAAACACATTGTGTTATGCTATAAAATCAAGTTTACTATATGTAGCAGAATCCTCATATAGGGGATACCATTATCAGTAATTCCTGGTTATAGCGAACGTATTTTCAGGTCTTGCTTTGCCCCTTCTTAATTCTGTACTAATATTTTATAGGTAATTCTGTTATAGGGAATTGTTGGCTATAGCATACACTTTATTTGGTCCTTGTGAACCGTATCCCACTGAACTTTAGTGAACTGATTATTAAGAACTGCTCTTTCACTGGTGAAAATCACTGTTGCAAATGATTTGTTTACACCCTGTACCTGCCAAATTACTTAGGTTGCATATGATTACAAGTTTGGCATACTAATGGTGTTATTCTGATATACTGTCACGTTTGCATGATTTTATGAGGGAAGATCGACCAATTAGATGAATATAAATAAATGCATGTACTTATTTTAGTACACTTATAAAACTAAATTATTACTGATTGTTGTGTTATGGGTCCTTTATACTATGCTGAATCCTTGTATCACATGCTTGTCAACATGGTATCAAACTGTGTTGATGTCACTATATAAGTCAGGTAAAATCAAAAGATAAATTTTGAGGCAATTTATCGACTGAGTTAGACAAAAGGCACTCACTTTAGAAACAATGTTTGATATAATATGCAAAATTGACTAAAACCTTAACAGAAATAGCAAGTGATTATGCCATTCCGAAAAGTACTATGTTTGTAATTATCAAAAGTACATGTATCAGTGTACAAAAAGTCAGACGTATATGTCATTTGAAATCTTTTTTTTAGGTTTTTGATCCCTACAAAATTTTTGTTCCCTACAAAAAAATTTCATATCTAAGGAATTTGTTCCTTATACAAATATAAGTGACTCTGGCTATAGCAAACTGGAAATGGTGGTCCAGTCTAGTTTGCTAAAAGGAGCTTACAGTGTAAGTAAATAAGCAGTTACAATAGTATTGTGCAAAGTTCTTGAATATTCTTTCACTACCTGAGATCTCAAGAAGCAGACCTTTCACTACCTGAGATCTCAAGAAGCAGACCTTTCACTACCTGAGATCTCAAGAAGCAGACCTTTCACTACCTGAGATCTCAAGAAGTAGACAAAGGTTTTCTATGTGAAACAGAGTCCTATGTTTGTAACATTCACATTTTCTGCATTATTTCATTTCATTATGTGGACAGTTCTGTAAATATGATGAAACAACAATTATCAAAGGAAATTCAAACCTACCTTGAAGTTTCCTTGCTTCTGAGAAGCGGCGAAAGAACTCATTGTCAGTAAAGATGAGCTCAAAGAGTTTGTCGACAGACACCTGGTAGACCTCATTGTGAGCCAGACGGGTAAAGTGGTCATGACCGGAACACACAACCTCACCTGAAAATTAAACATCAGATAATCAGATCTCTATGATACTCAGTTAGCGGTACCCACGGGTAGTAGCCAGGATCAATTAGGCAGCAGCCAGTACCCACAGGTAGCAGTCAGGATCCAACTCGAAAGCAGCCAGTACACACATGTTGCAGCCAGGATCAAACAGGCAGCAGCCAGTACTAACAGGTAGCAGTCAGGACCAACTCGAAAACAGCCAGTACACACATGCTGCAGCCAGGATCAAACAGGCAGCAGCCAGTATACATGGGTAGCAGCCAGGATCAAACAGGCAGCAGCCAGTACCCACAGGTAGCAGCCAGGATCCACTGGGCAGCAGCCATGAGTTACCCACGGGCAGCAGCCAGAACCCATGTTGAGCAGCCAGGACCCAATGGGCAGCAAAAAACAATTACACTGATAATTAGTCGCCTTCATTTGATCCAGAACAATTTCTTCTGAGATCCTGCAAATAATCTGGTATCAGGTGTGGATGTTCATTTTCAAGATACTGTGAGGATCAATATATCCCAAGTATATCTGATACTTAATGTCTGCTATATCAATTATTTTGTAAAACTGATTCCTTCAACTTGAAGGAATTCTACCCCTTCACCTCAGGAATATTCCTAAATACATTCATGACTTGATGACTCAATATCAATTTACTAAACTTAAAATGGATTGTGAAACAATGATTTTTTCTTTGCTATACAAACTGTACATAATCTCGGTTCCACTATTGTATAAAGAAACAGAAAAGACTGATCAAAAAGCCAGTACAAACTATTTCTTTACAGATGCATTGTAACATATCATTAACCCTTTCCCTCATAGAGGACACCATGAAAAGACCTATGCGAACAGCATAAAACCTGATCAGCCTGCAAGTAACTCGTAGGCTGATCAGGTTTTATGCTGTTCGCTGCTCCTCAGTGGTCTGGAAATGAGGATTTAACTGTGGTTTTCTGCAGATCAGGCTTTATGTGGTGGTACCTATTGAGTGCGTCAAAATGAGTTTATATGAGGGAAAGGGTTAACTCCTTTAAATGGTTCAGAAAGTTACAATTTCATGGCAGATATTTTATGTTTTACCTACATCATATTGTGTACAGTAACTTGTACTGAAATTGTACTGAAAATTTGTATCAGTATTGCTCCAATGAATAATTCCTAGTCAATATACTATGATTTTTAGCAATTAATCATTATCATCCGTGCATATTTCTATCAAGTACCATTTTAAAAAGTGTTAAAAGTACCAATTTTGGTATTGGACACATGCCTACTGTTAAATAATTGAGATATAAATATCATTAACTATCGCACCAGTGGCCTGTCAGTTGAGTCTAATTACACGGGTTCTAATTAATGTAACCAAACATGTATTTTATTGTATATAAGGAAAATGTTGGGACCCAACCATCTGCTCCAAAATCTGGACTGTTCAGCTAAAACTGATTAACAGCTGGAATTTCCTGTATAAGGAGTACAATACACATTGAATCAAGGTACTTAAATATTTATTTATTTACAATTCAGATATTCACAGTACATTAATCACAATGCTTGTATGATTATATAGCATAATACAGGACATGTATGATGTAAAGTGAGAGAATTTCCTTTAAAACATTAACAATAAATAGAGGTTGATGAAGTTTTACATCAAACACTTTATGCATTTACTTAGTGAGTTTTTCTCTGTAAGAAAAATAATTTTTCAAAAACAGGTCAGAGAAATAATAGTTAAGAGAGAGTGATCTAGGAACATAATGAACCAGAGTCTCTTTCAAAGGCAAACTGACGATGATTCAGGTAGAAAGACTTAGATCTATTCATGATTGAAAACAACATTTAAAGAATGATATGCAATGGTTTAATGTAAGTCCTTGATCATAATGATATTCTAAGGTAATGTTGCTCTAAAAAGGGTAAAATTCATACAAACAAGAGGGCCATGATGGCCCTGAATCGCTCACCTGAGTACCATTGCTTCAACTGATATCAAGGTTTTTAAACAGACAAGGATTCTGATATAACTTAATCTAAAACATTTTACCCCTGACAATACTACACACCAAATATCTAAGCAATGGGCCATATGGTTTCAGAGAAGACTTGGGCGCAGGGTCATTTATCACCGTAGGGCCAAGACTTTGAAAATCTTTGTAATGAACCATTAGATGCTACTACATACCAAAAATCTTAGCTCTAGGCCTTATTGATTCATAGAAGAAGATTTTTTAAGATTTTCCTATTTAACTCTATGTAAAACAAGTGACCCCTGGTGTGGGGTCATTTATCACCATTGGGCTATGATTTGTACAATCTTGGTAGTGGCCCATAAGATGATGCTACATACCAAATATCTAAGCTCTAGGCCTTATGGATTCATAGAAGAAGATTTTTTAAGATTTTCCTATATAACTCTATGTAAAACAAGTGACCCCTGGTGCGGGGTCATTTATCACCATAGGGCTATGATTTGTACAATCTTGGTAGTGGCCCATAAGATGATGCTACATACCAAATATCTAAGCTCTAGGCCTTATGCATTCATGGAAGAAGATTTTTTAAGATTTTCCTATATAACTCTATGTAAAACAAGTGACCCCTGGTGTGGGGTCATTTATCACCATAGGGCTATGATTTGTACAACCTTGGGGCCCTAAGAAAAAAAAAAAGCTAGGCCTTTTTGGTCAATTTTTTCCTATATTAGCCTATGTGAAATCAAGTGACCCCTGGGGCGGGGCCAATTTTGACCCCAGGGTCATAATTTGTACAATCCTGGTAGAGAGTCATAAGATCATGCTACATACCAAAAATCAAAGGCTAGGCCTTGTGGTTTCAGAGAAGAAGATTTTTTAAATTTTCATTTTTAAAATCTATTTTTAGCTCCTGTGACCTAATTATGCGATGGACCAGAACCATTTATACAACTTTAGTAGAGCTTCATCCAAGGAACATTCCTGCAAAATATTTTTCAAATTGGCCAAGCCGTTTAGGAGGAGATGTTGTTTGAAGCAATTGTTGACGCCGGACGCACGCACGCACGCACGCACGGACGACGGACGCCGGACAAAAGGCGATCAGAAAAGCTCACCTTGAGCACGTTGTGCTCATGTGAGCTAAAAAACAGTTGTACTCCACCATATATTTGAGATTAAAATCAGGAATGTAAAAGGCATAGAGGTTGATTTATTGAAAATATATATGGAAAACAAGTATGAGTTAAACAGACAGTTCATTTCATTTAAAATACACAGTTTAATCTTAAAAAGCATGATTTTTTTCTATCTTGATTCTGGAGTGTGCATGATGAAGTCCTACATTGTGGTTTACACTGACTGGGAATTAAGGAAGCTGTCACACACAGCTATGGTTAGTTATGGTTAGTATACACTCATTATACCAACAGTCACAAGAGTCAGTGATGAAAAAAGTGATATTTCTCACAATATAGGAAGCGAGTAGCCACTGACCCAGTGACCTAAGCAGACTGACAGACACAGATTCTGCTTTCATTTAAATTTGACAGCCCTGATACCAGAATGCTTATGTATATAAATGTGTAAATATGTAAGTATGATATACAAAGAAGCATGTATGCAGGAAATACGAACTGAGCGACAGATGGGCCTGTCATTAAACGGTGGAGATTTGTATCCATATACAGACGTAATGAAACATATATATTCTGCATTCTGTGGAATCAATTTTCTGGTATTTAGGAGAGAAGAGTAAAAAGGGAGGTTGGACAGATTATCAATATGTAATGACAAAAACACCGGGGATCTGGTGGTAACAACTTGAGATATTTGCTAGGATGGACAAAAAATGTGTTTACTTGCAAAGAGCATTAAATTAATTACACTACCGGGACATAAATGTATATGCATGTATGCACTTATCTGGATGCACTTGAGATATTATCATAATCCAAAAGTATCTGAATATCCTTAAACAGAAGGGAAATGGAGATGAAGGGTACCAAGCAATGTAATTAAGTTGTTGATGGGTAAAATCTAAGGATGATGATCCTTGAAAGAGTATTTGTTTGCAGTTAACTTGACTGAGACTTTTCTCTGTGGGTTGGTACATACGGATTTTTTTTACAAAAAGAGTGAACAGTGAAGAAGAAGTCTAAACAAAACAGAATAATATGACAAGCACACTTCAGACCTAGTGCAGCCCATTTAAATCCAGAAAGAAGTGTGGGATTTACAGGTTTTTACACAGCTTAAGAATTTCAGTGGGTGGATTGGGTAACCATTAACAAACATTTTTTCAAGGATGGCCTTCAAAGCCATATTCAAGAGTTAAGCAGTTGGATTACTTGCTTGTTATCAACATTATGACAAGTCCTACTTCCTGGACACCTATTTTTAAAGGGATCGTCCTTCTTTAAGCATTTTTATGTCTTATATGCCTGTATAAACACTAGCAAAGACATATTGCATAGAGATAGGAAACTCCTATAAAAGCCAATGGAAAATTATTGTTTAGGCACACAGATGATCATTGAATATTGCAAACTTTACAAAAAGTATGGAAAAACCACAAAGGAAATGAAATAATCATTTAACTACTACAAGGAATTATTTTCAGTTTGATTTATTTTAAAAAATCTTTAAAATTGTGAATTAAATTCAACCAGTGTAGCAGAAAACAACACATTTACACAATTATCATCATGCAGGTACTCATCTAGGTTAAATTACTTTTTTTTTAGATATATTAGGCATCATTTTGATGGTTATGTGGTGTTCTATTGTAAGATACAATTTACTTTCACATATCTTCAATAGAAAAGGAGAAATTCTAAAATGTGACTTTGTGAAAATTGAACAATTTGTTACATGCTTTTGTGAGATTTTCACTTGTTGCCAATCTTTGTTGAACAGGTCTAACATCAGTCGGACAATGGCTAATAAATTCCTTTAAACCAACAGAAATAGTAAACCCTTTGCTTCTTTATCCTTTCAGTATTTAAACAAAGGAGATAAAGCTAATGAAGAAAATCTATTTTAATCTCCAGGTACTATCAGCAAAGGGTGAGTGTGATTCACTGAAATAGCAATAATGTTGATAAATTCAGTAACATTGTAGACATGTGCCATGATAACACACCACTCTACATTACCTTGAAAAGCATCCTGAAAATCCATCTTTATCATACCATGCATTACTCTCATACCAAATAAGAATCCTGTTCTTGTTTTGGAGCTGCGACAATATTTCAGTCATATGACAAAATCCAGCCAATAAGGACGTTGGGTGCAAATGCACCAAGGTAGAATCACCTTCGAGGGTCTTTCAATGCCTCTTAACTTAAACAAGAAACATGTCAAATATCGCAAAACTTGGTTTTCAAGTATTGCCCTTAACAAGTAAACTTATTTTTAGTAATAGTGACCTTGACCTTACTGACCAGAATATCAAGTCCAATCTTCCTTTACCCATAAGAAATCTATCTACAAAATCTGATCATCATACCTCAATCCTAAAATAAACAAAAAAATCTGTTTTCAAATAACAGTGACATTGACATGAATTCAATCTAAATTAATCTCCCTCTTCCCATAAGGTATCTACCTACCAAGTATGAACACTAGCTCTTCTGTAACAGGAGATATTCAACGGAAGCGAATTGTTTGACTCCCACCCAATGACGTACCCGGCCATTCTAAAAACCAGGTTTTCAACAAAAATCTAGAGTGACTGGTACTCAAACCCACAGTAGTGAGGGGCTCAGTGACAGTAAGTCACCTTGGTATGTTTAGCTACAGATTAAACCCATGTCTCCCATTTCTTTCTTCGCCACATTTAAGATCCCTCCCTCCATTACCCTGGAAATGTTTACAGTACCTTCGCTGACATCCTCCTCCGTGTCGTCACTGAAGTCTGTAGGGTCTTCCTTCTCCTCGTTGTTGTTGTCAAGGTTGGGAACAGAGAGGGAATCTTCAAGACTGATGTCAGCCTGGGTGGAATCTCCCTCCTCTGCGTTGACATGGAGATCAGAGGTGGGCAGAAGATCAGAGGAGTCACCCTGAAACCACAGGACAGAGAGTTATTGCCTTTTTCCTTGACAAATGGTTTTTAAACAAATAAATGGATTAAGAAGGCCCTAGATCACTCATGACTACAGCACCATCTAAATGAAGCTTTATCAGTAACTGAAGATTTGACTTTGTTAGTCTCAAAATCACCAGTTTCAAGATGATACATGGTTAAGTTACATCTTTTGGAGCCCCTTTTTTTCAAAGCAGAGTTATTATGATTTAAACCAAATGGTATTTAATTCTGACCAATTGTTCAAGGGAAGAAAGTATTTTAATTTTTTCCCTGAAACATAAAATTCTTTTGGCAACCAAATTTCTGTATATTGATTAAGCTTATTTTAGCACCTTTCTTGAAGAATCGTTTATGCTAAATTTCATCACCGTCTGTCAACTGGTTTCAGAGGAAATGTAAATTAAAGGAAATTGCTGATTATGTTTGCCACTAACCGCATGACAGATGGAGGATAATCACATAATATCTCACATTAAGCAACTTGTACTGCCATTTACTGGCTGACCATGTTTTAAATAGACCTGTTTCAGTTTATTGTCTTTATTGACTCTTGAAGTTATATACCATACTAAAATTTAAATAGCTCAAACACAAAATATGTTCCCTATGTTTCAAAGGAGATTTGAGTTATATTTAAGATTAAGCCTGAGATCATACTTAGTTTTTAATTTTGAATCAAACTTTGTTAAACATGACACTGAGAACTGAACAACCAATACAGATTTTGTAGGCCTTCTAACTAGTGCCATATTCTACTATATCAAATGACATTGCGCTCAAACAGTTATTTCTGGTTTCGTTTAACCATCACATAATTATTATCTTATATCTGTTTCATATAACTAATAAGTCAAATTACATCACTGCACGTCACACACGTATATTCTATATGTATGCATAGTGTGTTGAACTCGAACAGCTGGATTAAATGTGTTTGATTCATTATTCGTATGATGTTGAAAATGTATGAGAAATACACACGTTAAATTGTTATTTTCAGTTTTTATTTGAAACTATTTTCTTGGTGTTAGATTACAAAATTCATTTATTCACAGTCCGTTCATTCATGTTTTGTTTGTTTGTTTGTTGTTATAATCGTGATTTACTGTCACTATAGGTCATATGATAAAAAGAATCTGACATGAATTATCATTTCATTTCAAATTTTACTAAACTCGTTCACCAGAGGCTCGCTTAATAAAATTTTCATTAACTCATTTAGTAATATTTGATATGAAATAACAATTCATGCCAGATTCTATATCTATATCCAACTGAAAAACAAACACTTTTTTAGCTTTCCTGATACAATTTGTATACAATCAGTGTTCAGTAGATGGCAAAAAATCTGCACTGTTTACCAAATACACATGAAAATACCATACCAAACTTTTGATTTTCCTGTGATGCTTCAGAAATCCATTTTTCACTTTTTCCAAAGAACGACTAAAAGTATGATGACTCAAGTTCCTCATGTCTCCTCATAGAAACCACTGAGTCTACTTTACAGGCATTACCCACGTGTTGGATTTCATTCTATCTTCACCTATCCATAACAAGGCATTCAGTCATGTACACTGGCATATATTTGTATAACATACACTCATACACGAACTGCTGTACCATTAATTGTGACACAATTATAAGATATAACACAGAGCTGCTCCTGTTAACTCCTGGTGAGTCAATCTATTTTTATATCAGTTAATCTCATGATCAGCTGCTGTCAATCACCCAACTCATCAACCAATCAAATCGCAGATATCGCGTACATGATTTCTTTTCTTCTTCGCCACATTAACTTCCTAAATCAATTCACCATCATAAATAAAACAAGTGACAATACACTTTCTGAATATTTCATGTGTCTCACTATGAACACCCTTCCTTTCTTACTGTATATTAACTAAATCTAACAAATTTCGAAACAGATGAAAGCCTTTCTTCAATTACTCAAGGATCACCTGTTCCTTTGTGGCTGGTTACAGATCCGGAAAAGTCAAGATAAATATGTGCAGTTTTCAAAATGACTCTTTCTAACCCAGCCACAAATACATCCTGGGTGACAGTGTCAGTGTTAATGCTACTTCATCCTGTACAGTCACTACTTCACATTGGTGTAAGTGCACTTACAGGGAATGAGAGGCTGGATATGTCAAACACCCCAATGGTAGTAACTCCTGAATATTAAAGGAGAGCACCTTTCTCTTCAAGTAGGGAGAGAGATTAAAGCCCTAGACTTTCTGTAGTTTACCTTTTTTGTGAATAGACTGATGTTCATTTGATGCAATTTAAGTGTGGTAAGGTGTATTTCAAAATTAAGGTTGCAGTTAACCATGGGAAAATACAAAAATAACTTTGAGGTTATTTTTTAAATTTGGTTGACAGTAAAGGTGGCTTAATGATTTCAGAATTAGAACTATGATCTCATTAGATCAAGATAAAAAACCATTAAGTCTTTAAGATTCCACAACTTTAAACTGAATTCTCACTGCAATTATTATACAAAAAGACTAAAAATCCTAACAAATTTACAATAACACCTTATATTTCTAAGAAGTTTGCATTTATTTCAAAATACACAATAATTACGTAAGTAAAAAGACTATTCTCTAAGGCCATTAACTACATCATTTTGGATTCTAGATGAGGAAAATGAGTGTTTTTTGTTTGTTTTTCATGCAAATTTGGGGTAATTCCTAGTGCCAAAAATTATGATTTTCATCCCAAATGTAAAAATTGAAAAACAGTCCAAATTTGATCATGGATGTTATTTTTTCTGGTATATGTAAAATGGCACTAAAATTCTCTGAACGAAAAAGTATATATATAGTGTTAATACAGCATTACAATGCCCTGTATACATTTATTTGTTAGCTTTCTTGTACTATAAATTATGCATGAAAACTAGAAATGTGTCCACAGGACAAGGATGCCCCCCACCCCGCTATTTATTATGTTTTTTGTCAGTGAATATGAAAAACTGGAAATATAAAAGTTTATTTTAAGATCAAATGAGCCCTGTGACCTTTACCTCAACCAAGTGATGTGACCTTGACCTTCAAGCTAGCAACCTGCGCTTGTTTTGTGACACAGTGTTTTGTCTTAAGGATCCTTCCCTGTGCCAAGTTATTTCAAAACATTACTTTACACAACAAAGTTACACCCCAGACTTGATTCAAAGGTAAACCAGGTGCTGTGGCCTTGACCTTTAAGCTAGCAATTTGCATGGTTCTTGTTCGAAACACATTGTTTTGTCCAAGGATCACTTGTGCCAAGTTAATCCAAAACACAACCATTCACAGCAAAGTTACAGCTGGGACACAATTTTAAGGCAAACCAAGTGCTGTGACCTTGACCTTAAAGCTAGCAACCTGGTTCTTGTTCGTAACACATTGTCTTGTCCTAAGGATCACTTGTTCCAAGTTATTTGAAAAACAACTAATCAAGACCAAAGTTAAAGCTGAGACAAGATTTTAAGGTCAAATGAGAGCTGTGACCTTGACCTTCAAGCTAGAAACCTGGTTCTTATTTATGACACATCGTCTTGTCCTAAGGATCACTAGTGCCAAGTTATTTTAAAAAGTGACCATACATAACAGTGCTCCAGCCAGGATTTGAAAAGGGCAGGGTGCTAGTGGCCCAAAGGGGCATCTGATTCGCAAAGCAATGAGAAGGGGGAGGGTTCGGGATGGGGATACCCCCTCCTGTAAGGGGGGTTTGGGGGCTCTCCCCCTGGAAAATTTTTCAAATTAAGACTTTAAATAAGACCTCTGGGGGATTTCCTGGTTGGAATTTTTGTTCTCATTCCAGTCAAGAGGGTGTCTTATTTATGTGCAGATTTTTTTTTTTTTTTTATCAAGATTTTCATTTTATTATCCCTGTTCTTAGATAGCAGTGGTTTGGGAAAGCATCCCACTGATATCTTACAAAGAGTTCATATTACAAGCATCATACATGTAAGATTTTTAATAAACAGAAAATGCATATCTTAACATGTAAATAATAAAACTCTTTTTTAGAATCAAAGGATAACAAAATGAGTTATTAAATGTTACCAAAAAGAATTGATAATACTAATGGGAGAGGAAAGTAAACATAAGAGAAAAAAGGTGTTTTTGCATTTATGTGCCGATTTGATAAGTTGTTTGGAAATATTTTTTGCAGAGTTTAAATAATGGAATTTGTTTCAAGAACAATTGATCACTAATCTTATTATTGTAATGTTGCTTTTTCAGGTTAATCTTTACCAAAAGTTAAAAAAAAAAAAAATGCCAATGAAGCTCGCATTTCAGTTGCATATTGCTGAAAAACTTCAAAAACGGGCATCCAAGTCTCCTCAGAAAAACATGGATCCCAGTTAAATTTTGTTATTAATTTCTTAATATGCACATGTATACCATAGAGAGGCCTGCATTTTGTTGACTCCAAAGAGCTCTTCCCCACCCCCAGGACATGAAAAAGGCATAGTTAGGTGCCCTAAAAGGGCAGTTGTAAGTGCAATTGATAAAGAAAAAAAAGCATTTCTTTTTCAGAAAATATAATGAAATTCAAAATATGATGCTTTCTTCTATAACATTGAAAGTAATCCAAACAAAAGATATAAGATCTAGAATTTGTTTTTGTAGACATGTATATATTATCCATTCTGACCGGATAATTAACAATACAAGAAATATCTTTTCAAAGATAAATTGGTTATGTAGAGACTCAGATTAAAATTGTAATAATATTGAAATAAAATTCCACTTGGATAAACATAATAATTGTGTTATCAGATTTTTCATTGTTTTCTTTTATCTCCCAAAACTTTTTTTTCTTTTCAAAACACAATGGGAACTTTTATGCTTATCTCTAAATATCATTTGTTTTTAATTTAGATCTGATATTTTTACTGGAAAAAAAATGCAAACTTATCTCAATGCATTACCCCACCCACTTCACTTTACATAGGACTACCCTACGATCATAAATATTGTATATTTAAAGCCAATCTTTATTTTAAAAAAAAAAATTTTTTTAAACTTTTTGATAGCTGTAAACAAAATGTATTAGTGCATGCTTTTTAAATGATTTTCATCGAACATACCGGAAGTAAAATAGATACATTTAAAAACTGTAATAATTTTTGCTTTTGACATGATAAATCTTTAGAGACAGATAAATTAAACATTAATGATAAAAATTTTATGACAATTATCCGCCTCTCTGAACATAATTTTATCGGGCCATTTCATTGGTTGATATATTTGGAAAAATGGAATTTTTCGTCAGTCAAGTTTTCGTCTGCCTGCCAAAGACTAATCTGACTTTTGAATTGTTGACACTGATTTGCCTCAGCTAAGTTGAGGCTTTGGAGAAAAAATAGCTTTAGAATGTTTGTTTTTGATCTGATGGCTGGACTAGGGCATGTTTTCCACTTCGTCATACTTGAAATTTAAAATATGGCAGAATGTGCGATTTAGATGAATAATGACAACAAACTATATTTTTCCCCAGGTAGTTTTTTATTGCCAAATATCTGCACATAATTATGTTGATACTTATTATTAGAATAGCCGACTGTTAATCTTGGCTTAATTGTGCTGGTTGATTGACACCGACTTTAACATTGGGTGACTACGTCTATGTTACATACACACGCTAAGGTTTGTCGGCAAAATAAAAGGACGCCGAGAGTTGAGGCTTGGTGAAAACAGTATGGGGTGAAACTTTAACCGACAAAGGCTGAAAAGGGGCAGGGCGGAGATCAAAGGCAACAGGGCGTATATCAAAGGCGGCAGGAGCACTGCATAACAAGTTACAGCTGGGACACAATTTTAAGGTCAAATGAGAGCTGCGACCTTGACCTTCAAGCTAGCAACCTGGTTTTTGTTCTTGACACATCGTCTTGTGATAAGGATCACTCGTTATTTCAAAAAGCGACCATATATAACAAAGTTACAACAGGGACACAAATTCTTGCACACACACACACAAACACACATGGACAGGTGTAACACTATATGCCCGCCGCTATTTCATGGTGGGGGCATAAAAATAAATTCCAAATTTGGGTCAAAACAATGCATTTATACCTAATTGCAAAGGCCCTAACCCAAATCAAAAATGGTGGAAGAAAAAACAGCAACACATTGTCAGTGGTTTTATATTCAAATTAGAAAAGAGTAAAATCTGGCTCTAACCAGAACTGTATAGCTGATCTACATTGGGAGTTTCAATCCAAACCAAAATCTGTATCCCAAATATGAACTAGGAATGCATAGGATTTAAGAAAACAGGAGCTGTCCATTAAACAGCACTTGACTATTCTACCACTCAAAAAATGTTTAGGTAAAAAGGGGCCATAATTTACAATACTGGAAAATTTAGTCATGGGTTATTTTGGTTGTCTGATGCCCCTGAACATACCCTCACACTTTAAAGTTAATACCATGATTGGTTATATTGAGACATATATAAGCTTGATCATAGCTTGCATGCAAAACTTTAAGTCAAGCTAAATTAAAAAGACACACTGGTAACTACTACATGTATAGCTCTCATATTCTTCAAATAGTCAAGCTAAAAAACGAATCAGAGCCAATTCATTCAATATGGAAATGCTGCAGCTATGTTTTATTTTTTTTTGCTGTAAGTAAAATTATCATCAACATCTTCAACTAGATTCAATGATGTATTTTATCATAATTTATTAACATTAGTTTATTCAGCTATGTATATTTCATCTTCTTGACTAAGCATAGGAATAACCAGTATCTAAACTGTAAATTATCTGGTTTTTATGCGGTGGTCCAGTGGTAACATTTTAGTTTTGAATTAATCATTAAGTTCCTATTTTTTAACCCTTTCCCTCATATAGACTCATTTTGACGCACTCAATAGGTACCACATAAAGCCTGATCTGCAGAAAACCACAGTTAAGCCTTACCAAATTTAATTACACAATCCTCATTTCCAGACCACTGAGGAGCAGTGAACAGCATAAAACCTGATCAGCCTGCGAGTAACTCGCAGGCTGATCTGGTTTTATGCTGTTCGCACAGGTCTTTTCATGGTGTCCTCTATGAGGGAAAGGGTTAAAGAGAGTTTTCTGAGGCCATCACTAAATATGAATGGTTTGCAGTTGCACTACACACAATGTTATCAGTGAATAATTTTTTTTTTGGTGTTTTTTTAACATAATTAAAATTACAAGACAGGAAGGATAAAAGAAAATCTGCCTCAAGGGTTTAAACATGTCAAATGCTGTGATACCAGATTTTCAAGTGTTGCCTCATGCAAGCAAAACTATTTTTAGTGACAGTGACCTTGACCCTAATGACCTGAAAATCAATCCCAATCTTCCTCTTCCCATAAAGTATCTATATTACTAAATCTGATCATGATACTTCACTTCTAAAAGAAGTTATTTGATGGAAACAAAAATCTATTTTTAGTAACAGTGACCATGACCCTATCATGCTGCTAAAAATCAATCCCAATTTTCCTCTTCCCATTAGGAAACTACCTACCAGGTATCAAAACTACAGTATCTCTATTCTACCAGGTGATATTCAATGGAATCGAAATATCTGACAAATAAACAACCCACCAAAGGAGGTATCACATTCTAATAAACCAGGAATAATGTTGAAAACCTGTTTAGAAAGAAAAAATGAGTAGAGACCTCTTAAGTGAGTAGGTCATAATCCACAAACCAGCAATTTGTTAACCCTTTCCCTCATAGAGGAAACCATGAAAAGACCTATGCGAACAGCATAAAACCAGATCTGCCTGCGAGTAACTCGCAGGATGATCAGGTTTTATGCTGTTCGCTGCTCCTCAGTGGTCTGGAAATGAGGATTTTGTTATTTAATTTGGTAAGGTTTAACTGTGGTTTTATGCAGATCAGGCTTTATGTGGTACCTACTGAATGCGTCAAAATGAGTCTACATGAGGGAAAGGGTTAATGATAACCTGACATCAAAAAAGAAAAAAAAATTCTACCCTACCCTCATGCTACTGATGACCTGATCCCAGATATTCCACAGTTCCTGAATCTTAACCTCAATATTCTCCTTTATCAACATACCTCTGTGTGACACCCAGGCCCTCTACATCAACTGCCTGCCATACACTGTGACATGGGATACTTGCAGGCTTCACTACACTAAATTTAGAGTTCAGCCAAGGTCTTCAGTTATATGCTACTATTTGTTTGTTTCCTTGGGCTCAGTAATCTCAGACATTTGGACTATATGAGACGGTAATAGTTCTGCAATATCTCACTGTATACAAGTAGCATGATATCACATCAGATAGTATAATACTGTCACAAGACCAAACAGTCTACATTACACAGAGCGCCATGTATCAGAGATATATCATTACCATTTACATACAATATCTAATCTTAAGGCCAGGGCTTAAACCCACAACCTCCCAGTTGTAGGGCAGACAATCTAACAAACTTTGACCAAGATTGGTCAATATGCCTTTCTATATCTTACAATTTTAGCTGATTATTACTTTAAATAATGCTTTAACATGGCTTTTTATTTCAAAGCCAAACTACATTTTGTAAAGCTCATCATCATTTTTCGGCGTAGCTGTATAATTTCGATTTCAACTCGCATCTTAAACCAATCAAATGTACGCTAACAGCGGTAAATAATTCTAAGCTGAATAAAAGGACCCCTGTTATTGGTTAACGCATCGTTATGGACTATAAAATTACTGTAAATAAGGGGTGCAGCTTGTATATATCATTCAGCTTGGTGTTATTACTTTTCTTTTTGATGTAAACATGAAAGTGATTTCAGTAAGTTAAATACAATCCTTTTCCATCAATTGAGGAATGCTACTTTGTGAAAATGATTTAAAACAACAAAAAAGAATCCACTGTGTTATGACATGAAACCCCTTAATTACTATGTATATTGAATTCTTCCAGCCTGCCGAGATGCTCTCATTGAAAATTAATTCGCCAAAACCAAAACAAATAATAACGCTTTTATATCATAATTGTCATATGCAATAATGATATGAACAAATATCAAACAAGCCTATTTACAGATATAATTTTTTGTATTACCGTCTATAAATAAGTATATTTCATAGAAAAAATACTGAACTATTTCTAGAGCGTACTAAATTTGTTGTGCGTCGGTCTTTCGCGCGCTTTTCTTGGGAATGTTCTAGAAGACTGGAAATCTCGTTTTTCTTTCATCCTACGCCGGATATCTTTTTTAAAGATATTTCTTGTTTCTATTTCATTCATTTTTATGAAGTCCATCAAGAAAGACATAAACAAATCCCCCCCCCCCCTCCAAAAAAAAAGTAATCAAATACTTGAAAATCATGACATGCCCAAATAATTAATTACTAGGCAGCTTCAGAATGGATCTAATAGCTAGGTATCTGCATAAAGCATACCTGTATTTTGGAAGGGGAAAAGGAGGAAGAGGAGGAGGAGGAGAACTATTTAGTGGAGTGTGTCCCATATTCCTATATATGGATTAATGTGGATTAATGTCACACCAGGTGCAGTACCAGGCTGGTGCTGTGTGTGGGAACTAAGCTTACAATCAGGTACCTATGTCATTTATTACCTCATGGTTATTAATGATTATAAGGGAAGGGTTTTTGTTGTATTGGGGTTTACCGTCGCTGCGATAGTATTTCAATCATATAGCGACGTCCAGCTAATTACAGGTGGAGGAAGACCCCGAGTACACAGAGGTACCCGGGTAGAACCACAAACCTACCGCAAGCCAGCTGGAAGGCTTCCTCACATGAAAAATCCGAAGTCCCTACTGGGATTCAAACCAACATAAGGGAAGAGAAGTATGGTTATAATTAACAAAGTAGGAAAATTAGTGAGATAGACAAAAAAGAACAAGAGGGCCATGATAGTCCTTAATCGCTCACCTAAAAATATTGCTTTCAATGGTTTATAATATGAACATACATATAAGTGGGATCAATTTTGACACAGGGCCATGATTAAAAACAAACTTTGGTAATGATACACTAGACAATGCTGCATGCACAATGCCATATGGTTTCTACAAGGTTTTCCCTTTAAGCTTACTGATCTAGCTTTGAAATTAATGGAGCGTGTTCTAGACACCTTCATTCGCAGGATGGTGAACATTGACTCTATGCAGTTTGGCTTTGTGCTTGGCCAGGGCACCAAAGATGCTATCTTCATCTTTAGACAGCTGCAAGAGAAACACTTTGCTGCTAACAAGCCACTGTATCTTGCCTTTGTGGATCCTACTTTTTCAACCAATCATAATAATTTGTACAATTTTGTTAGAGGACATCATAAGGATGATTCCTGTGAAATTTTGTCAAAATCCTTTCAGCGGATTAGGAGGAGATGTTGTTTAATGGAAAAAGTTGACGCAAGACGCACGCACACACGGACAGAAGACAGACGCCGGCTAAAAACAGAGAGAGAAAAAAAAACTATTCTTAAATAATTCAGAACTTTTCAAGTGAATAGAAAAAGGCCTAAATACTATTTCTTTTTGTGAAAAAAAGCCATTTTCTTTATATTGGGGTAAGAAAAATCCTGAGGTATATTAGGAAAACTGTATGAATTCCAAGAACTTTTCATAGGTGGAAGAAGTCTATGAATGGCCCCTTTTAACCCTTTCCCTCATAGAGGACACCATGAAAAGACCTATGCGAACAGCATAAAACCAGATCAGCCTGCGAGTAACTCGCAGGCTGATCAGGTTTTATGCTGTTCGCTGCTCCTCAGTGGTCTGGAAATGAGGATTTTGTAATTAAATATGGTAAGGTTTAACTGTGGTTTTCTGCAGATCAGGCTTTATGTGGTACCTATAGAGGGCGTCAAAATGAGTATATATGAGGGAAAGGATAACTCACAATAAAACAACCATTTAGTGTTTTGCATGGTAATGAATATATAACTTTTGTTTTGTTTACATTTCTTATCAGCATGCATTCCTGATAATGGTAAACCCTTGTGCACATGAGCCACGTGTAAAGTATGGACAACATTCATGCAGAGATTTATCTTGCGCATGAATTTATATATTGTGCTCAATACCAGTTAGAAATTCTAGACTTGACTATTTGAGTTTACTGTCGCCTCGACTTGACTATTTGAGTTTTTCGTTGCTTCGACAGTATTTCAGTCATATAGCGACGTCCAACTAATTACAGGTGGAGAAAGACCCTGAATGCACGGAGGCATCCGGGTAGAACCACCGACCTACCGCAAGCCAGCTGGAAGGCTTCCTCACATGAAAATCCGAATGACCCTGCCATAAATTCTAGAACTAACAGCTTGCTAGGTTTGTGCAAATGGTTGGTTAGTGTAGAAATGTAAAACTTTCTATGCACAAATTAATGTCAACCTTATTGCAGGAATTTCAGAAATTTACTCCAATGTACAGTAAACAAAAAACAACCTCAATGGTATGATATTTTCAAATGTAGTATAATGTGACAATATGATTTACAAGAGGGCTTCAATAACAGTATAAAAACAGATATCCATTGTACTTTAATGTATCTTATGTACTTAAAATGCCTTTTCTGAGAAATAATGGACCTTTAACAAAAGTTTTCTTTTTGACAGTAAGCCTGAAGCCATGTCTGCAG
Source organism: Solen grandis (assembly GCA_021229015.1). NCBI lineage: Eukaryota > Metazoa > Mollusca > Bivalvia > Adapedonta > Solenidae > Solen > Solen grandis. The sequence goes on along the minus strand of CM037784.1, from coordinate 53,378,696 downwards.
AATACCATCAAAATTTTAAAACTTCTACCACGTAGGCCCTTTATATTGACTGTTCCTTCCCATATAAAGGAATATCTAGCATCAGTATGCTATGCTTGACTGATTTAGCTCAAGGGATCACATGATCAGTTCTCCAATCCATGCTTTTTACAGAGTAACATGACAATAATATTTGAATATATTTGTTATATATTACTCTTCATGCCTCAGTAAAACTCAGTATCTACAGGGTCATGACCTTGGTAAACCCTGACTATTGACATCACAACACTTTTCAATGAGAGGACTACCCAAATGACCTATAAGAATTTACTTAATTATTACAGCATTTACTTAAAATATTTCGTTGAATTAAGCACTTCAGGAAGATCAAAAGACATTTTCATTAATATTGCTATTGTTTTGGAATTAACACTTGTTTTGAAATGACAATCTTTTGGTCATATGACATCCAGCTAATGATAAGGGGAGGAGAACCAAGAGTGTACAACAACAAGTGGAAGGAATGATATAAAGACTTCCACAAAAAATCCAAGCGACAAGAATGGGACTCAAACCCTCAGTGGTAAGGACCCTCAAAGTGATAGCAAATCAGTGAGTAAAACCACTGCCATGGAGACCCAAGTGTTTTTAATAGCATACATATATCACCAGTATTTGTAAAGAACAAGATACTGTCATTATGAAACAATTCATTTTCAAATAATATATGTGTATGACTAATGATTGTAATTATGAATGTATTGAAACTAAATCAACCAAAAATCTCGTCTGGAATCTATTTCCTAAAATTTACTTCCAAATAATGAAGTAGATAATGAAACAGAACAGGTCCATTTAAGCTCATTTAAAGATTTCAAAGCCTAACCACTAGGTCTGTCTTTTGTAATATAAATAATTTAGGGCAGATTCTGTCTAGTGTCTGACCCAGTGGGATTTTTCATGCATTTAAAACCAAATAAGCTTGAAGGTTTGTTTGTATGAGTGCTGGGGTTCAACATCCCACCAATAGTGTTTCATTCATTTTGGGAAATGTTGCCTACATGAGCCAGATTATAGTGTTACCCCACTGTGGTATTACACCAGACAAGTGGCATGATAATCATCCTGACAGTCCTTAACCACCATTACAGGCTGAGCTCCAAGAATGAGGGACATGTTACATGTATGTATGGCATTTTGTTTGGTCGGGTATTAAATCAACAAGCTAACAGTTTCTAGGCCTGACTCTAACAACTAGGTAACCAAAACTGGTATGAGCATGCAACTTACATACTGATCATGTTTTACGCTATTTGGTACTGTTCAAAAGCTCTATGATAACACGTTTAAACCTCTTTATATTGGAATTTGTATAACATGTAGATGTGATTTGATATTTTGGTAAAATGAGCAAACCCAGATCAGACAGCTCCTGTCTGATCATGATCTCCCCTGTTTGCACATACAATTTTGTAACTCAGATTTTGCACATATAATATTGTAACTCAGATTTTGCACATACAATATTGTTACTCAGATTTTGCACATACAATATTGTTACTCAGATTTTGCACATACAATATTGTAACTCAGATTCTTCTCAGTCTGCACCAAAATAAATATTCATCAAGTCATAAATTTGTACATTTCATGAGATAAAATGATACTGGAAAAAAAGTGTAATAGATCTACACTATACCAATTTTCTTTGTAAACAAAATCTATCAGTTTACAGCTAAACCTGACTGTAACCCGGAAGTACTACCCTGGTGTTTAACTTCTATGTAACCCTAATATCTTTCTTCAGGGAGTGCTAACCAGGAAGTGCAGTAATTTCATCATTTCATTTATATAAAAGTTATTTAGAAAACATATATTACGGTTGATACATGTCATTCTTAACAGGGTAGTCCCCCCTTCCCCCAAAGGTGGAAATATACTATTGTGATGTTTGTCAAGGTTGTAAGTCACAGTCTTGCCACTGGCTGAAATATTCTGCCTACCTATGTGTCGCAAAACAATGCATCAAACCAAACCGCAAAATTGTTATATTTTGATTTGTTATATATAATCCTGCTGTCTCATATATTATCCTATTGTTTAATAACAATGCAACTTTTTTTCTCTATATATTTGTTAATAATGCTGATTTGAGTAGCCTTTTCCAGCTCCATGCAATTTGTACAGCCATTTTGTTTATATAATATGACGTCAAAATTTGCTCCAGATTTGCTTGAATATGAAGTATTAACCAACAAGAGTGCAGGTTATCCCAAATACGCTCGTCCTGAAAATGATCATTCAAGGGTCATAACTCTGCGATATTTGACTGGTTTTCAAACTGATTGAGATACTGTGCCAATACACATTGTGACAAATTTGGTAAAGATAGGTTCTTGTTTGTCAGTGTAAGAGAGCATACACTGTTAATTTTGCAATTTTTAATCAACTGAAGGGCCATAACTCTGGAGTGTTCAAGATACTGTGGGTTGTTATCAAACCTGGTTGAGATATTGTGCCCATTCAGAATGTGACCAAGTCTGAACAAGATCTGTTCATATTTGTAAAAGTAAAAGAAGGATACTGTTAATTTTACAATTTTTCATCAATTCAAGGGCCGTAACTCCAGGATATCTGGGACAATCTAGCTGGTTATTGATCTTGGTCAAGATACTGTGCCCATATACATTGTGACCAAGTTCAGTAAAGATTGGTTTTTAGAGTTAGAAAGCAGACACTATTAATTTAGCAATTTATCATCAATTCAGAGGCCATTACTCTGGAGTGTCTAAAAAACAAGTAACTGGTGTTGCATAATTTTTCCATTATCATAGCAACCAGAATTTTGGTCGGAGAAAGAAGAAACAAATAGACATGCAGAATCTCCATACTGCCAACTATTCATATACCACATTTCATAATATTATCTGAAACGGTTTTTAAGTTATCGTGGGATCCAGATTTCTGGACAGAGGGATGGACAGACAGACGGAGGGCAAACCTATAGTCCCCTCCGATGTAAACATGGGGACTAATTAGGCTGGTTATCAAACTCGGCCAAGATATTGTGCTCATATAAATTCTGACCAAGTTTGGTCAAGATAAGTTAATGTATGTTCAAGTTAGAGAGCAAACTGGTTATCAAAAGGGTCTGAAATATTGTGCCCATATACATTATGACCAAGTTTGGTAAAGATCCGCTCATGTTTGTTCAAGTTGGAACACACACTGTTTATTTAACCATTTTTCATCAATTCAAGAGACATAACACTGGAATATTGCTTGTTCTTTAAAAAAAATCTCATTTTCAAAAAAGAACTGTAAAACCACGTTTTTTTCATCAATTCCTTTTATCCACAGAAAATAAATTGTCTTACCTCACCAGAAAAGTAATTTGCTGGAATTGAATAGAATGATAGACAGAATAGCAGTAGAAAATAGGATTGAGAAGGAGCTGTCTGATCTGGGTCTACCCTATTTGCTAAGACCTCAAAACACGTGTATATGTGGTAAAGAATTTTCATCACAAAGTAACTGCTCATTTTCCAAAGAAACATACTGGAGAAAGTAACTTCCCTGTGTTGCTTAGAGTAGAAAACATAATTAAACAGCTGAATGCTGTATTTATTTGCACATGACATATCATTGAAATGTTTTTTATGGACAATACATTGACTAAAATTAACATAAGAACAATATTGCTTTTCCTTACAATGGGGTATTCTCTTCCTCTCAACAATAATACAGTGATTTATTTACCTTATATGATTAATTTATTCATGGTGTTTTAATATTTAAATATAATTCTACGATATGACAATGAAATTATTTTTTTTCTTTATTTTTTCTATTTAATGATACACTTCATTCTGAAAACAAGTGGACAGTGACTGATTGTGTAATAAATGATAATAATTGTATTTTTCTTTCTTTTTTTTTTCTTTGGGGGTGGGAGGGGTAAGTTCATTCTCAAGTATACTGAACATAGCTTTAATTTGTTTAAACCTTTTAGATAAAAAAAATATGTGTAGATGCCTTCAATGGTGTAAATCTGATATTAAAGTAACATTAACTGGTAATAAAAATTGGTTGTTCATTTTGCCTGGGTTTAACATCCCATTAACAGTATTTCAGTCATTTAGAGAATTTGTCTACATGAGACATGTGTAACTTTGCCTCACGTTGGTATCACTCTAAGAAAAAGTGACTGGATATCACAACTGTCACATTATCTTGATACAACACCTTTGAAATTACCTTAACCCTTTCCCTCATATAGACTCATTTTGACGCCCTCAATAGGTACCACATAAAGCTTGATCTGCAGGAAGCCACAGTTAAACCTTACCAAATTTAATTACAAAATCCTCATTTCCAGACCACTGAGGAGCAGAGCAACGAACAGCATAAAACCTGATCAGCCAGCGAGTTACTCGCAGGCTGATCTGGTTTTATGCTGTTCGCATAGGTCTTTTCATGGTGTCCTCTATGAGGGAAAGGGTTAACATGCTGAGTGCCAAGCAAGGGAAATGCACCAGTGCCATTTATAACAATTTTCATTTGAAGCAGCTTGCGATAAACCCAAATAAATTGTCATAACCACTGGTCCAAGTTTGATTATCAGAATGGTCAAAGCAATGGATGAGAATTGGAAAGTTAAGTATAAACTTTCATTTCTGTTCAGTTTAAATCACAGGACTTGAAGATAGGGACTCCTCAACACCACGCTAATCTCTATCAACACTTAACCAAATGAATATTAATTTACAAAGTTACTCAATTCTTAATAGTTTATTAAACAATGGATTTTTCTTTGCCCTGCAGACTGTGTAGAATCTACAATATTGTATACGCAAACAGAGGAGACCCTTGAAGAAGTTAACCCTTTCCTTCATATAGACTCATTTTGACACACTCAGTAGGTACCACATAAAGCCTGATCTGCAGAAAACCACACTTAAGCCTTACCAAATTTAATTACAAAATCCTCATTTCCAGACCACTGAGGAGCAGCGAACAGCATATAAAACCTGATCAGCCTGCGAGTTACTCGCAGGCTGATCTGGTTTTATGCTGTTCGCATAGGTCTTTTCATGGTTTCCTCTATGAGGGAAAGGAGTAAAGACAGCTGTCAGATCTTGGTCTTCTCTGTTTGCCAAGGCATCAAAACACATCCACATAAGGTAAAAAATTCAAGATGAGATGCTATACATCTAATTAAGAAATATCCAGTATGTATTTAGTAAACCTATTTAGTTTTTGCAGTGATCTTTACCTATTCATTAGGCATTGTTTACAATTCATGTCAAGGTCAATTAATTTCTATTAACAGTAGGAAGAAATTAAATCATGTGACAGTTTGTATAAGGATTAGTGAAAAACTATTGTTACTGCATCTTAGTGACCATAGTATTGCTGCAAGCCCTTGATAAACAACTGTTCAAATATACTGATACATAATTTGGAAAATTAATTTGAATACACCTGTTGACATTGCAATGAAAATACAGTGCTGTTCTTTTATAACATGATTCAATAAATTATGACTGTCCATGTAATGTGGTGATGCACACTATTGACCTAAAATCACTAAACTGTTGATATTGTCATGTGACTGCAATGCAATAAACCTGTATCTAGTGTTCTGATGGATTTATATCATTATGTTCCTGTCAGCCTATGGTGACAAATGTGTGGACAGTCTAGTTTCTACTGCTAATGACTAATCAATGGCACGTAAATTTCTTTAAAAAAAAAAAAAGAAAAAAAGCTCAATATGTGCACAAAATTTAATGTAAAAAAAGAATTTATCTTCTAGTGATTGGTTTGTGTAATGCAATGGAAAAGGTCACCTTTCTTTATGTTTAATTGTGCCAATTATTGAATATATTAAGATATTAGTGGGCATTACGTGGCAGAGCATATTTATGACTAGGATAAGACTTTGAAGGTAGAAGATTAGTAACACTGAGGAACTGATGCTGATAGAAATTATAGACATAATATAGGACCATAAACTATAATTATTATATATATTAACAAATATAATCAGATTTGCTTGTATGATAATGAGTAAATAGGACTCATGTAGCAAATGTTTGTTGGGTTTAACGCCCCACCGACAATATTTCAGTCATTTGGAGATGATGTCTACTTGAGAGATATAGTGCTGCCACACTGTAGTGTCACGCTGTAGACATGTGGCATGATACCACGCCCAGTCAGACGGGCTAACCAGTCCTGGAAATACCCTTATATGCTGAGAACCAAGCCAGTACCATTTTTTTACAACTTTGTTATGTCGCGGCTGGGGATCGAACACACGACCTCCCGTTCCTGAGGCAGATGCTCTAACCACTAGGGAAAATATGTAGTACAATAATAATTATACCCCTAACATAATTCTAGTGTTGTAACTGGAAAGACTGCTCCAGCAAATCCGATATTGTCTAATTGTGTATTTATATAATAAAAGAAATCTGAAATTGTCTAATTGTGTGTTTAATTAATTAAAGAAATACTGTCAGTCCCTCTCATTAGAAATACCATTTGTTATTATGTTCATGGGTGCCATTTATAAAGATTTATAAATCAAATATAAACATTCTGTTCTGAAATAGACTGTGAAACAGATCTGGGTCTAATTGCAATTATAACGAAATTACATGAGAATAAGATCAATTAGCCGAGTTGTAATAAATAAAATTAAGAAAAATAATGTTGCTTCTTTTAAAATTACACTAAGCTTCACAACTGTTCAACAAAAATTACAAACTCATAATACCTAAAGAAATAAAGACTGAAATAAGAAAAAATTCATACCTTGAAGTAAATAATCCAAAAGCTTGGAATAATCATGAACGAAATAATGACTTCTCTGACACCATATGCCTGTTTTTTTCTTCTCCTGACTGAGGTTTTTGCCTTTATATACAGCATAAAATATTCAACATGGCATCTGCCTACAAGGGATTGTTTACAGAGTCTGGTTTGCATCAGGCCTCTACATATTCCCCACTTCTGCCAGAAAGAAATTGTGTATAATTATCATTACCCTGGCACTTTTTTGTATTATAGCCTACACGATTTTCCCCTCATTTTAATGCTTTTTTTTTCTTTGAAAACCCTTTATGGCTTTCTTTTCATTTTATGTTTTTAAACCTTTATGGTTTCCCATTTTTTATTGACATTTCTTTAGCGTATTTTTTGTTGTGTATTTTTCATTTTTATATTTTATATAAAACCTACCTATGTGATATTCTCAAGGTTTAATTATTTTTCTTTTTTAATGGGACAAATTTTTTTAACAGCATTCAACCCTGTTTTCTTGAGACAAACAAGTGCTCTCTACATCACATGGACTGATTTACTGGGAGAAAATCTATTTTACTTTTTCCATATAAATTTGACAAAATTAATTGTTTTAATCATATTTTATGTATTTTTTTCAACACAAATGTGAAAACAATTATGGTAACGTAACAAAAGACAAGAGGGTTGGGCCACAAGTTCTTACAACTTAGTTACAGCTTTCTACTGATTGTACCAATTGCAATGGACATGAATAAATTATAACATCAACTTTAACCTTTCAGTGTGACCTTGACCTTTTGATCATATGACTGACAGCTTTACTCTGCAAACTCTTTCACTCTTGTTGACATTTTTTAAGATATTACATGTATAAGTATAACCAGGGATTCAGAAGGTGCAGAAAAAAACAACACTTATGTGAAATTTGACCTTTTAGTACAACATTGACCTGAATATCACATGATTATCTCTGTACATTGCCTCATTGTGGTGGATATTTAAGCAACTTGTGTAAAAATAACCAGGGTTTCAGAAAATATAAAACACTTTAGGAGTCTAACACTCTTATAGGAGCTCTCTGAGCAGGGTCTCCTCTGTTTGCTCATACTATATTGTAACTCAGTTTTTACACAGTCTGTGTGGCAAAGAAAAATCCATGATTTCATATACAATTTTAAGTTCAGTAAATTAATATTCATCAAGTCATAAATTTGTGCATGAATATTCAATAGGTAAAGGGATAATACAGGTGCATACTGTTTCCACGAAATTTGGAGATACAGAGAGGACACAATCTATGATGGACATGCAGACAGACACCTCAACTGATAACAACATATGTGACCCATATACATTGTACATATGGGGAACACATGATAATGCCAAGTTACAAAATATTTCACAATTATCAGAGAAAAAAAAAATCAGGCAATCAAACTATTGTTTTTTTCTATAGAATAGACTATTTCACTCCAATCTGAGAAATAAACCTATGTGAATCAATGAACACTTCCCAAACACCTAAGCTACATGGTGGTGTATAATTCCACACATTGTTCAATGAGAAATAGACATACATTTGAGAATTTCCCCCTGCCACTGAATGGTCAATTTAAATCAGCAACTTACACCAGGAATTGCTGATCTTCTGGTGAAAGGTTCTTTTACAGCTACATGGAAAATAGTTCAAAGGATCGATGACTGAATGATTTAGACTGACATGAAGAAAGACTGAAGAAGAGATAAGATAATAGGAATAAAAAGATGGATGGATGAATGGATGGAGAGCACAGACAAACAGATAGACAGACAGGCAGAATGACAAAAGAAGTTGACACTGATAATAAAGACACACAGAAAGACAGACATCCGATAATTCCTAGCACCTTCTAAAGATAAATGCTTCAGTGTGGGAATTCAGAATTCTGAAGTATTACCTGACTGGGGGTTTCAACTTGATCCTCTGTATCTGACATTTCCCTCACAACCGACATACATCTCCAACGTTATGAATAAATTTAGCTATGTTCAAGTCTGTCAGTTACCAGAAGGTCAAGACCAGCCATTCATATATACACAATATGTGTAATCCTCACGTAAACACAGGGTTTATCTACTGAATTAATAAACACAGATAAGATCAAGTGTGCATAGATAATTATCACAGTAACAAAATAATACCTGGAACCAAATGAACTTTTGTGTAATCTTATTCTTCATTATCGCCAGCCCAGGGCGCCGATATTATACTATCGAGAAGGAAAGTAACTTTTTACTCCTGCCGTAATAGACAAACAGGTTCCTTCTCAGTCACTCAAAGAAAAATAAACAGATCAGATTACCGGGAACAAGCTCTAGGAAACTGCTTTAACTGCTGGGAAATCTGGTTTATAAGCTACCGGAAGTACATGTTGCTGGACAGTGCTAGACTGGTAGGCGCATGATTGGGCAAAATGGAGTACGCCCCTTTGTTCCTTGCATTCTCTATTCCACTTTCCAATTTTGCACAGCTTAATATTTTCTTATCAACAAGTAGTAGTTTCATAGCTTTAAGTGCTTTTTTTTTCAAGAAAACTAAATTCTTTTCAAAACAATGCTACAGCTAGGTGCACAAAAGGAAAATATCCAACTGATGTTACTTATATCCATGCTATAAGTGATCTGATAAGCGTATGTACAGCAGTTATAAATGTAAGTTCCTAATTCACATGAATGGAGAATCAGAATATTTCTAATATCAGCTTAGATATCATTTTCCAGCTATGAACCTCCCCTTTAACTTTCTGTTCACCTGGGTAACGGTGATTTTTAGCATTTTTGGAAATGCTATGACTTGTCGTAGCAAGTATAATATTCTCTCTCAGATGCATACAGTATAAAACCTGATCAGACTGCAGGCTGATCTAACTTATTAAATTTAATTACCATATAAAGAAACTGCAAGTGTGACCATTAGGAGCTTTAACCTTGCTGTTGTAAACAACATTGCTCATTCAGAAACATCAAAAATTGTAACTTAACATAAAACCATTTATAATAAATGCTCTATCTTAAAAATGACACCCTTTCCTTACTGTACATCTAATTACACTTTCCCTTCTTGTGATATAAAAACCATCTGAGAAAAATCTCTTACTATCAATTATTTCTAGAAAGGTGCATGTATATAAAGACACATGCAAAAGTATCTGAACCTTGGACTGTGCATAAGAATAAATACAAGAATGGTAAGATTGAATAAGTATTTTTCAAGAATTTTTAATATACAGTCTAATCGCAATAGAACGAAGTAGCACTGGACTACATTATTACTTTGCTTGATCACATCTTTCGTTCCATCACATCATTCATTCCATCATATTTCTTGTTCATAAACATGATGATATCCATTTTAATAACATGTACAGGCCGTATAAGATTCAACAGTGTGGTAAATATAAATAGACAATGCCGTTATATGTTAAATTGTTGTGATGTTACAAGACACAATATACATTTAGTCTCCTACCGGTGTTTACACCAGAGGGGACTACAGATTTGCTCTCTGTCCATCCATTTGTCTGGATGTCCAGAAATCTGGATCCAAGGATAACTTAAAAACCATTTAAGATAATATTATGAAAATTGGTATGTGAACAGATGGCAGTATGGAGATTCTGCACTCACTTTGATTTTTTTTTCTCGGACCAAAATTCTGGTTGCTATAGTAATGGAAAAATTATTCATCTCACCAGTAGGGGACTCATGTGTTGCATGCAACACCAGTTACATGCTCATTCTTATTTTCTTGTTATCATGTACTGAAATATAATACTGTTAACTTTTTCATCTTACCTTGCTTATCAAACTTAAATCTTTAGCAGTGAGGTCCTTGCTTTCCGAGAGGCTTGGTGGCTGAACATAGTCATCATCACTAGAGGTCAGGCCCAGCTCGTCACCATAGCAACTGTGCACCCAGTGCCACAACTCCTGGGGGGACATGGGCTGGCAAAAGATATCACAGTCACTGTATGTAGAAACAAATATTGGAAGTGTTAGACTGATTATATATTAACCCAGTTTTGTACAGATGCGTTGAGTTAGGGAGTGGACAATCCGAGTGGACAACTACCACCCACCTACCACACATGAATCCATAATATGTCCCCTCATTTGAAGGGCGTATAAAAACAACTAATATCTCCCTTTAATAATAAAAAAAAATATCTGGTTACAAAATAGATTACAGGGATCTTGGTGGAATTTGAGTCAGATCAAATTGCAAACTGACTAACCATCCAACTCTGTTTAGAACTCACAGATGTAATAATAAGTTAGAACTAGAACTATCACTATAGGCAATTACTATCCCCACATCCCAATCTATCTTCATGTAATGACATGATGAGTGCTGTGATTCCTGTGCAGCCCCTTCTACTTCTATGCACTGGGGTTTGACACGAAAGGCGACTCATATATCACTGTATATAATATATTATTATATATATAGTGATATGACTCAACTTTTGTGCCAGACCCCTGTATTTCTGTGTACCGATGTTATAAATATAATAGAATTCACAGCAATGCCCAATTTCCATTTATTTCTGTGAATATGATTTCTAGAAGAAGATTACTGAATCATACTCATGATAAATGTACCTATATATTTCTAAGGATTCACAATGTAATCAAAGGGAAGTAACTCTGAAAAATGCTAAGAGTGGGTAAGAAGTTACACCACTTTTACTATATACATAATAAAGACTGAAATGAAATGGGAGACAACTTTTGCAGAAGTTTACAAAATGATGTCTAACAATCTGATTCAAAGAAATCTATCTGTCTGATATCAGAAGTTCATCTAAATATTAATTCAGACATACAGATGAATAAAGACAATCCTCCATACAGTCATGTGTTTCCATGCCACCTTCTGTCACGTCACCTGTCAAATAACCTGTACTATTGATCACCTCTGAATAACAGTCAACATATGAACAAAGGCCAGTGACTGAAATTCAGTCAATTTATTTACAGTTTTCTCTGCATACAAACCATCTTTCTGTGGCTTGTTGGATAAGACATAAAGAGACGTTATAACAGACCCTCTGAGAACAGAGTTTTTTTTTTACTAGAATTACAAAAGGTGTCAGGATTTTTTAATGCCAGTGCTAAATGCAAAAGTACTTGAGAAATAAATTTTGAAAACAGAAAAACAGCTAGCATTATATGATATAGGTATCTATGGCCTACTAGATCATATGGAAAACACTGCAGGTGTAAGTAATCCAGAAGACCCACCTGCTCCATGAGGACGTTCTGCCAGAGTCTGAAGAGCATCATGAAGGTCTTGTCACGGGCCGTCATGGATGTGAAGAACCACTTCTCCTTCTCTGTCGAAATCTGGATTGCGTTCGGTATCACCCTGGCTGTCTTTTCCTTCGTAATGGCACATATTTCTTTGGTAGGGATGGTCACCTGCATTTATTTAAACATTTACACAGCTAGACAATGTAGTTAAAAAGTTTACCATCACTCTGACAGTATTTCGACCATGTCTAGTTACTTTCAGGTGGGGGGAGAACCTGAGTGTACTGAGGACCCTGGTAAAACCACCAACATACAACAAGCCAACTACAAGTCTTTTTCACATAAAAATAAAAGCAAGTTACTGGACTGGGACTCAAACCAACAAAAGTCAGGGCTAAAAGACAGCAACTGATAAAATAAACACACTTGTTTAAGAATTTGAAACATTTTATTGAAACCAGAAACAAGAGGGTCGTTTGGCATTTGATTGCTCACCAGAGTATATAAGATTTTTAAAAACAATTCATGTCACTTGATTTTACCTGGTTACTGGTACATCCAGCAACAACTAAATTAAAGTTTTAGATACAAAGAATTCTTAAGTTAGTAAATCAATTGGAGGCCTCATTTTTCATGAGATCAGAAATGCTTAAGCAATTATGGTATAGGCCCATGAGGTTATCATTATTACAAAACAAAAATTAATTCTGAACATTAGTTTCAGATGTGCAGAACTTTGAAATTATCAACCATATACAAATTTCGGATATAAAGAATCCTAAAGTTTCTATACAGAGTCTGATTATATAGGCAAACTAGCCACCCCCTAGGGGCCTCATTTTCAAAGAGATAAACTTTATTTTAGCAATTATGGCAGACAGCATTAAAGAGACCATGCATGTTTAAAGAAATAAAATTCTTACCATTGGTTTCATAGATTAGAAAAACAATTTTTGAAATCTTATATATGGAATATATAAAGAAACTAGCCATTGTCTCAGCGGTCACATTTTTTTAAGTGATAAACTATTTAATGTAGACAGGTATGAGGTGACCATTCATGCTGAATGAAATCTAATTCTGACCATTCATTTCACAGAAGAAGAGTTTTAAAATTTTCTGTATAAAGATATAAAGAAACTAGCCGATCCCCTAGGGGCCTCATTTTTCAAAGGATCAACTTTATTTTAGCAATTATAGTAGACAGCCATGATTGATTGATTGATTGACTGTTTTAGTTTACTATCTCTGTGACAGTATTTCAGTCAAATAGCAATGTTCAGCTAATTACAGGTGGAGGAATGAAAATCCGTATGACCCTGCCAGGACTCAAACCTGTAAACAGCCATGAGGTGACCATTTGTGCCAAATAAAATTAAATTCTGGCCAATGGCTTCATAGAAGAAAAATTTGAAATTAACTATATAGAGCCAACCCCCTATGGGGCCTCGTTTTTCAAGGGATCAGCTTAATTTAAGCAATTATGGTAGCCAGCCATATGTGCATACTGAAATTAATTTCCAACCACTGGTTTCAGAAGAGAAGAATTTTAAAATAAAAGTCTGTTGGCTGCCATGGCAACCAGAGTTATACATTGATAAAGTTAACTGTAGCAACTTTTGTAAAGGGCAACCTAAAAATCATTCATGCCAAGTTTCAATAATTTCTACTGAAAAGTTTTAGAGCAAAATGTCTTTTACAGAAAATTGCTGATGACAGATAAAAGGTGATCACAAAAGCTCACCTTGAACACATTATTCTCTGGTGAGCTAAATTCAAAATAATTTAACAATTAACTTTATCTAAGGGACGAATCTCTAATACATAAGTATTCTGAAGCATAAACCGTTTTCCATCAAATAATTAACAGATAAAAACTTGCTTTTCTTTTTTTCTCAAATTATTTTTCAGTTTTTATCTCCATATTTCACCAGTCTATTTCAAAAATACAAAAAGATTTATTTATGAGCAGCCACTCCAGTACATCAAGAATATAATTATGTATTGATTTCCCATCACCATGGTTACAGTGTGACATATAACATCAGTCAAGTAAGTACATGTACACTGCATCTGAGGAAGGCCCCGAGAACATACAATTAGTACATCCTATTATCCTGCAACAAAAATTCTTGCTTTTGTTTAACCTTGTTTAAACCTATTTCTTTTTAATTTGGGAAACAAACTCTAACAATTTTACAATTTTCATTAATTCTTCTCTACGACTTGCAGATTGGACAAGTATTTTGTTTTGGAAGGTCATGAAGAATTCTTGCCCAAAACCAGAGTCTCACATGCTACCACTGGAATCTGGAATTCTTATGTTTTAACTAGAACTCCGCAAGTCAGATGTGTCGCCTGACGATGACCTATCTGTTGACAGTAAAGATGCCAATTTGTCACTTTCTTTTAAAGATGGGGTATTAATGCGCACTGATGTTGCCATCAAACAGAGAAAGGCTTATAAAGATCAAATAAAAAATGTAAGGACTATTATAACTTAAACATATTTAACAAGTATAATGAAATATGATTACTTTTTTGTTGTTTAACCCTTTTCCTGATAGGAACACCAATAAATATGTAGTATGCAAACAGCATAAAACCAAAGGGGAATAACTCAAAAAGCGCACAAGGTAGAGATATGATTCTTGTGCACTGCACTCGACATCATTGCAAAAAACATACATATCAAGTCTCAAGTCATTTAAACTTATAGTGAAAAAGATATGCTCCGGACAAAAAATTATTAAAGAAAATCTATCAAAGGGGAATAACTCAAAAAGTGCACAAGGTAGAGTTATGGTTCTTGCACATTGCACTCCGCGCATTTCAAGAAAAATACATATCAAGTTTCAAGTCATTTCAACTTACAGTGAAAAAGATATGCTCTGGACAAGAAATTCTCAAAGAAAAAATATCAAAGGGGAATAACTCAAAAAGCGCACAAGGTAGAGTTATGGTTCTTGCACACTGCACTCCGCGTCATTTCAAGAAAAATACATATCAAGTTTCAAGTCATTTCAACTTAAGGTGAAAAAGATATGCTCCGGACAAGAAATTCTCAAAGACAATCTATCAAAGGGGAATAACTCAAAAAGCGCATAAGGTAGAGTTATGGTTCTTGCACACTGCACTCCGGGTCATTGCAAGAAACATACATATCAAGTGTCAAGTCATTCAAACTGATGGTGAAAAAGTTATGCTCCGGACAAGCATCAAAGAAAATCTATCAAAGGGGAATAACTCAAGAAGTGCACAAGGTAGAGTTATGGTTCTTGCACACTGCACTCCGGGTCATTGCAAGAAACATACATATCAAGTGTCAAGTCATTCAAACTGATGGTGACAAAGTTATGCTCCGGACAAGCTGATGGGGACGCCGCCGCTGATGCCACCGCCGCCGACAAAAGTAACTCCTATATGTCG
Organism: Solen grandis; assembly: GCA_021229015.1. Taxonomy (NCBI): domain Eukaryota; kingdom Metazoa; phylum Mollusca; class Bivalvia; order Adapedonta; family Solenidae; genus Solen; species Solen grandis. The sequence continues at coordinate 53,363,180 of CM037784.1, read as the reverse complement.
CCTGACTTGTCAGGCGACACAAAAACTATCCACCAGATATGCTATAGACAGATCAGTTATGAACACATTACTGCAGATTCAAGTTCACTGAAAAAAGAGAAAGAATCAAACATGTTGACTACTAATATGGACTTACATGGGTTGACCTTTGACCAAGTGTCCCCCAAAATCAACAAGGGTCATTTATTTTGCATAACCAAGTTCCCTATTCAGTTTGAGAAATGTGGACAAATGCATTCTTAAGATATTGGTGAAAAACGATTCAATGTAACTGTGACTTTTGACCTAGTGACTCCAAACCATTGAGGGGTGTGTGTCAGCTACTTGTCATGACTAAACACCAAATCACCAAATTAAGTTTGAAAAATGTGGGCTCAAGAGTTCTCAAGTTATATAACAATCAGAAAATATTTTCACATTCAAGATCACTGCAATCATGACCTTTGACCTAGTGACCCCAAAACCAATAAGGGTCATCTATTCAACACCAAAAGTTTTAGGAATAAAGGTTCAAGTGTTCTCAAGTTATCAATCAGAAACAATTTTCACATTAAGGTCATTGCAACCTTTACCTTAAACCTAATGACCTTAAAACCTATAGGGGTCTTCTAATAGTCATGATCCAACACCTTATCAAGTTTGAGAATATGGCTCCAACAATTTAACCCTTTCCCTTATAGAGGACACCATGAAAAGACCTATGCGAACAACATAAAACCAGATCAGCCTGCGAGTAACTTGGAGGCTGATCAGGTTTTATGCTGTTCTGCTCCTCAGTGGTCTGGTTTATGTGATACCTATTGAGGGCATCAAAATGAGTCTATATGAGGGAAAGGGTTAAATCTAATAATAATAATAAAAAGATTTATTTAGACTCGCACTTTGACACGACATTTTGGCGAGATTAAAATAGGATGTTTATTGTGTGTAAATGTTGATTATATGAGTAAGATAATTGAGTAGTTAATTACATAATATTGTAAACAATATAACATATGACTGGTGTTTACTTATCTTGAGTTTTATGTTGCCGAGTTTTTGTAAGTAATATAACTTATTACCGGATTATCCTGACATGTAATTTAATATGTCTTTTAATTACTTGACATGTTATTATGTAATAAAGTTCCCATATATAAGTTAAAATTCCTAGTTTAATCAATAGTTTTAATATTAAGATAAAAGGAATGATAAAAGCCATAGCCAACTAAATAATATAGGAAGGAGTTTTATACCTAAATTCTCCTATATTAGAACCTATGTATAGGCTATGCCCAGGCGAGGGTAAATAAACATGTACAAAATGAAAATAATTGTTATCATTAAAAAAAAGGAAAATTGTTACTAAATCTGAAACAATTTTCATATTCAAGGTCACAAGTTCTTTGATCTAGTGACCCCAAACCCAATGGTCTCTACAATATATTCCTGATCAAGTCGAGATGAGAGCTCATTGTCTTTAGTCATCAGTCAGAAACAAAATGGACTGACAGACAGACAAACATTTGCAAACAATCTTCTTCGAAGAAGAGCATAACAACCTTCCCAGCCTAGAGGAAAACTGGTCAGTATATATAAACAAGCAGTAGAAAGGCCTGGTCAACTTGCAAGATATTCATTCACAGACTGATTTCCTGACTGATATACTGAGTGGCGTTAACTCTACTTACAACTGTCTCCCATCTAAAGATGTTGGCATAGAAACAGATCCAGTTCTGGGTGACAAACATTCTGCCATGAACAAGGATCTCCTTCTGCAGGGCACATGAGTAGTCTGAAATAAGAATCACATGACATAAATGATATGATCCTAACATATGAGTAGCCTGAAACGAGCAACCTGAAACCAGTGGTTTATGACACGAGAAGCCTTAAATGAGTAGCATACAATTAAGGGCGTATGTGACAGTTTGCTACATTTTCTATATAGACAAAGAAGGAAAATTTAAAATGTTCAATAGATTTTTTTTAAATTTTGCATGATTATAGAGAATCATAAAAGAAACATTTTTATGAAAAAAAAATTTGGGGGTCACCATCCTACTTTTTGAGTTATATGTACCCCTGAATGTGATATTTTAGCACATATTCAAGGGCAGATAACTCAAATAATGGCAAACAACACCTCATGAGGTTTAAAATCAATGTTTAGTACTTTATTCCCCGTCTCTGTTTAAAATTTGTAGAAATTCTATGCAACAGATTGTATACAATAATCATTCAAGCATATATATATCAATTTTCCGTAAACTATCTCCCCTTTTTAAAAATCAAGGGGGCCACTGTTCTAAGGGAGCAATCTTGGTAGAGGGTTACCCAAAGAACATCTGTGCCAAAACAGTTTAAAATCTGACCAGGAATTTTGGAGCAGAAGTCTTTTACTATATACGTTTTACTATATAAGTTTTCACTATAAACATTTAAGGCAAATAAGCCCAGCCCCTGGCGGCCATGTTTTTATTTACAAATCTGAATAATTTTAGCAATCTTGGTAGATGGTTACCCATGGAACATCTGTACTAAAACATTTTGAAATCTGGTCAAAAGTTTAAAAGAAGATGATTTTTTAAGTTTTCATATTTTTTTCTCTTCATTGCCATGGCAACCAGAGTTCTATATGGATCAGGTTTATTTTAACAACTTTTGTGAAGGGATCATCTCTGCCAAGTTTTATCAAATTCTGTCCAGCAGTTTCAGAGGAGATGCAGTTTAAAGCAAATTGTTGACAACACATGACAGACGATGGACGCAGGGTGATCACAAAAGCTCACCTTGAGCATGCTGTGCTCAGGTGAGCTAAAAATGCAATATATTTACAGTTTTAAACATAACCTCAATCTATAGCAATTTTATATTTATTTCAACTATGTTTTGATTGCAAACTTAATGTATTATTTACTGCATATGAGTAATTATTTAACAAAAATAGTTTTATACAGGTCAAAGGGATATTAAAAAGAAGAGGGCCATGAAGGCCCTGGAATCACTCATCTGAGAACCAGAACCAGGTATTAGTGGGAGGAAAAGAAACAGCTAATATCTTATGATATTATGGAAAATGGGCTCTACCCCCACCCCCCTCCAAGGAAAATCTGTGCTAAAAAAAACACTTTGTAATCCAGCTAGAAGATTTTTCAAATTTGTACTATATACATGTAAGGAAATCAACAGATCCTAATTATTTTTACAATCTGTGCAAATCATATTTTAAAATCCAGTCAGAACCTTTGGACAAGAAGATTTTTGTATTTTTCATATGTTTTACACCTTTAGTTGCCGTGGCAACCAGATTTTGAATTGAAAATATATTCTTTGAAGAAATTTGGGAGAGGACCACCCAAGGAACATTCCTGTTAAGTTTTATGAAAACAGGCCCAGTAGTGTAGGAGGATATGTCATTAAGTAAAATGTTAACAATGGATGCTGGACATTCATCTGTCACTGTGGCTCACCTTTGGCAAAGGACTGAGCTAAAGAATGGTGCAATAGCTTTGTTGTGTTATCTGCATGAATTACTTCAAAGAAAGGAAAACTACAAAAGATTTTCCGAAACTGAAATTGATACAGCTTTACACATAAATTCATATCTCAAAGATAGAACTTACTGTTGCTTACATCAATTACAAATTCACATTAACAAACATCATTTTGTTTGATATTCCAAGAGTAACATGCATGAACCGATAAATGATTACTGTAATTTGCAATTACTGTAGTTTTCCGGCAGTTTTCAAATATTAATTTGTTGTTTGTCCAAAAGTTTAAAATCACAAAAAAATAATTATTCAAAGTGTCTTCTTATTAAGATATATTTGTATCTAAATGAATTCCAAGGTTGTGTATTGAATTTCAATATTATCAATTAGATTAATTAATTAGAAATTTCGACCAAAACAACCCAGGCTCCTAAAAGTAATGTGTAAACATACAATATGTTATATAGGGATGCTTCACTTCCTTCTTTACTTTATTTCTCCCAATTTACCAGACTTGAAGTGATTTCTAAATATAGGATTGATGTATCATGAATGAGTACACATTTCATTCTGTACACAGATTTCAACATGACTTATTATACATGATAAAAAATGTATCAATTTCACATCCTTTTAAACTATCTTTGTGTTATCGTCTACCCCTTTCCATTACATAAACTGGTGTTAAGTCAAGTAGGGATGTTGAGACAAGTAGAGAGGGGGGCAGTCTGAGGATTGTTTGTGTTTCATATATTTCAATGCATGGCCAAATCAGGCAGATTACCCAATAAACACTTTGACATACCTGCTGGTTAACATGTTAGTTGCAAAATGATTTGTTCCCCAAAGTTTGGTTCAGATATTTTGTGTTTCAAAACTTACATCTTGAAAAATAAACAACAAACATTATTGTCCTTATATTTAATATTTTTTTTTTTCAATTTGTTAATATTGTAGTGTAGACCACAGATAAAAGTGTCACAAAACAGCAATTACATTAACTTCTAAAATTAAGCCATTCCTATCATATGATATGAGTCACTGACTTACTACAGCCCTTCCCAGGACCTTGGTGAAAAGCAGGAAAATAATATTGACAATCACTTAATCTTACATTTCAAGATCTTAAAATGTCATACTGAATTTACAAGTCATAGCTAATATAGTTTAAGTATTAATTTTGATCAACTTAAAATGGTCATTAGATTGAAGTGAAATTGGCATAGTCTGATCATGGCAAATTTTCAGCCATTCTGTTTAAAATTAAAATTATTCTATTAAGTTTGTCCTGTTAAATAAACTTCAATCCAAAGTCAAGAAATTTGCAGTATGAGTAGACCAACTGACCATTTTGATTAAAGACTACAAGTTGATTGAATAACCACAAAGAAAGGCCTAGAATTATCAAAATTACCATTAACCCTTTCCCTCATATATACTCATTTTGACGCACTCAATAGGGACCACATAAAGCCTGATCTGCAGAAAACCACAGTTAAACCTTACTAAATTTAATTATAAAGTCCTCATTTCCAGACCACTGAGGAGCAGCAAACAGCATAAAACCTGATCAGCCTGCGAGTTACTCGCAGGCTGATCAGGTTTTATGCTGTTCGCATAGGTCTTTTCATGGTTTCCTGTATGAGGGAAAGGGTTAAATTTGCCAGACAGGTAGAGTAAATCAAGGACATGTTCATACAAATATACACATTATGACCTTATGTGTCTTTATATGCTTAGCTAGAAAGAAATCCATAGACAAACAAAAGAGGAGAAGACAGATGGATTCTATGAGTCAGAATAGTAAACAAAAAGAAATCAATGGGAATAATGCCCGAGGAGTTGAGTTAAAAAGACAGGCAGTCAATTATTCATATAGAAACTTAAGTAAAAAATCAGTTATTTCTAATAATCGGTAATTTATAGTTATCAAAAATAAAAAAAAAAAAAAATTAGGATTTATTAATTTTACATAAGTTAATACAAATCTTAAGAATTTTTATAAATACAGCCCTTTACTTTGAGTTAAGCTTGGAAACATACATAAGTTAAATAGATTTTATTTGCTATCGGGTATCGCGGATGTTACACTGATGAGTTGGCAGCCATGTAGAGACGCAGCTGGTGCAGTCTGATATTCATGTTCAACAAACGCTCCCTGCCCATTCCTGGCATATTATATAATGGTCAGGGAGACTGGATTATTGATCTCTAACACACAGAGGTTGTTCACATGCCGGCAGGAGACACCAGGGGGCCTCATACATTTGTGGAAGTAGACAGACATACTGACAAGGCTATTTTGGCTGTTAAGAGTCTTTGATTGACAGAAAGAGAGGGATTGCACTTAACTGGTGATTTCATCTATTTTGTATGTAAGTGGTAGTTCGTAACACGGAAACTGTGCCTTGGCCTTTTTTTCCTCCCAAACAATGAAAAATGTTTTCAGTCTTTAGTTACCTTTTGATTAAGACAATTACATAATATAGAGAGTAAAGTAAAAGCTAACTGAAAATTAATAACTGATGTTTGTTTATTGGATTTAATGTCCTTATGGCAGTATTTCAGTCATTTAAAGATGATGTGTACTTAAGACAGATATAGTGCTGCCACACTGCAGTATCACACCATAGATGTCTGGCATGATACCACACCCAGTCACATTATCCTGACTATGGGCCAACCAGTCCTGGAACTACCCTTTCATCCTGAGCACCAAGCAAGCAAGGTATACCAGTACCATTTTTTACGACTTGGTATGTTGCAGCCGGGGATCAAACCCATGACCTCCCAATTCCGGGGGGACGCACTAACCACTCGGCCACAGGGATTGGTAATGATTGAAGTACTGTATAACATTCAGACCAATCATAAACAAGCTGAAATTTTTTTTAAATTCAGAATTCAGGAAAAACTGAAGGTATGAATAACCCTGCAGCTACAATACCTTGACCCAGCAATATAAAAAGATATTGAACCAAGTATGAAAGCGGATGCAACCACAGTCGGTTCAATGCGGGTGATACCCATATAGACCCCACTTTACTTTATGAGGTGGGGGTATAAAATGGAGCTGGGTCAAGAAAACACATCAACTTCAAAACCTTCTATCTACACAAAATGACTTATGAACGGGTGTATTCAGCAGTGCCAAAATGGTTAAGATCAATATTAGACTGTAGACAGGTTTAATGAATATATTACTTAACCTTATTTACTGTACAGCCAGTATTTATCCCTTAATTATTGCACAGACATCATTATAACAATATAATCCAGATACAAGCTATATCAATTACCAAGAAATTGACAGATCTGAAATTTCATATAATAGAATATAGTTATGTTAGAAACTAAAACATAACCACAATAAATATCTTTTAATTCTGATAATTATATCTATATGGCTTTGTAACAACTTTTAACCCTTTCCCTCATATAGACTCATTTTGACGCACTCAATAGGTACCACATAAAGCCTGATCTGCAGAAAACCACAGTTAAACCTTACCAAATTTAATTATATAATATAATCCTCATTTCCAGACCACTGAGGAGCAGCGAACAGCATAAAACCTGATCAGCCTGCGAGTTACTCGCAGGCTGATCTGGTTTTATGTTGTTCGCATAGGTCTTTTCATAGTTTCCTCTATGAGGGAAAGGGTTAAAACAGACTGAGAAACAAGTCCTTACAACTTACATATAGAAACCCTTTCTTGATGGTTTGTGGGTTGGTCAATCATATTTTGGTAAAAGTTCAAATGCATTTAAACCCTCTCTATTGTTCCTGGTTTGAACCAGTACTTTTTACCATCAAAAGTAGCATGTGTTATCACTCAGTCAATCACGTTTTTGTTTATAAGCAAGTCAAAATAACATCCCTTTATTACGACCTTCTGTTTATATATCTTCTCTCCTTGCCTTGTTTAACCCTTTCCCTCATAGAGGAAACCATGTAAAGACCTATGCGAACAGCATAAAACCAGATCAGCCTGCCATGCTGTTCGCTGCTCCTCAGTGGTCTGGAAATAAGGATTTTGTAATTAAATTTGGTAAGGTTTAACTGTGGTTTTCTGCAGATCAGGCTTTATGTGGTACCTATTGAGTGCGTCAAAATGAGTCTATATGAGGGAAAGGGTTAAACATACAATTGTAAGTATTTCAGTCATTTCTAGGGACTTTGTCTACATGACAGAGAGTACCACCTAACCAAGATATCATTCTGTAGGCAAACAGCATGATACCCGCCTCATCCTGTCCAGAACATCTGAATTGCTAGCATTTCACTTAATAAATATATAAAAATAAAAAAATTAGAAAAAATTTTTCAAGATCTGTATACAACCATTTATCAAAAACATATAATAACTAAGATATCACAGAAGGTGATGATACTTGCTAGCACGCCCAGACTGAACTCTTTGTAAGGTAAGATGCAACACAATATGTATGATTTCATTTAGACCAAACTTCACTTTGTGAAGCAAGGATATAGGAAAAAAAATATTCACAAACAGTTATTCTTATAATCTGACATTGCAGGTTTGTCTTTCTATTGAACTTTCAGATAACAGCTTGTTTTGTACTGTTAGATCATATCTGACAATCTGGTGAGATGTGATATAATCTATCTGACAACTATGCTTAATGGCATGGTGAAATAGGGAAACATGAGCCAGGCAATGAAACATACTTAATAGATACAGTTACAGACCTAGAATTTGATCCTTATGTTATTCACACAAAAAAAACATACTCTGTTTATTTATAGAATACTTAATGTGGTATTTCTAGTTCAAATCACAGTGAATGTCTACCTACCAACTATAAGTCTCTCGTCACTGGGGATGTCTTTAAACTGCTTCTTGAAATCCTCACTGCGGGACTTGTATGTCGGGCTCAGCATCTAGAACAATGAATGATGTCGCCATTTTGTTTCACGTAAAGACACAGAGAAAAATGTGCTACCATGCTTTGATGCTAAGAATATCAGACATGGTTCAAAGAATGTAAAATAACAAGACTTTGTTGAGTTGTTTATACTTCTCCCAGCGGAGTCTAATGAACTTTATATCATTCATAAAAATGTATCATTTTATTTTATAGAGGGGTGTCAATTTTATCATTCAAAGTGGTGTATCATTTTTTATCTGGTGAACCAGTAGGGGACTAAAAGTATGTTTAACAACAATAAAATAAACCACAATAAGTTTTTTTCCATTGTCACTTTTTTTTAGCACTGAAATATTAAATAAATCCTGTTACAAGTTTTGCATAATACGAAATATTAAGCCATATAAATGTGTAAAAAAATACAATTTCTACCATTACAGTGCCTTAACCCTTTCCCTCATATAGACTCATTTGGACACACTCAATGGGTACCACATAAAGCCTGATCTGCAGAAAACCACAGTTAAACCGTACCAAATTTAATTGTAAAGTCCTTCTTTTCCAGACCACTGAGGAGCAGCGAACAGCATAAAACCTGATCAGCCTGCGAGTTACTCGCAGGCTGATCTGGTTTTATGTTGTTCGCATAGGTCTTTTCATGGTTTCCTCTATGAGGGAAAGGGTTAACCTTTTACATCATATAGACACATTTTGACACATTGGCAAACAGAGCAGACCTGATCAGACAGCTCCTATATTGTAGCTCAGTTTCTACACAATCTGTGCGATATAGAAAAAATCATGATTTCATATACAATTTAACCCTTTCCCTCATAGAGGACACCATGAAAAGACCTATGCGAACAGCTGTTCGCTGCTCCTCAGTGGTCTGGAAATAAGGATTTTGTAATTAAATTTGGTAAGGTTTAACTGTGGTTTTCTGCAGATCAGGCTTTATACCTATTGAGGGCATCAAAATGAGTCTATATGAGGGAAAGGGTTAAAGTTCAGTTAATCAATATTCATCAAGTCATGAATATGTACATGAATATTCATGAGGTAAAGGGTTAAAATACTGGCCGTGTCAGCTTAACTTAAAAAAGTTCTAATGTGTTCTTTTTTTTTTACTATGAAGATCCTGTAGCATAAAAACGCATAAAATGAAACAATCAATAATGATCAACAATTCTAAAGATAATAAATATTACTGCTAGTTTTAATAGTTTATACTGATGATCTTTATATAGGTTATCGTCAGGAATAATGGGAATAAACATAAAAACTCACAACAGGACAAAATTCTATTTAATTTAGAAAATTCAGGTAAATTATTTCAGTTCTTTTATTGAAATATGCATTTTGAATAAATGGAAATACTTATATGAACAAAAATATCAAAATACATTTCAAGTTACAACCTTTATATAAAATTATTTAAATTAAATGCATCATTTTTTTTTTATTCTAAAATAAGTTTTCTGGGTTCCTATACTAAAAAGGGCTCAGGCTTCCAGGAGAGAAATATTTCATTTGTTTAAATACAACACAGTTATTCACTGTAAAGATTGGTCCAATTTTGTGAACTCAAATTTTTTACCTGTTTAACTCTGTGTTCAAAGGATATACAAGTTGCATAATACTACACCCAGTCACATTGGTGTGTTGCGGCAGGGGATCAAACCTATGATCTCCTGATTACAGGACAGATGCTTACCAACCGGACTGGTAATTTTAAAATGGGATACAACCTACAATTTGTACAGTACTGCATGTTACATTAGAATTATAGAAGAAATGTCTCTGAGATCACTGATATGGCCCGAAGTGTTTTCTGTACATGAAATGAAATATGAGTTATGCAGTCTATTAGATATAATTACTAATAAATGGGATGTGACATTTATGATGGACAAAATATCAAGAACCACAGCTAATGTTCAGATGGGCAAGTAGCAGTTTACTCATAAATTGTAATTTCTGATGAATGGGAAAACCCTGGGGTAAATGGCAATTTTGAGGAAAACTGCCTGAAACAGAGAGGAAGAATGGCCCATGATTCAGAATTTAAAGAAAGGCCTGCTAAGAGGAAAAGATATTCTCAAAGGCAATCCATAAGCCCTTGCTGAATACCTTTATCCCTGACAGTACAATATTAGTCTTAAAAATGCATATGAACTGTACACATCGTGACAAACATGGACAAGAAGTGAAACACCTGTGTCACTTGCTGAAAGAAGCGAGACGGAAAAGAAACAGACAAAGTGTGATAAACAGACAATAGAGAAATGATCCCTATGAGACAGGTCTGCTTACAACAGTTGACACAAGACCTGACAGAATGACAAGATAAATGCACAAATCTTGCCTTGTAGAGATATGTAAACATATGTGAGGGAAAGAAATTTCTATTTGAATAATAGAAAAATTTCAATAACTTTTCAGTAGACAGACCAAAATGTGTTGAGAATGACTTTTGTGGTTATGAATGAAAATAGAAAAGGTCTCTGCAGCTACAATTTGTTGTAAACTAAAGATATTCGATATGTTGATTTGACCGAAAAACTGCCACATAAAAAAAAGAAATCAATAACCTTATATATAATTATATATAAAGTCATTGAATTTTTTTATATTTTTTTTAACTGACAGCAACATACCAGGTACCGTTGTTGTATATACATGTATACATATAAATTTACACCAGTCATTGAATGATGAGTATAAATACATGAAAAGCCTGTAATGCAATATGAAAGTATGAATAATAATGAGCATCACTGAAACCCTGGAGAAACAAGAAAGACAAGGTGTGTCTAAAAAACGCAATGCACCTGTCTAAGAGCCATCCACCATTTTACATAACTCCGAGGGATTAGATGTCAAGTAATTTATGTCAATTGAAATTCATTCATAAGGTGTAAGAAAATCTATTATAAAGACTTTATTCTGTATAGTAATAACTCAGGTATTTTAAAATAAAAAAAAAAAATAATAAACAAATAAATAAATAATTGGAGAAAAAAAAAACAGGTAGAGTTATGGTTCTTAGTCATTGCACTTCTGTTGCTTGTTATCTATTTATATTTTAAGATTCAAATTAATATCTTGTTTAGTTTGACAAAAAGCATGGACAAAAATTGGAAAAAAGATAAACGGAGAAAATCAGACCAGGTAGAGTTATGGTTCTTGGTTACTTGCTGCTCCTACTTGCTATATTTTATATTTCAAGTTCTTACCTTGTTTTGTTTTGAGTTTTTGCTCCCCACAAATATTGATAATAAATAAAGGTATTAAAAAAAAATCAGACTAGGAAGAGACAAAGCACTTCTCCTTGTCACATGCTGTTCATATATGGAGTTTCAAGTCAGTACCTTGTAAAGTTTACAAGTTATGGCCAATGTTAAAAATGCTGAAAAACAAACAAACAAACTGATAAAGCAATTAAAAACAATATGCCCCCAGATTACAGATTCCCAGGGCATAAAAAAGTGGACCAGGACTGAGGAAAATTATACAAAGTTAAAAACACTTACTGTATACCAGGGTGTGCTCTTTTTCTTTCTTTCACTCTTTGAGTATTTAGAATCATCAAGTTTTGTATCAGGATTTAGATCTGACGTCTCTATACACTTATCCAATATATTGTTAAGAGATTTCTCGAAACTTTTCTCCCTAAAGTCAATATTTGAGTCATTCCCTCTTTGACTGTCACTACTGTCCGTGGACCGTTTTGAAGGTGTTCCAAAACCACCCGATCCACCGCCTCCATCACTGACATCGTCACGATCGCAGGATTGTTTCTGTTCTGCTGGTGAAAAAGACACTGATGGTGAGCTTCCTCGTTTCGAGAAAGACACATTTTCTCGGCTGTCATGGCCACTGGAGCTGGTGTTGAGGTCAGGGGATCCATCCTTGGATTTGGTTGCCGGGGGCGATGGGGACTGAGATTTGGAAGGGAGATTACCACTGCTGCGTCTGTAAAATTGTTATTTGAATTCATTTTATACTGTAATAATACTCAAAAGAAAGAATAAAATGTATAAGTAGTATTGAAGGAGGGTCTATGTGGCTAAAAAGAGAACTTTTATGGAGGCAAATTTTTAGATGCAGTATAGATAACTTTGTGTTGTTGTTTTTTCCTTTCACATGCTAAATCCCAAAGATGTAAAGTAGCTTGCATGCAAAACTTTAACCAAATTTTCTATTGCATGCAAAACTAAAAACAAATCAATCCTATGCCTCAGTTACTGAGATTATAAAACATGAAATGCCTTGCATGCAAAACCTTAACCAAAATTTCTAAGTTAAAAAGGGACATATTTTTAATAATTCAAGAGTTATCTACCTTGATGATATGATATGTCTGAAATGTTAAAGATGTTTAAAATCAATCCCATGCCTGGTTACTGATATGAGATATAAGCTTGACAGTACTTGCATGCAAAACTATAATCAAGTTTAAGTTTAAGGGCAATATTTTGTATCAAATTCAGTTAAGAGTATTCTACCTTGGTTGTCTGATGCTCCTGAACATATTCATAAACTTTTAAGTCAATACCATGAATGGTTATTGAGATATAAGCTTGATAGTAACTTGCATGAAAAACTTTAACCAAAAGCTGCAACGCTGATCTTCACCAACAAAAGGGTGACTGCAATAGCTTTCATATTCTTCAGATAGTTGAGCTTAAAATCAGATCAGATATAAATATAACTCATCACAATTTTCTTCTTTCCTACTGGTTCTCTTGATGAAAACTGAATCATTTATCTCATTAAGTAACGATACAAAATCTTTAATACTCTATCACCTTTACCAAGAGAGCACTAACTGCACAAGAGCAATAAACCACACAGTTATAAGAGACATTGTTGTAACATTCCTTGGCAAAGGTAAGTATGCATCAGTAGAAAAAAATAACCCCACAAATTCAAAGTACAAGTTTTCTAATAATAAAAACAAATAAACAACATCACAGTATGCACTAGTGATCTTTATTTGTAATACAATGAGTTTTATGACACACCTATCTATAACATTCACTGCCAACAAAAGTTGCATCTAGTCCAAATAATAGAAAGGTAAATCACAAGTGAAAGAACTTGAGTGAACCTACATAGAATGCCAACTTCATAGGATATCTACAAGTGCACGCTGCACTGGTACCTCTATCAAGACCCACTACCCTGACAATTAGTACCAGTGGCACTGCTAAGTTTTCACTTACCTTGTCTCCATGATCTGACTGGTTTCTGGCACACTGTGTACACACGTCAGAGAATCATGGCTTCCTGTCCTCTGCAGGGAATCAAACGAGCGGGCTTTCTTACTGGAACCAGATAAAGGACAAAATGTTAAATGATGTCTTTAACAAACTTGTAAGGTTACCATGGGAACAGTGAAAGGCAATGGTAAAAACAAAAAAACTTCTACTTATCAGTGTACAAGTGATATCTTAAGGTGAATGTCAAAACTGATAAAGATCAATCAATATAAAAAGTATCATGCATAACAAGGGATGTCCATGACAAGTTCTATGAAAAACACTTACACATGGTTGTTAACATAGACGCAACCTCATCTTTATCAAAGAAGGCATTTGGGGAATTTTCCAGGTCACACCTGGATTTTTCACACTTACACTGGTATATATTTATACAATCAAGAATCATTTATTCAATATAATTGCTCAACATATGTACAATGAAGGTGAGATATTTGGCAGGAAGTCTATAATTATGTCTATGTTATCTTAATTACTGACATACATTGCTCTTAATTAGGTACAATACTAAAACTAATAAGAGGGAAAAAAAAAAAATAGGAAACTGTTTTTTACTGAACAAAGCAGTACTTTTATTGAAAACATATTTAATTTAGATTTGTACAAAGTATGTCCTCTTTAATACAATTTCATACACATAATTTATCAGATAACGAAATAGAGAAGTAAAATTGGGGTGAAAATTCCAAGGTAATCATTTGATTATTTTTGCTTATGTTAAAGGCTTTCTAAATACATATACCGTAGGAAAAAATTAAGTTAATTACCTACATACTGAAAACACATTTTTTTTAATATACTGATAAGATGAATTGAAGAAAGAAAAGGTAGAGGAACAATTTTATATGAATGTCTCTACCTTATAATACTGTATTATCATACCTCTTTAATTAAGACTTTATAACTTCTGTAACATGTACCTATTATATCCTGTAATATTTGATCAACAGAATGGTTTATACAGCAGGTGAACACTCAATGTCATGCCAATGGTTCCAGTATTGACAATTTCACCCAGTGTTTTATCTTTGGTGTCTTAAAACAGCCATTTTACTTTCTGATCATGAGCCTGCAGTGATCTGTATACTGACAATGACTTCAACATAATGTGTTACTAGTCATATCTTAGTTGAAACATTAAAAACAATGGCAATGGTAAAGTGTGGGACGGAGAACATCCCAAAATATATATGTTTGTTTGTTTTTTTTTTTCCTTTTGCAGTCAAAATAAATTCAAGGTCATTAAAAATTTACAATGTCATGTTTTCATTGTCATGTTCATTAACCCTTTCCCTCATAGAGGAAACCATGAAAAGACCTATGCCAACAGCATAAAACCAGATCAGCCTGCAAGTAACTCGCAGGCT
>CM037784.1:53335280-53348059 GCA_021229015.1 Solen grandis | reverse complement strand
TGCCAATCTATTAAAAATCATTGTTTAATAATATGGTTATGTTTCACTTATTTTATTTATCTTAATATAATTGTGACCCAAAGGGATGTAGCTTGTTCTTTTTTTAATGTTACGCACTCTCTGGCTGGGGTCCAGGTCCCGCTAGCGTCCCCGGTGGGTACAGGGTGTTTAATTTAGGCATATTATACTCGTACAGCTATCGATCTGACTTGTTTACATTTTTATCCTGTTTACTCTTGTTTACTCAAATAATACCTCGCTTCGTATGCAACAGGATGTATTTATTGATCATAGAAACGTCCTCTTTTGAATTGTAAATATTAATTAAATTCATAATCCGATTTAGACAACATACTGACGACAGAGTCTATATTTTCTTTTTGTGGCTTTCGCAGCTTGTCAAGCCTCGACTTGATTTTTAAACATTACTTGTTATGCAATCTTTTCAGAAAATGATGAAAAATGATCTTCAAAATTAAGGGTCGTCATTGAAAAGAAGCCAAGGATATGTTTTTTCATAGAAAAAAATACGTAAATATTAACCTTGGGAAAAATACCTTCTCCTCCTCATGCGATCTATTTCGGGCGATTCATATACGAATATGTATTTGGAAACAGTTTTAACTTATGAAAAGGTTAGATATCTGAATTATTTTGAATATCACTAATTTTACAACATTCTGAATCCTTACTTTTATGCATCCGAATCGATGGATTGGGGTCTACTGTTTTTGTCCAGTTTGTCTGTCTGTCTGTCTGTCTGTGGACAACATTTAGTTTGGCCACAACTTAAAACTATACAAGGTATTGTCTTGAAACTTAAAATATACATAAATGATAAAAAGGAAAAGTGCAACAATCAAGAACCAGAACTCTACCTGGTCCCATTAGAATTATCCCCTTTATAATTATGTTTCTTCAATTATTTGTCGGGAACATAACTCGTAAATTATTCAGGGTACCATAAATCTTTTAACTATCTCCTTTTTGAATGCTAGTAGATAACGAGTAGGAGAATTGCAGTGACAAGAACTATGATTCTACTTGGTCATATTTTTTGGATTATCATAAGTACTTGATATTTGACATACTTTCTCCATTAATGAATGCCTTTAAACTGATTATTTATTTGGCATTTACCCAAATGGGACCAAAATGTGTTTGACTTGGGTGGAGTATTACGTTTTTCGACCATATTTTGGTTCTATAATATCCACAACTGACATATTTTATATGCTTAGCGCCGAGCAGGAAGCTATCAGTACCATTTACAGTATGTCGTTCTATGGGATTGAACCCTGACCTCCCGCTCCGAAGGCGGACGCTCTACCATGCGGCCACCTGGGACGGTTACCTGAACGGTATAAACAGGTGACTGGCCGTATTGACAACTGATGTGTATACATTGTAAAAAACTTTTCTAATT
This sequence comes from Solen grandis, assembly GCA_021229015.1. Lineage (NCBI taxonomy): Eukaryota > Metazoa > Mollusca > Bivalvia > Adapedonta > Solenidae > Solen > Solen grandis. The sequence continues at coordinate 53,346,633 of CM037784.1, read as the reverse complement.
GAACAATGACTGTCTTGAACAAACCTAGTATTTTATTACTATAAATCAATTTTTTTACATGTTGACAGATCTTTTAGTCTATGATATATTTTCAAATGAGACATATTGAGTGCTTAAAAGGTCAGATCTGGGCTGAAGGGAGGGTGCGAAAATAGCAAAAGTGAGGTCTATATAAGAGACATGTTTTCTTGCGGATTAATGTTCGGGGATAAAACCCACAACGAAATCGACGAAAATTAGTGTCTCCCGAAAATTAATAATTTCAAAGTATACTAAGTACGTAAATAAAGTTAATATCATAGTCATGGTATGGACTTACCGATATCATCATCATCATCAACTCTACGTCACATAAGGTCTACGATAAGTAAATAATATTGATTGGATTTAAAAGAAAAACTAACTCCCTACTTTCTCTAATTTTATCATCGTTGTGGAGCATATCTAAATGTTTACTTTTTATTTCAATGATATGCATGTGCGTAACGCTAGCAACGCCCCTTTGTTTCAAATGGTTCTTTGTCTATATAATACAGTTTTATGAGATGAATGACACGATTTGTCGCAGTTGTTCGACTGTTATCGACGTTATCTATTCTAGGTATTGATTTCGTCGTTATCCATGAGTAGCTACCGACTTCTGTCGTTCCTCAAATTCGAAGACATGCCAACTTTAACAGCTTATATCTCTTTAAGAAAAACGTCTGGGAAGCCGTGATTCGGACCAGTAACAGACAGAATATTAAGTTAATGATGCGTAGCTTGAAATTATTCACAACAATTAGAAAACGTACATATTGTTCATATAACATGCTTCCTTGTTGAAACGACGTGGTATCACGTCCGAACGATATGCTTTATATAAATAGATTGTTATTTTGCATAAATGGCACTCTTTTTTTTGTCTAGATGACATGCTGTCTTTTCAAACGACTTAATGCCGGTCCCGGTGGCCCAGTGGTTAGAGCGTCCGCTTCAGAAACGGAAGGTCGTGGGTTCGATCCCAGGCCGCGACATACTAAAGTTATAAAAAAGAGGCACCTGTATATATAGCTCCCTTGCGTGGCACTCAGCTTTTAAGGTTAGTTCTAAGACTAGCTGGCTCGGTGTCAAGACAATGTGACTGGGTGTGGTATCATACCACATGTCTACGGTGTGATACTGCAGTGTGGCATCACGTAACATATCTGTCTCGAGTAGACATCGTCTCCAAATGACTGACATACTATCGGTTTGACGTTAAACCCTATAAACAAACAAAAGACATAGTGTCGTGTTAACTAACTTGAATCAATTTATTTTATTATAACTTGTTTTGAAGATGTAAACGTGAACATTTATTTTATACATATGAAGCATACTCCGCGTGCGCGCGCGCGCGTGTGTGTAGAGGGTGTGGGTGTAGACCTTATAAAAATAAAACATGATAAATTGAAGTGCTTGTCAACTTCCTGGAAGACAACTGGGTCGATTGAAGGCCGTGGAAACCATAGTTGTTGATATGGTTGTTTTGTTTGTGGCCGTTAATTTTGTTTTTTATTGACAACTAAAGAGCGTGCGACTTTACGTTTATTCAACGAACTTAACCAACACTAACACCCGTTATGCGGATACACATTATATTCACAAAGATGTGAGAATCACTCAAATATCAACACATCTCCCTTTCTTACAAATTTCAACACCTCTCACTCTCTTTCTATTTAAGAAATTGAATATCTAAATAATATCCATTATCCATCTAGATGTTAAACACAGAACAGTATATAACAGTAAAGTCATTATATTTAAGATTAAACAAAAAATATGTCTAGATATACTTTATCTAAACTACTATATGACTAGATATACTTTATCTAAACGATTATATGAATTGAATATTAAAAAACAGTCTTAAACAGTCCTTCACTCTGTTTTATTTAGACACTTTACTCCATTTCCTCAATTAACCTTTTTGGTTTCACTCTCACTCTCTCTGACCTCCTAATCAAACTGTCAGTATTCTGAACTGCTTCCTCTACATAAGGATCATTTCTCAGTTTATCCTCGCACATCTCTGCGTCTATATTCTCAAATTTTTCTTCGGTTTTGAGAATGTCTTTCCTGTTTCGTCGATAGCATGTTCCGTCTGGACCTTCTACCACATATGACCTTGGTACATTTTCAAGCTGACATTTCACCACCCCCTTTTCTGACCAATTTGTGTTTTTCACATTTCTCAACCTAACGCAATCTCCTTCCTTCAGAACTGGTAACTCTTTCACTTTCTTATTTAACTGAATTTTCTGCTTTTGCTTTTGAACATGCTTTTTCTTAACAACTTCACGGCTTTTCTTGCCCACTTTTTCAACCATTGGAAGATTTGACCTTATTTTTCTACCAAACATTAGCTCCGCAGGTGATTTACCGCACTCAAGTGGTGATGACCTGTACACAAGTAGATTCAAATTGAAATCACTTCCATCTGACTTTGATTTTTTCAGAAGACCTTTCACTATTTTGACACTAGATTCTGCTAACCCATTACTTTGTGGATGCCGTGGTGATGATGTTGTGTGTTTGAAATCATATTCGCTTGCAAACACCTTGAATTCTTTGCTACTAAATTGTGGCCCATTATCAGTAAAGCACTCTTTACAGATGCCAAAACTACTGAAAACAAACTTCATGGCATTTATCACTGCCTCACTTACTGTTGACCTGAGTTTACACACTACTGGAAAATAACTGTAGTAATCACACATCACTAAGTAATGATCCTGATCAAACTCACATAGATCTACCCCGATTTTCTCCCACGCATTACTTATGACGGGATGAGGGTGTAGTGGTTCTGATGTTTGTTTTGACCTGTACTCCTGGCATGTCCCACAGCTTTGGACTACTTCTGTTATAGCTTGGTTTAGCCCCGGCCAGTACAGCACCTCACGAGCCCTCCTTCTACATTTCTCTACTCCAAGATGACCTTGGTGAATTTTCTGCAGCATCTCCTTCCTGAGACATTTTGGTATGACCACTCTTAGTCCTTTCAGGATAATGCCATCCACACAGCTGAGCTCTCCTCGGATATTCCAGAACTCTCTTATTTCAAAAGGACAGTTCATCTTCTTTTCTGGAAATCCTGTTTGAATATATTCCATGAGCAACTTCAGCTGGTTGTCATTCTCTGTTTCTTTTCTGATTTGCTGCAACTTCTTCTCAGACATTTGTAAGTTTAATAGCACTGAGTTGACGTACACTTCAACTTCAGCCTCTCCTGAGACGAAATCATCTGCGTTTTCATTGTACGCACGTGATAGAGCATCAGACGTATACATGAACTTTCCTGGAACATAGCTCATGTGTATGTCAAATTTTTGCAGTCTCAGCAGCAGTCTCTGAATTCTCAATGGACAGTCATTTAAGTTTTTCTGATTGATAATGGCAACCAATGGTTTGTGGTCAGTCTCGCATTCGAATGGTTGTCCATAAACAAACTGATAAAACCTTTCACAGGCATATACGATACTCAAACACTCTTTCTCTATTTGAGCATATCGTTGTTCCGCTTCTGTCAGGGATCTGGAAGCATATACCACAGGATGCCACTCACTGTCATGTTGTTGCAAAAGCACAGCTCCTAATCCCGATTTTGAGCTATCTGATGATACTTTAATTGGTTTTCCTGGATCATAAAACTTCAGCAAAGGGTCACTTGCCAACATTGCTTTCAGTTCATTAAAGCATTCATCCTGTTCCTTTGTCCACATGAACTCATTTTTCTGTTCAAGCAGCTTTCTTAATGGTTCTGTCTTAGACGAAAGGTTCTGTAGAAATCTCCCTTGGTAATTTACCATTGCTAAAAATCTCTGTACATCCTTCTTTGATTTCGGAGTTTGAAAGTCATTGATTCCTTGTACTTTCACTGGATCTGGTTTTAAACCATCCGCTGACAAAACATCACCCAAGAATGTCAGTTCTTGAACCCCAAATCTACATTTGTCTTTGTTCAATTTCAGGTTTTCTTTTCTTACTATTTCTAGCACTTTTCTCAGCCTGATGTTGTGGTCTTCTATGGTTTCAGCAAACACAATGATATCATCCATACTTGTATCAACACCAGGGATGTCATTGAAAAGCTCACGCACTGCTTTGTGGTACACTTCAGGTGCAGACTTGATTCCAAAGGGCAACCGAAGGAAACGTTTTCTTCCAAACGGTGTGTTAAAACATGTTAGTTTTGATGACTCCTCCTCTAGCTTCAATTGCCAGAACCCTTTTGATGCATCTAGTTTGCTAAAATACTTGGCATTTGCAAACTGAGCAGTGACTTCCTCTCTTGTGGGTAATTTATAATGTTCACATTTAATGGCACGGTTTAATGGTCTCGGGTCTAAGCATACCCTGAGGTCACCATTTTTCTTGATAGGTGTAACAATACCATTCACCCAATCTGTTGCTTCATTTTCAGTACAAATTACTTGGAATTGGTCAACAATGTCTTTTGCAGATTTCTCCCCATACTTCTCATTCTCTATTTTCTTGTCAGTTTCATCTTCTTCAATTGTGAAGACACGTTGTATCAGGCCTAATTTGTCAAGAGCTTTCTCTCCCAAAATTGGAATAACATTCTCTTTTGCCACAATGAAGTGCAGTTTATGGCATTGGCCTTTATGATCAACATTCAACATACATGACCCATTCACTGGAATATTGTCACCACTGTATGAAGTCAACTTCATTTTTGTTGCATGAAGCTTTGGTCTCTTCAGAAGTGTATTGAAATCTCTCTGCGAAACAATGTTCACCTCACTACCCGTATCCAGTTTGTACTGTAAATACTTTCCATTTGTTTTCACATGCAGTTTGTACTTACTGGCCTGTTTCTGTAAAATACTTACAGAGTCCACAAAGAATTCTTCTTCATTTTCTGAATCATTTCCTTCATTAATGCTGTGTACTTTAGAGTTTGAAGCCTGGAAGTAACATTTTTTCTTAAAGTGGTTTTTTCTGCCACAACCATTACAAAATTTACCCATGGCTGGACACTGAGATCCATGAATGTTACCACATCTGCCACATGTTTTTCTCTGTGTTGTCGGATTCTTAGTTTTTCCTGACTTTTTCTCAGTCATCTTTTCACGCTTTTTAATTTGATTTCACATGATGGACATTTGTTTCGTTGCTTTTGTTACTGAAATTGATTTCTTTCAGTGTTTCTACTGTGCTCTCAGCAGCCCTACAGATTGTTATGGCTTTTTGTAGATCTAGATCTTGCTCTCTCAAGAGTCTAGCTCTTATTCTATCATCTCTGATGCCACACACAATCCTGTCCCTGATCAAAGATTCTGTCAGGTCCCCAAAATCACATGTTTTCGCTTTGGTTCTAAGCTCATTTACATACGTGTCAATATTTTCATCCGATTTCTGTACACACGTGAAAAATTTATGTCTTTCATAAGTTTGATTTTTCTTCGGATTACAATATGAATCGAACTTCTCTGTGATTTTGTTGAGCTTCAAATTGTCGCCAGCGTTGTCAAACTTGAAATTATTATAAATCTCAAGAGCATCCTCACCGATGATATGCAGAAACAAACACGCCTTTGTTTTGTCATCCTTTTCCGCGGCTCCCGATGCAGATAAATACAACTCAAATCGCTGTTTGAACCGTTTCCAATTATCAGCAAGGTTACCGTCCAGCTGCAATGTTCTCGGCGGATCAAGTTTCTCCATGGTTCTTTATTCTGACACCATGTTTTGTTTGTGGCCGTTAATTTTGGTTTTTATTGACAACTAAAGAGCGTACGACTTTACGTTTATTCAACGAACTTAACCAACACTAACACCGGTTATACGGATACACATTATATTCACAAAGATGTGAGAATCACTCAAATATCAACACAATGGTACTGGTTGTGCTAAACACCATATGATTTGCAAAATGTTTTAGTTCCGAAATATAATTGGTATATTGTATGACTTTTAAATAGTTTTGTATTACAAAAGTACTGATATGTTAGAAAGGAGGCACGTGGGCTAATTTTTGTGACTCGATTTTTTTTCAGCTACAAAATTGCCAAAAAAAAAATACTGACCCAGCGGGAAAGGGTTGATTCAAACTCTTTCTCGGGACGGCGTGGTTTCACAATTTTGTAACCCCTTCAAAGTGATGACGTCACACCATCAGCATAACGAATTTTGACATGATAATATGCAGATATGATATCACGTGGTTGGTTCACATATTAGAATGCTGTGTAAACAAGTTACAATATAAATGTGGCATAACATCAGATGGTTTTAACGACAAAGGATGTATACGGACAAATCAACACAGTATTTTGAATAGTAATTACATTGTTTGGAGAAAATAGTAAGTAGCTTGAATAAGATAGCATGCCATTTTGACAAGATAACGTGTAGCTTTCACAAGACGCCATGTTGATTTGAATAGATATCATGCTGTTTTGAAAAGACACCATGCTGTTATAAAATATGACGGGACATTATGCCAATTGGACATGATAGAAAGTCACTCTGATAAGACATCATGTCGTTTAGACAAGACAGCATCTGGATATGACAAGCTATGATAACACACTATATGGTCAAGATACCAAGACACTTTGGCAAAGTAACACGCATGTCTGACATGATAACACGCTGTTTGAACATAATAACATGCTCATTGGACAAGATCACACATTCATCAGACAAGATATCATATTAAGTTGCCATACTAGTGCAGCACTTTGAGAAAATATGATACTATTTTAACAAAATAGGACATTAAACAATTAAATTACCTTGAAATCTCTTAACGTAAGACAGTTACGGCGTTCCATACGATTGCTTTGTAACGAATTATGTATGACCTTTGTCATTGTCACTTCAAGAGGGTATCTGTGATACATAAAACTGGCCTTTTGTTTCTCGTATGTGACTGGTATTTGTTATTTCCATGAGGCGGTGTTAATAACATATCAATGTTACTGATATTGGTTTATCACATAATGTTTGAGTACAATGCATATCTTGAGTAGTGCTACATTACAATACTCTGAGGTTTCTTGTTTGTCTTTTGAAAAGAGGGAGTCAAAAGGTACTTTAAGTTCACTCTTAACACTATCACGTTCCAGTATACCGTCAGTTATAATTGTTGCATTGTTTATTTGTATTGTGAATTAAACAGAATTAAATCGAATACGTTTATCATAAATCATCTAAGAAATTAAAATAAAGTTGAAAGCAATAAGGTTCATTAGAAAAAAATACAGTACAGAAAATATTAATAGAGTAAGTCGTTATATGTTTTACTGACAATTTTCAGAAGCAAAGTAAAACATATTCTGGACCATTTTTCTGATAGTCAATTATACATCTTACATTTAAGAATCATAGATGTCTTTAATATGTCATAATTACAAAAAAAAGAGTCATTTGATCCACAACTATTCTGACAGTGCCATTTTAGTACGAACAGACATCCTGACCATGTTATATACATATGCTAGTCATCGGAGTTGATATAGGAAACTGACTACCCTTAACCCGGGTACTGTATATTTATGGCACAGGAATGTACATCGTCGGAAACCCCACGTTCATTAAATACGCTTCGCTTGTTGAACAGTAGTGATAATGAGGAACGTACTACAATATCGTTTAGTGTGTGTGTGTGTGTGTGTGTGTGTGTGTGTGTGTGTGTGTTCTAATTTTCAACCTTTACTGTAACGTGCTTGTCATGTACATGCACACAATGATGGTCGCTGTGAGGCCATCTTTTGTGCGTGTGCACTTAACCAGACTAATCGAGGGCTGGCCGCGCAACTATATAAGTGCATATAGATATAGAAGAGGATAGAACAGTTTCACGGTTATGCCTCGAAATTTACATTCAGTCTCCGAGGTCTCCGTGACCGAGTGGGAGGTTACTATCCTATCACATACATGTAGCCCCTCATCGCTGTGGGTTCGTATCCCGACACGGTCATTCGGGTTTTTCATGTGAGGAAACATCCTAGCTGACTTTCGGTAGGTCGGTGGTTCTACCCAGATGCTATATGACTAAAATAATGTCGCGGGGACAGTAAACCCTAACACATAAAGTCGCTGACTTTAACACTCACTCAGCCCCTCACCGCCTGGATTCGAATTCCGGCAGGGTCATTCGGATTTTCATGTGAGAAAGCCTTCCAGCTGGCTTGCGGTAGGTCGGTGGTTCTATCCGAATGCCTCCGTGCATTCGGGGTCTTCCTCCACCTGTAATTAGCTGGACTTCACTATATGACTGAAAATGACGGTAAACTCAAATGGTCAAGTCAAGTCAAACCCTAACACAACAACAACATTCGTACTCCACTGGTTCCTGACATAGTGAAGAAATGCGATAACCCTTTTAATTGGCATGTGTCAAATAAAACTGCAATTAACCGTTACACGCTATCATAAATTTTTAATACTACTAGTAGTAAATATAATCATAAATTATGTTAAGTGTATGATAGGACATTATCTGAATTAAGTATATTTTAGAGGTTTATATCTGAAATCTCTAGATCTACTTTGTGCAGTTTAATGGAGTTAACATTTTTAAAACTTTATTTAAATATTATACAAGCCTAAATAAATATTAAAAAAAAAAACAATGCAGTATGTATATTTCATCCGCATATGCTTTCATCATTGATAACAACGACCTATGCAGTTCATATGTTTACGTTCACAGTGTCTTCTTAATAACTTCATGCCTAAGATGGCTTATAAGTATTGTTATCATTATTCATTTAATGACGAATAGTACATACATGTAAGGGCATAACCGTTTAGAAATATATATTTTGAATATGGCTTTAAAATGGTGCTTACAAAACTGTGAACATTAAGACGTTACATGAATAATATATGACTTGATGAGTGAGTATTGATTTATTGAATTTTAAACGGTATATGAAGTACAGGGGTTTATTTTGTCGTGCAGACTGTGTAGAGGATAATCTGGGTTTGCCCGTCTATATGAGGTAAAGGGTGAAGTTTAGATAGATATATTTTGAGTGTGTTAAATACTTCAAACACTTAAAACGAGACATCATATGATTATGGAACCATGTTCACAATGATAACTATAAATCTTTGAATGTCATTAGAGGAGATGAATACTCTAGCTACACAGACTCAACGAAGATTTTCTTTTTTTTTTTTGGAAGTTGGAAAGAGGACAGTAAGGGGAAGGAATGCGACAAGGACCAAATGAGACATGACAACACGCGTGATTCCTGTATAACTCACTTTACTTTGTATTCAAACGTTATTGTTATTAAGTCACTTTCTAAGAATTTATTTCATCTCTTTTATGAAGAAAAACAAAACAACAGAAAAGACTGAATAATAATGTCACAGTGTATTCGATTGCATCTGTTTAACTTAAGTATACCTTGTATTATTTGAATACTGTTTACAGTGTTTATTATAAGCGTTACAAGACGTTTTCATGTTTGTAAAATATGTGAGACAATCTAATTTCCATGACATGTCACATATTTCTCAATGTTTGTGAGGATGTTATCCTCAAAGCCACACCCTCTGCTTTTGCTTGAGCCACGCCTTTCTGTAGCACAATCCCTTTTCTTGACAAATAGACAGCGGGCCATACAATATAGTCCACCTTAGACCCCGATATCGTGTAGAACCTGTACGCATCCCGGTCCAAATCATCACCTGACTTGTGTACAACCGTGTCCATGTGCATGGGTGGGGATTGTACAACCATGTGCCAACACAGCTCTGTACATCTGTCCATATATTTTTTCAACCGCTGGAACAACCTGTCGTCTTGTACATGTTTCCGACTGTGTCTGACACTCTCTCGGAATTGCTAGCGTAAAGGCAGGTATATACTTTATAACATCTAATAAGGCCAAACAAATTCTATTGTCTAGAAAAGCATGTACCTTCCAACACAGCGTAAAGAAACCTATTTAATCATTTTGGTATTCATATTGCGTATTTTATCGAATATTTTTTCTCTTGAATAGAAAATGTGCCAAAGTGATTTGATAAGTTTTTTGAATGCAAAAAGTTAAGCTCACTCGTGAAATATTCCTAGCAAATAGCTCTTTCTATCAATAACTCGATCTTAACCGTAAATTAATATTAGGCTTTAATTACATCATACGTTTAATAAAGAACGAAGCTTACCTGCGATAGTTCACTTGAAGGTATGTGAATAGGATTTTAATATTTTGATGTATACCATATAATTACAAGTAATATGTCAATGTATGTCTTACCGCTTGTACCTGGGCCACAGAGCCCGGGGCCACAGCCCGCTGCAGGTCCGTCAACAACTTCTTGGGAACCATGTTGAACTTGGATGACTCTACAGCCTAGGAATATTTCGTATCATAACTTTTTAATAAATACACCTCTAATCTGGGATTATTTTCTATGCAATAGGTGGGCATAAACAGATAGAGAAAGAGAGAGAGAGAGAGGGGGTGAGAGTGGGGAGAATGAGGGGAGACAGGTTAAGAATGTGTGTGTGTTTATTATGCTGTGCTGTGCTGTGGTAAGCAATGCAATATATTAGTGAAAGTTTTGATTTAAAAAACAATAAATAAATAAATATTATCTTTGATACTCATTTTTCTATAACTCATTTATAAATTGAAATAAAAAAAAAACAACTCTTCATACTGTTGTTTAAGCACAGCTACATGTATTTAATCAAGTACAATCATTAGACATCTTACCCGCATTTCGCCACCTCCTTTACAAGGATAGAGCAAGTCTTCGATCAGAAGTTGGATGTGTCTTTCGCTTGTACGCTCACAAAAGGAATAACTATCCTGGAATTGTAAAGGTATAAGGACTCAGATGCCAATTCTAGATGACCTATGCATAGTGTCTGATCGTTTGCTTGGAATAAACGTAGACTATACTTCTGTAATATCACGACATATACAAATGGTATCGTACCACACAGTTATATTACTTGGGACAACCAGTTAGTCCTTGAGCAACCCATATACATTATGTTGATAGTGGGTCAGCCAGTTCTTGAACAACCCATATACATTATCTTGATATTGGGTCAACGAGTCCTTGAGCAACCCATATACATTATGTTGATAGTGGGTCAGCCAGTTCTTGAACAACCCATATACATTTTCTTGATATTGGGTCAACGAGTCCTTGAGCAACCCGTATACATTATGTTGATACGGGGTCAGCCAGTTCATGAACAACCCATATACATTATGTTGATTTTGGGTCAACGAGTCCTTGAGCAACCCGTATACATTATCTTGATACTCGGTCAACCAGTCTTTGAACAACCCGTATACATTATCTTGATACAAGGTCAACC